>CM038216.1:164157764-164266875 GCA_021442155.1 Cymbidium sinense | reverse complement strand
ATCAAACTCAATTTACTTTACACTAGCCACTTGCCAGCTCTCTAACTCACCAACTCCCTAGCTTGTGCATGGACAACTTAGTAGTAACCTAGCAACTCAACAAACATTAGACTCATTTATAGTCCTATGATAGAGAAGTCACCACTTGCTCAGATGACCATCTTAAGGTGCTCTCGAACTCACCCAATCTATTAAATAGACAACCACTATAGAATGATTCACTATGGACTCATCAGTTAGTAGGAACTAAAGATATTGTCCCATGCAAGTGACCATGTCATCTAGTGGCCACACTTCAGCTATACCATGATTATGTGCACCTAATTGGATGACATTTATTTCAAGATTATGTATATTTCTTTATTTATTTTTTGAATTTTATAGTCAAATATGTGTAGAACATATAACTACTTGGTTAAGAGGTGTTCTTAAACATTTCTACTTTTGGATTCTTAAACTTGTATTAGATTTTAAAGTATTGTTGAAAATTTCTAAATGACTTTAAGGTTTTATATTTTATTTAATATTACACTCTCCACATATAAAGCTAGAGGATAATATTCTTTCTTTCTCGATCCATCCTACTTCTCTTAGCAAGACTTACTAGTAAGTTATGTTATTACACCACAAAATAGATTTAGATTCAACATTCTCTTTAATGAGATGCACATGGATTAAGGACACAAACAAAAAGTTGAGCACTTCAAGAAGTAGGAAAACTTATCTAAGATAACTCAGTTAATATGGAGAAAGTTGCCAATATCATGCAATAGGACCTAGCAAACTTAGTGGACCACATTACTTACCTAGTTCATGGTAGCATGTAGATAATGTAGTAGGAAGCCTCATGAATGCATGAGTTGGAGGGTTCCTCTAACTCATCAGTTTTATGAATTAGACATTGTAAGTGGGCATTAACATCAACCATAATCATTAATGATACATTTTATTATATAAGTGGAGAGAAGACCTTAGTCAAGATGCGAGAAGTATATAGTGTCTTGACCAAGCCCTTTTCCTGAAGATTATAGAAGCTCCTTCTCCCTCCTCCTAAAAGTTTAAAATTTCACCTTTGGTGTCCTATAGAGGATTAATTTACTTCATTGACCTTGTAGCCTATTTTAAATACACCATATCCTTGCTTGACCTTAATGATGTGGTTAAGTGTCATCTCTTTTAAACAAATTTTAAAGAGTATACTTTGAGATGGTTCTCGTTCTTACCTATAGGCATTATCACATCTTCTATCAAGTTTAAGAAAGATGACTATTACTCAATTCACCAATGCATAAAGACCTCTAAAGTTTATTTTAGATTCATTACGAGCTAGATAAGTCAGTAAGGATGTTAATCACCCATTTCTTGAGCGAGATGTTTGAAGTAAAAGATCTTGAGCCAAAAATAGCCCAAGCTACACTCACCAAAGGCTTTAGAGAGGGCACATTCAAGTAAGCACTTGACTTTTAACAACTCAGAATGTTGGCAAAATTCTTAAAACTCACCAATAGCCATGTGAAAGTTGATGAGTACAATGAAGTCACCCAATCCTCTCAAGCGATTTGTAAAGAGATTCTCATGAAGTAATCACCACTCACCTGTCATTTTAGGAAGAGGCTATGAGTGAGAAAGATGGAGAAGATATCGAGTGCACAATACACTCACCATCTTTAAAGAAGGCATGTCAACTAGTAGCCCATGTATAAGGTCATACTACCAACCTACTTAGAGATGCCATAACCCACTCACCCATATTAGAGTGAAAACTGGCCGCATTATCTGTCTATGGTCCCCTTATTGCTAGTATCAATGGCTAAGCTAGAAGTCATTCAAAATGAATAATATTTCATATGAATAATGCCAATGAGAGCCAATGGGTAACTATGTAATTTGATGAGGTATTATGTCTACCATGGAATTCACAGACATGGCATGGAGTGCCAACATATGAGGAGATTGGTTGAAGAACATATAAAGGATAGAAAGTTGAAAGAGTTCATAAGAAGATATGGTAACGAGCTTACAAAGGATAATGGAAATGAGGATAAACTGGCTAGGGTCATCTATATTATAAGAGTCATGCCTGTAGTGTGGAGTAATTATAACACTTAAAAGAGGCGATGATGAATTGGTGATTATAAAATATTATGAATTAAAAAATTAATATTAAATTTGAAAGAAAAATAATTTTAAATGTTTAATTTTAAATAATTTTTATCATAAACAAATGTAGGAGAGTAAAACAAAGAATAGGCAAGAAATTTTTAACTTGCTTGACAAAAATGGCTTACGTCTTCACTTAGTCACTCCAACTAGGATTCCGCTATCCTAAAATGCTATTGTGATATCATACTCTCCTAGATGGGGCGAGCACACCCCAAAAATATTGGGAACTATCCGTCAAATTAAACTTTTGTAATGCTCAGAGTTAACTTGCATAAAATGAATTTGGAGATGATTGTCTTCAAAAATAAATAATGTAATGAAACTATTATGTTTTTCTCTACAAAAAATGTATGCCTATGATTGTGAAAATTTATTTCAACAAAGTATATTCAATTATGGAAATATAATTAAAATTAAGTGCAAACATGCAACCATTGATCAAGATAATTTTATATATACTTAGATTAATTTAAATTTTAGTACATAAATTTTGTTATAAAAAGACTTATAATTTCATGAAATTTAAAATTTCCAATCAAACTACCAAACACAATCTTGCAAAAAAATGTTTTAAATGTATTAATTTGAACTGATGAATTATCAATTTTGTTAACCCCATGAACCTTCACATAAAATTTTAAGTTTTGATGATAAAAAATATTGATAAATTTTCAAACATTGATCAAATAAGAGCACATGAAGTCTGTAAAAAAGGAACAGTTGATGCTAGAAGACTCATCAAGTTTAAATGATGTGTTGTCATTTTTATTGTCTTCATATATTTGACATGTGAAAGATGAAAAACAACTATGCACACTCACACTTAAAGAAAAAATAATATAAATCTTTAAAATTAAAATTTTAAGGAAATCATATGATGATACGATCTAAATCATACTATGCTATTGACCATTTTATTAATTTTTTGAGCCACCATAATTAAGTTAGTTAACTCTTAAAGTTTCTAAGTTTGAACTAATCGTATTGTATGATCTCTATCATGTTATAAATTTTATATTTTTATTAATATTTTAGCCACCAAGATTAAGTCAATTAATTATAAATTATGCCTAATTTAATTAATCATACAATACAATGTTAATTGTATATCATCATTTTCTTTAGAAATTACTTGTTTTTAATCCATAATTAGAGGGATTTAATTTTTGAGAATTTTTTAATATGTTCATATTATATAGTGTTTTGTATAGGACGAACAAACAAAGAGCTGAATTTTTAATTTGTATTATTCATACAACACGAACCTTGGTTATATATTATGAATAATGATAGTTGATGAGATGATCATATTGCCCAAAGTCCCTAACCCTAGAAAATGTTGAATTGTGTAGTATAATTGGATTGAATTTTTCCAAAATTAATTTTATTTTTTATTTTTTCAGCTTCCTCCCTATAAATACCCCTTTAGGTGTATCCTAAACATCTTGAACATGCAAAATTTGAGGGAGGCTTGTGGAAAAGTGTTTTGCTTAGGTAAAAAAATGGAGAGATTTCTCTCTTCTTTTCATTTTAAGGGATTTTATAGGATAGGTTGCACTTTACTTTTGGTTGTTTATTTCTCATCCACCTTACCTTTATGATTTAATTTGAAAATTTATTTTCTTTTGAGAACTTGTGTAAGCTTTGTATTTGAGAAAAGATTTTTCTTAATTACCTTGGAGAGAGAGTAGCACCTTTCTTGCCTTAAAAAAGAAGGGGAGCATTGGGTTTCTCCATTATCTGATAAGAAGAGAGACATATCCACCTTGGCTTATTATTCCATATCCACCTTGGCTTATTATGCCAAATGAGTTTGTGGATTTTAGAAGATATCTAGATAGTGGACATAGGCTAGTTAGATTGAACATTGTAATTCTTTGTGCTCCTTTTTCTTTTCCTTCTATTATTTTTCAATTACTCTTTTCTTTGTGTTCATATTATTTGTTTTCTTCTATTAGGTCTCTTTCTGTCTCTAAACTTTAAAGATTTGATTTCATTTTATTTTAAGGTGTACCAACTCTTACAAATTCAAAATAAATGTCATTAATAATATTTATGTTAAATTTCTTTTTAAATAAAATTTTTGAATCAAATGAGATGATTTCAATCTTACACAAATACTTATTTTAATTGATGGACTTTTAATTTCAAGGATAAGTGCACAACTAATTTGATTTTTTAAGAAATATAAAATTTTACCAAAACTTAAGACAAGAAATTAAATTCAAAATAATCTTATTTTGATTTCATAACTTATAACTCTGCAACATATAAATGATGAAGAAAGATGTTATTTTAAGAAAAATACAAAAATACAAAAGATCACTGTGAAAGGAAAATGAGTATTGAAATTTTAACAATGAAGAAGAAAAGAAAATTTTTAAAAACTTAACTAAATCAAAGGATTATATTAAAATCTGAAAGAAGTCACCTCAATTCATTGAACAAATTTTTTTCTAGTAAGAACCAATCTTCTTATAAAGAATAGTTTGAGAATCAATGAAGTTTTATCATGAAAAACCACAACAAATTTGAAGAAAAGTTAAAACTATTTCTCTAACAATGATTTTTTTTTTATTTAGCCTTGGAAAGAATTATATTTGCCTCCTAAAACTTAGGATTTTGTTTTAGAAAATTTTAAGCACATGGTTAACGAAGTCTACAGCTAAGGGAAGATATAGTGAAAAAACTTTAATTTAATTCAAACAATTTCTATTGAATTCAAAATGGATAGCGACCATATATGATTTAAACCCATGAATGAAAGAAATTTGCTTCAGCAATCATGAGAGATTTAGGAGAGAATTCTAAAATTCAATTTAAAATATTAGGAGTGAATTCAAATAATAAAACCTAGAAAAACATGAGGAATTTTGGCAAAAGCAAGGTAGTTAATGAGATTGAATTATTTTTGGAAAGTATTGTTGAATATTGTTTATTAAAACATATGAATATTTATGTATGAATATATGACCAATAATTTTACATTAAAATAAAAATATAATAAGTTAAAATAGCCACATATCTCCAGAAAAATTATTATTATTTAGTTTCAATTGAAAAGATAATTTGAATTTAATATAGATTAAATGTATAAATGTATATATTAATATTTTAATGATAAACGTAAGTAATAAATTTCTTAAAAATTAAATAATCTTTTGTATTAATTAAAATAAATAACTAATACTTTGCTTTTGAGAATTTTGCATAAAATTGTTTAAAGACAAGTAATAGTTCATATGAATTTGCATAAAACAAATCAATGTGTGCAAGGATTTTGAAATTTAAAATATAAATTTTATGATTAATAAAATAATACATAAAATAAAACTTGATTTTCCATAGGTTTTGTTGTGAATTCATTTATGAAATTTTGTAAAATATAATATAATGATATTTGAATATTACTTTGATAATTATCTTAAAATACTCAAAAATAAAATATTAGTGGCACAAAATGTTTGTTTATTATCATAAAAATAAAAAATAATGGGTTCATGGGGTCATAAGGATAACACGTAATCCATGTAGGAGATGGCGAGTGCGTGCGATGAGCATGCCTCAAGCAACTAAGGTTGAGAGAGGAATTATCATGACTTGAATCAACACAGATGTTATCTCTGACAGTTTTGTAGAGAAGGATCGACCCAAATAAACCTAAACTAAACCCTAAACCCTAAACTAAACCTTAAACCCTAAATCCTAAACCCTAAACCCTAAACTAACCCTAAATCCTAAACCCTAAATCCTAAACCAAATCCCTAAATCCTAAACCCTAAACCCTAAACCCTAAACCCTAAACTGAAAATCCTTACAACGATGTGCTAGTCCTTACAACATTAATTGCCAACTACTAAATTGACAACATATTGATAGAAACCAATAATTCTATCAACATCATTTTCAAGTCTATTTTCAACTCATGCCTGCTTTATGAATTATCTAGAGCAAAGAAAGATATAAATGATGATCACTTTTGTTATGACTTGTGGGTGATGGTGTAAAGAAAATTAATTCTATGGCTGATTTCATCATTACAGATGTGTTAATTGCTTGTTATTGAACATCTTCTAAGCAATACTTTTTTACTTATCATGTGGCTGTGAATTTTCTTATAGGCCGGTTGGAATCACATTCAGAGTGACCTCAATTTGTTAAAGGCATGCTGCTTGAGTGTAGTTGGTGACTTAAGGAAGACAAATAAGGCGGAGCTACAACTAAGAGTCACCAAAATAAGATTGGAGACTACTAAAGCTATCAAAGTGATTTAGGCTACTAAAAGTGACCAAGAGCAAGTTCTAAGAACTAGTTCCACTTATAACAGTGAGAACAAAGAAGCATTAGTTCAAACATTGTGATGTGACTTGGATGTATTTTTGTGGATCACAACAAAGATGTCAAGATCAACATTAATGTTGATTCCCATCGAGTCAATGTTGGAAAGGATGCTTGGCCTATTAATAGAAGATGTGAAAGACAATAGCTCTACTCTTTGAGCTGATTATAGAAGAGGTTAAAAATTTTCTTGAAGTAGACTTCAGTAAGGATGCCTATTACCCAAAATGGATATTTAATGTAGTAATGGTGTAGAAGGTCGATGTGAAATGATGAATTTGTGTAGATTTCACACATTTAAACTTAGTATGCCTAAAGGATGAGTTCCAACTATCACAAATTAACACACTCATTGATTTAGTGGTAGTATATCACATAATGAGTTTTCTAGACACCATCTTAGGCTATCTCTAAATAAAGATGAACTCAATTGATAGTGAGAAAATGGTCTTCATTACAAGAGAGGGACTTTATTACAATAAGGTCAAATTATTTAGCTTAAAAAATGTAGGTGAAACATACCAATGAATGATGGATCAAATTTTTATGGAGTAGAAAGGTAGGAATGTAGAGGTTTATTTGAATGACATTCTAGTGAAGATGCATATTCAACATAAGCTCAAATAAAATTTTTTTGGTAAGGAATTATAATGAATACTTATAAGATAAAGGATATTATGGACATGTATTCAACTATGTTGACTAAAGAAGTGTAGTGATTCACTAGGAAAGTCATCAATTTGAGTCATTTCATTTCTAGGGTTAGTGAGTGTTGCTTGGTTTTCATCAAAATCCTCACAAGCACCAAGATGCTTGAATGGACATAAGATTATGAAGTTGCAATTCTTGAGCTGAAGTCACTACTCATCTCATTGCTTCTACTACAAAGTCCAAGGCTTAGAGAAGCATTGGTATTGTACATTGGAATTGGAGAAGATGCAATGAGTCATGTTATGAAGCTATGGCACCCAAGAGGGGGAGCAGGGGAATGAATTGGGTTTGTAAAATATTTTCAAATTAAAAATTAATTTTAATGCTTTGTAAAAAAGTTAAACTTAAATGTTTATACTTTAATGAATCACAACAATAAAGAAAATTAAAAAAACACAAATATTTTTATGTGGTTCGGCTAAGCACTAAAAATTGGCCTACATCCACACCTAGCAACCCAATCTACGAATTTACTAAATTAAGGTTGGGATTATAGCAAATCTCCAGTACTCTCTTTCACGAAAAAATATAACCCAACATTGTACTTTTCTTGAAGAACTAGTACAACCCTAACAAAGAACAAGAGAGAAGAAAAGAAAATATACAAAAGATATAACTCTCAATTTAAAATTATTTTGCATTCACAACCCAACTAAGGTAATATTAAGATAAATAATTAAAAGAGAACACTTATTAATTATTTAAGATTATGAAATGTTTGATGCAATCAAGAAAAGAAGCTTGACTTATTTTAAAAGAAATGAAAGCTTAAAATCAAAGCAACTTGGAATGATATATATGACACACAATAATGATTTGAATATATGAATGATGAACCAAAACAAATGAAGTATGTAATCTTTGTGTTGTACAATAAGTAAATTTATGTGACAAACCAAATCAAAGAACTTCACTTAAAATTTGTATGCAAGTGATTAAAGGATTTGTAAATATAAGCTAACAAATCACTTGTATGCAATTTTAAATAAAACAAAAAAAAAGTCTTCCACTTAAGAATTTATGAAAGAAGGAATAGATGAAGAGAACTTCAAGAACAAATCTTTATCCAAACTAATCCAATAATTAAGCCAAGAGAACAACTTCAATCAATACTTAACTTTCTTTATGCATACCATGATTATATGATTTGACCAAGAAGAAAAATGATGTAAGATGAAGTGTTAAGCACCTTAGAAGCTTGAGAACATTATTGAATCTTTCGGCCAAGAGTGTATTTCCACTAATCGTTCAAATCTCCCAATAAATCTTCAACACAATTTTGGGCCAAGGGAAGAGGGATAATGTAGCAAGAGGTTGGACAAGAGTGGAGAAGAGCTGAGAAGAGTGTAACCATAAGATAAAGCCACTTTAAATAGAAAAGAAAGGTTAAAGGGTCGGCCAAGTATGATGGAGTTGGAGGGAAAATTTATTTAGGAAACAATTTGATTTTGATTTGCACAATCACAATAAATTAACTAAGGATTCTATTCCTAAGATTTTTAGCAAAGAGGGAATGAGAAGGGAAGATAGATTATATAATAAATTGAATTTTGAAATCAATAAAAAAACAAGGCATGAGAGGGAACTCCAAGTGTGGAAAGTATTCAAGATTTGAATTGAGAGCATTAATTAAATCATGCAACATCTTGAACAATTATTGGCCAAGGAAAGATATAGTGTGAGAGAGAGATAGAGTGAGAGAGAGAGAGAGAGAGAGAGAGAGAGAGAGCAATTTATCAACCTAAATATCCATTAATAAAAATCGACCAATGATGGAAGATTGATTAAGGTAATGTTTTGAAATTCAAATACATTAGAGCAAAAATGAAAACTTAAATTTAATGAGTTATTATTTTAAGTGGATTGGCCTAGAGGAGATTAAGAAGAGGGAAAACAATAATCAACTTAACAAATATGATTTAACTTAATTAAGGCAAGTGATTTGAAATTTTGATGTTCAAAATAGGCCGGCCAAGGTAAAATCCAATGGGGATCCAATTTAAATTTTATTCATGATTTGATTAATTAATTAGAGCAAGATTAACAATTGAAATAACATGAATTAATTTAAATAATATAATTATAAGAAAATCTTTGGGATTTTCGCCCAACAATATATTCCATAATAAGAATGATCTCAAATCAATGCGCTTAATTAATTCAAGTACATGGTAATTAATTAGGGTAATTTATAAGCAATCATCATTATTTCGAATAATATAGTTTAATTTAATAGCGCCAACCAAAATACTTTTTAAAAATGAATTTAATTAAAATAGGAAAAATTATTAAATCAAGGCTTATTTGAATTTAATTTTGAATTAACTTAAAATAATTCAATTAAACTTAAATTACCTGAAATAAAATCAAGCTAGGGTCAGCCAAATCAATCCATAAATTATTAGAATTAATTTTGCATTGATATGGCAATGAATATTCAAATTGATGTCAAAACAATTTAAATTCAAAATTTTAAATGAATGAATTTTTAAATTTTAAAAAATAAATGAAGGAATTATTATTGAAATGATTTGAATAATTCTTTCACAATTTATTAGTCAAATATTTATGAAAATTTTTGGCTAAAACATAACATGGATGATACTGATGATAGGAGAGAGAAAAGAATAATTTGAATAATTCTAGAATAGATTTATTCTCATGAAAGAAATATATGGATAATAAATATGATTAAAAATGAAAATGAATTAATGAAGTATGAACATAATTTATCTTGATTGAAGGCACATTAAATGAAACTTAACTCATGCACTTAGTTCATGTTATCCAAAATGAATAATTCAAGGAGTAATTAAAGAATAATGCAATCTTAATATGCAGAAAATATGGATAAAATTAAGTACAATATTTCAAAATAAATAAATTATTTGTTTTATTTTATTGCGCTCTTTATTTACCTTAATATTATAATTTCTAGAAAATTCCCAACTAGTTCAAGTCCAATAGCTTTAGCTTTTCGAATTGATTGAAGAATCAAGATTTGAAGAATTTTCCTACATCACTTGAATTTAAACCAATTAGTAGCATTTTGAACATATGTTTGTTATTATCAAAGTCAATCTCAAATGAGATGGGGCTCATGAAGTCAACAAGTCTAATGTTAATTAAGGAAAAAGAGAAAAAATGGTTAATCTACTATATTAGTATGTCCCTAAATAGTGCAAAGTTATGATATCCTATTATGGAAAAAATTGCATTCATCGTCATCATTTTGGCATGACTGCTATTTCTATGTCTACTCCATAGAATTTATCATATATCATCAACTCGGGCCATAATTAATCCCAATCATCCAGGAGGCTGCTTATATGATCAAGTTGAGCAAGTTCAATTTCTCACATAGATTATGTCTACTACTATAGTGACTCATAGTAGGAAGTTGTCAATCTCAAACAATCATGGTTCATCTATGTTGATAGAGCCCATAAAGATCATGGGATAGGAATCAACATTGTCTTAAGAAGTTTAATTGGGAAAAACCATACCCACTCAATGAAATCAAGTTCAACAGGATCCATAATTAAACCAAGAATGAAGCCTTCCTCACTAGACTAAAGTTTGTGTAAGGACTCGGTGTTAAACACCTAATTATGTCTTCAAATTCACAACTAATAGTGAATCAAGACAATGGCGACTTCAAAGTCTAAGCGAAGTATTGCAAAAAAAATTTATTTGAAGACAAGGAAGAGAACATCAAACTTGAGTACCTCAAATTTAAACAAAAATATAGGGAAGAAAATCAACTTTTTGACCTACTTTTCAAAAAAAAGTAGATTAGGAGATAGACCTCCTCTATAACTTTCGGTTCTGAGCATTGAGGATGGTTGGTCCTTATAAATTGATAAAAGCCACTCATCAAGATAAATAGATCCATACATAAAATATTTGAATATGTGAAAGCTTATGGTAAACATTTAAGTCTTGAGGCAATTCAAAATCAAAGTGATGCAAAATATTCTATTAAAAGGAGAGCTATTCAAAAGATTTATCACTTCACTCAACCCGAGGTGCATTAGGAAGACCAAACAAGAGAAAATATTAGGGGAAGTTTATTCTAGCAAGTGTGTGAGTCATTCTAGAGGAAGAATGTTTGTTAACAAAATTATAATGCAAGGAATTTCTAGCCAACATTGAAAATGGATGCCAAAGACTTATCAAGGAGATGCTACCAATACTAGAAATTTGCACCTATCTACTGCCCTTGGCCATTTGTTGTGTGGGGAATGGATCTTAATGATCCTTTTCCAGTATATAGTGGTCAATAGAAGTTAATTAGTGTCATGGCTGGCTACTTATTAAAATGTATTTAAGTTAAGATACCCACCAAATTCACCACACATGTAGTGAGAAACTTTATATGGACTAACATTATTATTGGTATGACATGCCAATGTTCAATATTAGTAATAGACTACAATTTATTGGAACCGAAGGAATTTTATAAGTCATAGGAAATTTGCCTTAAGTTTGCTCTAAGCATCATCCTAAGACAAATGGTTAAGTTGAAGTTCCCAACAATCAAGTCTTCAACTTATTGAAAAAAAGATTGAAGGCATCAAGACCAAGTGAGTGGAGGCGTTATCTTCAGTTCTCTGAGTTCTCAAGACAACAGCTTCCTTGAAAATAGCCAAATACCATTCATATTATTTTATGGAGCTATCTATCGAGATGAACTACACAACTAGTGAGTTGTGGCAATCACCGAATATGAACAACAACCTACTAAGTAGAGGAAATATAATGAGGATGTGACGGGAACAATGCTTGATTTTCTGGAAGAGCTTCAAACATAGATGCTTTTAATGCAGGGAAAAAAAAAGAAAATGATGATAAAGTACTTAGCAACAATGTCAAGGAGAATAGTTTCCACCTACATGACTAGATGTTACATCTCACCAACATGCTCTCATCAAACTTGTCTCATCCTGGGATGTCATATACATCATTAAGGCTTTCCTAGCAGAGGCTGTACTAGTCCTAGCAGAGGTTCTTGACTTTATTTAATTTATTTTAAGTGATTTCTTTGATTAATCTTTCTTACATATTGGAGGTCTAATAGGAGTTTTAAGACTTAGTGGAGTGAGGTCTAAAAACCTAAAGGATGTTAGCAATGCTTTCCTAAAGGTGAAATAGGCAGGATGCCCAACGAAAAGAATGATAGACTTAGACTTGCATAAAAAAATATAAGTCTATTATCAATGTTTGGGGATAATGATTGACTACTAAAGATGGAGAGAGAAACTATCCCAAGCGAGTTGCCAAAAAATTTATGGTGTTTTAATTTGGAGGTAGGGACACCACAGATCTTGGGGATACTTATGAAGTGATCGTACTATTAAGGTTTGATGTATCATCTGAGATGGAAATGGAAACATCACCCTATAATGGACCTAATCATCTAATAAGGACCCCTAAGGAAAATGGGTTTACGTATGTACCAGAGATCTTTCCCCAACTTTACATAGAGAAATAAAACAAAGTTTATCTTATGCTTGGATCTTTAACTCTCTATGGAACTAAGCTTTCATAGTTAATTACGTCTTAGAAAATAGGGATCTCCTAAGAATACTTTCGATTAAAGTAGTCAATAAGTATCTCCAAATATTTCAAAGCTAAACTATCAAAGGCTCGGGTATTTATGAAAATCAAATGGGAGAAAATAAATAGGAAGACTTATTTGCAGATTTCAAAGTAAAATAAGTAGGAAGAACATATGATACTTGGAAGCCTAGTGAGTGCTTCAGTCTACCATATAGTGAGGCTTCATATATTTGAGAGAGAGAATTTACTTTTGTTTAAGTTAAAATTTTGTTAGAATGCTTTTCTTATAGTCCAACAACATAGCAAGAAAATAAGTGACCTCGAACCTAAATCTAAAGTGCTTTAGCATAAGCTAGAAGTATGACCCAAGTCTAATTGAGAAAAATGGGATATGATAGTTCATCTCCACAAGAGAGAATGAGCATTCGACTCTTCTAGACTTACAATCACAGTGGGTGCCTAACACACCTATGCTTTAAAACCATGTAGGTCTTATATAGATGCAAGATAGCTAAGTTATTTAATTAGGAAGAAAGCTATAATTTTAAACTCACATCATGATTGGTATAAGAACATGACTTAGACTAATGCCAAAATTTATAACTTTATAAACCATTTTGATACATTCATTTTAGACTAAAAGCTTGGGACATTTATGCCTATATGCATGATGAAATTAAGTCATGGGCTAAATCAATTAGAAGATGTGTTCTCCACTACAAGGGATCACTCTTAATGATCAAGCATATCCCCTATTGTGTAAGAGTGGAGACCATCCCTATTCAAGAGTGGCACAATATGATATATATAGTGTGATAACAAACAACATTCTGAAATTTTAAATCTCATATTTATCTTGATTTAGAGCCTAGGCTTTAAAATGAGAGTTGCATTAGAATTTAGTTATGAGTTTTAGTGAGGATAGTAGAAGATTTAATTTTATCCAAAAGAGTCTACCACATCCAAGCCACACATCCAAATCATCAAACTTTAAGAAACCTATGAAAAGCATGTCATTTCTATTACATAGTCTAAACACAATAATCAAATATGTGAACTTCATAAAAGAATAAAGAGCACATTAGTACGGTACACCTGAAAAAGAAAAGAAAAAATGGTAGCCTACTCTTATATAACCCAATTATATTGGAATATTAAAATTATAATGAATGTTATGGGGTCTTCAATCTCATGTCTTTTTTTTCTTTTCATTGGTTTGCTCCATGCTTCACAGGGCCTCCTATGTCCTTACCTTCTAGCCACTGCTCATCCTAAACTTCATAACAGTAATCCTAATCCTATTACAAAAAAGTACATATTTATGGAAAATGGAATCTAACTACTTCCAAGACATACATTAGTTAAACAAACAAACAAGTCAAGCAATTATATGGACTTCGCACCCTACACCTGGGTAACCATGCCCACCTATCATAATTGGATTATGCTTAAGGGGATAAGCGGTGATTGCAAGTAAGAACATTTATATTTGCTTATTATTAACTTGGGCTATTGACTTTATCCAAGTCAAGCAACTTGGCTATCGTTTGATTTTATCCAAGTCAAGCAACTTGGGCTATTGAGTACCTTTAGAGCTGACATGTTCCAACATTATAGAGAGAGAGAGAGAGAGAGAGAGTAGCTGAAAATCATTCGCCCAATTGGATCAACATCTTTGTTAAATATTTGAAGATAAGGCTAGTTGCATAGAGCTTCATAAATCTTAGGCTGTTCAAGATTAATGCTACTCAATACATCTTATTTGGAGGCAAGTTGTTCAGAAGGTCAACCATTTTTTTGAATCACAAGTGTATCAAATAAAATGTGCATAAAAAAATATTGAGTAAAGTACATTCTAGAGGAAGAATATTCACATACAAAAATCTTCCAAACTATTTCGCAAAAGTCTCAAGAAGGTGCAAGCAATGCTAGAAACTTGCATGATGCAGTTGCAGCTGTCACATAAGTTACAATCCACATATAATTTATGTTCATTTGCCATTTTGGGGTGTGGATGTAATTGGCCCTCTACTACTCATCAGCGGGTAAAAAAAAATTCATTATGGTCATGTTCAACTACTTTTAAGTGGATCAAAGCAAAGCTATTCGCCAAGATCATTGCATAAGTCATTATTCATTCACAAATTTATTTGATTCACCAACACTTGCCTTTCTTTGGGTCCCAAGTCCTCGATGTGAAAAGTGGATGGTTGCATTAAGTAGTTAACAACCGATAAAATTTGTAAAAAAATCATGACATGAATCTTTTAATACATTGTGTTAATGCTAAGGCATTCTTTAGAAGCTATATATCGTCGATGAAAAGTGTTCAAAGGTCGCATTGTGTCTAAGTGCACTTAAATAAGCAAGGGTTCTCACTTTATGGATGGATGGCAAGGAATTAGTTTATAAAACTAGTATTAGGTTGGGAACTTAGAATATAAGTACTCTTATAGGTAAATTAATGGAGTTAATAGATATTATGGTCCATAAGAAGATTAATATTTTATGCATTCAAGAAACTAAATGGGTTGGGAAGAAAATCAATGAGATTGATAGTTTAGGTTTTAAACTATGATATTCAAATAGAGTCAAATTAGAAATAGTGTAGTTGTGATTATAAATAAAAGTTTGAATGATAATTTATAGATTTAATAGATTGAAGATAGAATTATAGCTTTAAAGATTATTATTGATATTAAGATTATTAATGTTATAAGTGTTCATGCTCTTCAAATAAGTTTGGATGTAGGCTTAAAAGAAAAATTTTAGAATGACTTAGAGAGATTAATACAAAAGATGTCTCTCTAAAAAATGTATTTATTGGAGAAAATTTAAATGGATATGTTGGTAGAAGATTTTTGAAGTATTCATTGTGGTTATGAATTTAGAGTGGCTAATGAAGAATGTAAGATTATATTAGATTTTGCTTTAGCTTATGATTTTATAGTTGTTAATACTTTATTTAAGAAAATAG
Organism: Cymbidium sinense; assembly: GCA_021442155.1. Classification (NCBI taxonomy): domain Eukaryota; kingdom Viridiplantae; phylum Streptophyta; class Magnoliopsida; order Asparagales; family Orchidaceae; genus Cymbidium; species Cymbidium sinense. Next base: position 164,251,124 of record CM038216.1, on the reverse strand, counting down.
ATGAGAATAATATTTTTTATAAGAATGGATTTGTTATAATATAGATTGATTATTTTCTGATTAGAAAAATAGATCATTTAGATTTTAAAGATTGTAGGTCTTTCCGTGAACGCTTAAATCTAACATTGATTTAATTTTAGATTTTAAAATGAAAGATTGAATAAAAAATAAATTGAATCATTATCCTATGATTAGATGAGGGCATTTAAATAATACAAATAAAAATATTTTTTAGAGCAAGTTACAAAATCTTAGAATTTGGCATGTTCATGAGGAAATTAATGTTATATGAAAAAAAATAGCAAGTGAAATTAAACAAGTTGTAAAAAATGTGTTTGAAGAATAAAAAGAAATATTTTTTTAGTAAAAATAGTTGGTGGTGGAGTCAAAATATGCAAGAAAAGATAAAAAATAAGAAACATTGTTATAAAACTTAGTTTAAAAGTAAAAATTTAGAGAATTGGAAAATATATAAAGTGGCCTGTAGAGATTTTAAGAAAGTAATATGTGATGCAAAAAAATATCTATTAATGATTTATACAATAGATTGGATGTGAAAGAAGGTTAAAAATGTATGTATATGTTAGTCAAGCAAAAATATAGAAGAAGTTAAGATCTAATTCAAGTGAGGTGTATTAAGGATGAAAATCATAAAGTTTTTTCTTAGAAAAGATATTGAACTTATGGATGAGACATTTTGATAAACTTTTCAATAAGTTTCGAGAATACAATTGATTTTAACAACCTAATTAATCTAAACAAAAATGAAAAATTTTATTTTTATCGTCATATTAGTAAATTTGAAGTTGGAGGGGTTTTAGAGAAAATGAACTGTGGAAAAACAGTAGGACCTAATGATATTCTAACAATCTTTAATATAATTTTAAAGATTAAAATATGCTAGATGAGTTGAGAAAGAGTTTGTTGGTTCTTATACTTAAGAATAAAGATGAGGCACAAGAGTGTGCAAATTATAGAGGAATTAAGTTATATCATACATTAAAGTTATGGGAGTAATTGAGCATAGGTTGTGATGTGATACAGAAGTTTCTCAAAGTTAATTTGGTTTGATGCAGGGTTCTATGCATTTGTTGAGAGGTTTGATGGAGAAGTATATAGAAAGCAAGAAAGATCTACGTATGATATTTGTTGATTTAGAGAAATCATATGATAAAGTTTGAAGAGAAGTGCTTTGGAGAGTTCTAGAAAAGAAATGAGTTAATATTGGTTATATTGAAGTCATTAAGGATATGTATAATAGAGTTGTTACTTGTGTACAAACACAAGGAGGATTAACAATTTTTTTTTCTATTTTAGTTGGAAGCGATCGGCTTTAGCTAATATCTTTTTGCTTTAGTTATGGATGTTCTTACTAGACATTTATAGGAGGATGTACCTTGGTGTATGCTTTTTGATGATGACATTCTTCTTGGTTATAAGACTATAAAGGGAGTTTAAGAGAAACCTGAATTATGGAGGTCAACCTTAGAGTCTAAAGATTTTTATTTGAATAGATCTAAAATTGAATATATGGAGTATAATTTTAGTTGTAGAAGTTCTAGTAATAGTGTTGTGATATTGGGTGATCAAGTCATTAAAAAGAGTGAACTTTTCAGATTATTTAGTTTTATTGCTCAAAATGATGGTGAAATATATGGGGATATTATTAGTAGAATTCAAGTTGGATGGTTAGAGGATTGCTTTCGATCTATTGTGTCATAGCAAAGTACTGCTTAGACTTAAGGGAAAATTTTATAAGATGGTGGTAAGATCTGTAATGATTTATGGTATAGAATGTTGTTAGAAAGAGAAGCATAAAACTAAGTGTGTGGAGATGAAGATGCTCATGTGGATGAGTGCCTCTTAGAGATAAAATGTGAAATGAATATATTCATGAGAAGGTTGGAGTAGCTTCAGTGGTAGATAAGATTAGAGAGAGTTGTCTTAGATAATTTGGTCACATAAAGCATCGGTTGTTCGATGACCTAGTTAGGAGAGTAGATGTATTAGATTCACCTTATGTTAAGAAAGGTTAGAGGTAGACTTTAAAAGAGTTGGCTAGGATGTATAAAAAATGATCTTGTTTTATTAGAATTAAATGAGAATTTGACACTTAATAGGACACAATGGAGATGAAGGATTTATGTAGCAAACACCACATAATGTGATAAAGGCTTGTTGTTGTTGACATCATTTGTTGATATGGGGACTATCAATGATAATAATAACAACCAACAAACCACAATTCATTAACAAATAAAATATTTTTTTCTCATCACAATGTATCCCCTTCAATACACACAAAATAAATAGCCAAGTTGAAGCAATGAACAAGAAAATTCCCAACTTAATAAGAGTGAAGATAGAATGAGCCAAAGTGAAATGGGTGTAGGCACTAGCTTTAGTCTTATGGGTACTGAGGATAACTCCATCGAGAATTCATCAAACTCCATTCGTCTTATCTCATATGACAAAAGGGCTTTATTGTTAGTTGAGTATGAACTATATAACCAATGAGTATGAGATAGTGTGGATTTATTAGAACAACTCAAAACTTATGCATCACAGAGGTAAGAAGATACCAATAGAAGAATGACAAAGTATTATAAGGTGAATGCTAAAGAAAAAAAATTTCACCCAAGTGACTTAATATTGAGGAAAGTGGATGCATCAGTTTGACAATCAACACTTTGTAATGTGTAGCACATTATTCAAAACATGTTCAGCTCTATGGGTCTTATAATTTTATTTGGAAAGGACAACCAATTAACCCATGTAAGCACTTTAAAACTCTGGAGTCTGGTCTAATGAAATACAAGATAGGTAAGATAATTATTTATTAGGAAAAAAAAATTGAACTTAGTGCAATGCTCCTAGTGAACAGTAAGACTAGTCAAAACCAGTTTGAGTAAATTCTTTATGATTTTCAAAGTATAATCTTAAGATTTTGATAAGGCATTGTTTCGAATTTAGAACAACTATTTTTGTGGCCAAAGGAACACGAATCTTGAGAAGCTTAGATATGCTCCAAGTATCTTATGGTTGTGCTTTATTATTATTTTTTTGAGATTTGAATTTATTTTGTATGATTTATTCATTTTATTAGAAAATTGGGATTTATATTTTATCGACAAAATTATGAAAATGCTGGAAAGTGAAAACTTAAGATATAGTTAAATGATCATCTCAGAAATAATGGTGAAAACTATTTAGTAGTAACTTGAACTTTATTTTAACAATATGCAAAGGATTTGTTGCTTTCTACTACATCCTGAGTCTAAATAGATAAAACTCTTTTAGTTTTGCAATTCTGCTTGGAAGGCATGGCCAACTAATCTATCTAAGCACTTTAAAATTATCAAGTTCGATATTATGAAATGTAAGATAGATAAGGTTATTATTTATTAGAAAAGAAATCTTATCCTAATAACCAACGTTATCAGTATGATTAGCATGTAATGCTTTTAACTAATGCATTATCATCAATTTATTATTTGTTTTTAATGCAATTCTAATGTGAAATACACATGTTTAAAATTTTAAATAAATTTGGTATAAATCTAAGATACAACTATCCATGAGAAACTTAGGTTAAAAACATACAATTCTTGTGTACAATACAAAGAAAATGCACTAAAGTTACAAATAATTTTATAAAATAATAAGAGAGGTCGGTATGGTGGGTTCACAAAATATAATCCAAGTCTTGGCTCCATGTCAATGGAGCTTGTGAGCTCCTGAGGGGCTTCTGTCTATTAGCAATGTAGGTTATGAACATCCACTTAAACTTGAGAAATAAAATGATGGCACGCACATAGAGGTGTGACAACTATTTTGAGGTTGATTCCTTGAAATTTTTATAGAAATACGTCAATTTCACATGTCATCATGATCGAGTAATGAAGTGGTGGACTCGAAGTTGGCAGTATGATTGTTCGGATCAGTCCTATAAAACTCCAAATGTGGAATCTTGAAATTTGTTGGTGGTTTAGCTTCTTTGATCTCCTTGGATTAAGTGTTAGCCAAAGCTCTATTTATCTCTCATCTTGTAGGCAACGTCTTCTCATCTTTAATGTGAAATGAATTATCATGCAAACTTGGCATCATAGTTAGTGCCCTTTGTCGATGCTTGACTCGCAAGATAGTTAAGTCAACTGAATCTTCCTACTCACACCCTCATGGCTCTTCCTTTGTGCTCGCTTCATGGCTCCTTAGATGAGGTGAGTGATGCATTCTTCTTTCTCCTTTCTCGGTACATGGCATAAAATTTTAATTAATGTAGAGAATTAAAATTTTATTTATTAATAAAAATGCTTGAAATATGTATAGGATTGCTGATTATTGAGGAACTAAATTCTTATATCATTATAATAATCTAAAAAAATGTGACATTATGTTAAAATCCTAATGTTAGTAAAAATAGAATTAGGACCAACATGGCTGAGAGAACAAGACCAATAGGAAAATTTTGACTAGTAGTAAAGGAATGAAATGACACTTAATATTATGCAACAATCTTCGAGCATTATAAGTCAATTTTTAGAGCAATAATGATACAAAAAATTTATCTTATAGTTGGGAGAAGGATAACTCAATCTATAGTGCCAATGATGTGGAGTAGATGAAAGAGAGTGTAGAAGTATTTTTGGTCTTGTAGTATTATTCACTAGCTTTAACTCCTCTATTAGGCATTCTTGAGTTGTGATCTTAAAACACAATGAGATGGATTAAAGGTCATTGAACAACTAGGGGTTCTTTCAAGTGATCAAAAATTGTAGCTGAGTGCTTGCCATGTCAAAAATTTAATAGAGCTATGTTAGGATAGAGTTTGTCGTAATTAGGGTGGGCATTTAGTTAGTTTGGATGATTTGCATGACAAATAAGCTAAATGAATGAATTATGGATGTGTAGAAAACCAAATTGATCAAATGGAACTCACAAACAAATCAAATCAAACAACAATTTAGTTCATTTGTTTTAGTTCGATTTTGAATAAATTGAAGTTGTATTTTAAGCCTAATGTTGACTGTAATTTATATTACATAATCGATGAACAAGAAGCATAGTTGAAATCATATAGTTAAAACATCACTTAACTAATAATATGTCTTGTAGGCTTATTACGTTGTTACTTTATTTAGCAACATTTTAGTTCAAAATATTATTTCAAACTTAGAAATTGTAATTTACCCATCACCATTTAACTAGTAGGCACTGTCATAATTTGTTTTGCTAGAAATGTAATTGACCAAACTTTGTTGGATTTAGAAAGATAAGCTAATTTGAAGCCAATATACATGATGCCTTGCAATTATAAATCAATAACTATCAATTTTGCAAGGTGATCGTTGTGGTGAAACAAAATGAACATTCACTTCAAAATAAATTTAATAATAGGATGCTTGCACTTCATTAGCTAAACAATGGCTAGAATAGAACATGAAAAAAAATCCATGTACTATAATTAACATTCATTTAAAAATAAATTTAATTATAGGATGCTTTGAATGGTTACTAATTTTGAGATGTGTTCACCATTTCTGCATGGTGAACATTCACTTTAAAAGAAAATTTTGTAGTGGGATGCTTTGATTTCATTTAATTAGCTAAAATAAATGAAATAAAATATTAAAATATTCTATGTACCACAATTAGCTTTCATTTAAAAATAAGTTTAATATTAGGATGCTCTAAATGGTACTTATTTTGAGATGGAGAAGATAACTCAATCTTGAAGTTCCACCTATCAATCTGAGATGACTATTTAGGAGAGGAATTGAGGAAGAGATTTATCCCTTACAATCTTCAATGATCCCCCCATGTCATTTCAAGTAGAAGCCAAGCAATGTGTGATCACGTAAAGGAGATGGAGGGGATGTTTAAGACACTTAGGTAGCATCTTGGTTGATTAAGACTTTAGAGTGCAAATTCATTGCATCTTTGAAGCCTTAATGTCTATGCCCCATATTTTTATGCTACATAAATGACGGGACTTCATTTTCTTGCACAATAAGTAATGGCATTGCTTCAATTTCATTAAAGGAATTCTACAGGCCCTTTGATCAATTTTGTGCTAGACATTTTGATTCATCGTCATTGGTGCTTCAATTTCACGAGAGACTGATTTTGGAGAACAATATAGGTTATTCTCTCAATTTGACTATATGTATTTTTGGCCTTGAGGCTTGCTTTCATCTTTTCATGTACTCTTGTTTGATTTACATGCATGAGTTTATTAAGCTTTTGGTTTTACTATTTATTTTGAATCAATAAGTCAATAATTGAAAACTAAATAATTTAATAATTTTGAATCAATATTGAACTACTAATTTAAAAAATCAAATCATCATCTAAAAAATTGGTTTAGTTTAGCTTTTGATCTTAACTAAATAAAGCGCACTCATAGAACGTGAAGGAAAATGAAAGGTCTTCCATAATAGATATTAGATAATTGACTCCATCAAACTCAATTGTAGTTGATTGTTTAGGAGGATTTGGTGTCATTGAGTGGGAATTGTGATGTCTTGACCCTTGTGAGTGAAATGAGTTGGAGAAAAAGGGGAGTTAACTTAGTTCTTGAAGAAGGTGTGCTAGAGAATAGGTTATGGTACTAGATAAGTGACAAAGCTATTGGTGAAAGTAAGGATCATGTTTTGAGCGTGGAAGGGATTAGGGTCTTAGGACTAGTGTAGTATTGGCCAACACGAGCATAAAAACCTCTATGTACACAACTTATGCTATTATTATGTTATAAGTTATTATTTTTTTAAATCTCTTGACCTCATTTGTCCTCACTTGATATATTCTTAAGTTTTCTATTTATCAATAAATTGCAACAAATGTATCTTCAAATGTATTTTACTAATGTAAGTTGTCAATCGTATAATGCATGCCGTCTCTTATTTTATCACCATTGAATTTATTTTTGAAAATATTTATTTATTTATTTATTTTCAGTGGCATGTAATTGTGGATGAGATGGGTTTACGGCTGATGTTAGGTTGATAGTCATAAAACTCACATTAAATTTATAGGAATTCAAATTTGAGTTTTTCAATATTTGATTGTTTCCAAAACTAACATGTTAAGACCTAACTCTATTATAATGAGAACTAGACACGGGTTTGTCTGGGTTGTGCTTCTAAATAACATGGCAAAACTTTATTTGATTGTTGTAAAAATAGAGAAGGGTTGGCTTGGAGATTACCTAGTGGCTTTAACTTAATCCAATCATAATCAAAATAAATAAGAATAAATTTGGTTTAAATTTAAGATTAAATTTACTATATTGAATTCTTTTTGAATTGGAGGATAAGAGAATTAATGGACATTATATAACAACAACAAGCCTTAATCCCACTAGGTGGGGTCGGAATACATGAATGAATCTCCATTGTGTCCTATTATGTGTCAAATTCTCATTTAATTCAAGTATACTAAGATCATTTTTATACATCTTAACCAAGTCTTTTAGGTCTACCTCTACCTTTCTTAACATAAGGCAAATCTAATGCATCTACTCTAATTGGGTCATCGACTAGGCTTTATATGGCCAAACCATCTAAGGCTCTCCCTAATCTTATCTACCACGAGCTACTCCAACTTTTTCCCGAACATACTCATTTTGCATTCTATCTCTAAGAGTAAAGCCACTCATCCACCTGAACATACTCATCTCTGTAACACTTAACTTAGTCTTATGCTTCTCTTTTATGCACTAGAGACGAACTTGAGCTGAATACTTTAAGATTCATAGAATTCTTTTAGGCTTTTGTTGAAGAATTGGGGCTCGTTGTTGGTACTAATGACTATTAGGAAGTCATACCTGCAAATGATATAAAATCATATGAAATTCTTAACTATATAGGCTGTGACATTAGCGAGTACCTTTGCTTTTATCTACTCAGAGAAGTAGTCCACCATCGCTTGGATAATTTTTTGTAGCCACTGTTGAGTTTCAAGGGACCGATGAGGTCCATCCCTCACACAATGAATGGCCAAGGATTGCAAATTAGTTGGTGTGAAAATTGTCATCAATCTAAATTCTATCATTATTTGAATCTTTTCAAAAGTTTTTGAATCTTTCCTCAAGGATGGCTACAACTATCCTCGCCATAAAATCTTGTGGGAGAGTTTTCTTCCTTTTAAGTGACTTTCGTTCTTGCCCGAGTGAACTCTTTTAGAACCTTTTGCTCAATTTTTTAATACATATAAGGTTTTGTGAGGTGACTGATCTCTTGAACAATTCTTCTCCCAATAAAATATAATGTGCCACCTTAATCATGAATCGCTTTGGATCTTTTACATTCATCATAAGTTTCTCATCCTTCAAAAATTTCAATGAATGGATCTAGTTAGCTTGGTGAGTGATTTTCTTCTACTTATAAAGACTCGCCTTCTTCTATATTAGGGGTGACAAGTTCTAAAGTGGATCAGTCTTTGAAGTTGTTTGATGTGGAATTCAAGTAGGCGAGTTGGTTCTCTTCTTGAGGTACATGATTTTGAAGTTCTCCAACTTGGTGATCTTTAGCTTTTACTTGATGAGTAACTTCAATGCATTTCATCTTCACTTCAAAGTTGCAATTGACTTGATTTACTAGTGTGAGTAAATAGTTAAATGTTTTGTCCCAGTCTATGCTAACCTTTGCTAGTGAGTAATTATTTGTACTTGTTTTTATCATTTGTAATTATGAATTTTATTTTCACCACTTAAGTGATACTTATACCTCTTAGACTTTTTAGAACTATGTAGACTCCCATCCCTTACTCCCTAGAGGCTCCATCCATGTAGAGTGACAATGACTGCTTGGCATTGGGGGCTTTATGCCGCGAGTTATTAAAGTCCACTAAGAAGTCGACGATTGCTTCTGCCTTGATTGCTATGTGGATCGAGCAAGAGAGATCAAATTTGCTCAACTCAACTGATCATTTGAACAATCTCTCTGAAAGATCGGGTTTGATGAGTACGATCATAAGCTAGTGGTTAGTGACAACTTGTATTGATTTGGCCCGAAAGTAGGGGCTAAGCCTTCATGTTGAGATGATGAAAGTGAGTGCGAGTTTATCCCTAATTGGGTATAACAACTCGTTAACTCTCAATGACATGCTCACATAATTTGTTGAGCCACTATTTCTTTCTTTCTTTGTTAATCAACATTGAGCTTATAGTGTCTTCTTGTACTCTCAAGTACAAAAGTAAGGTTTTCTTAGGTTTTGGATTTCATAGGAGCAGCTAAGTGAGCAACAAATTCAATTCTTCAAGAGCGGCTTCACACTGTTTCATCCACTGAACCAGCTTGATGCTCCTAAAGACTTTGAAAAGGGCAAGTAGCCCATCTTAGGATAAAACTATTAAAAATGATGAATCTAATGAGTTGTACTTATTTAGTCATCGTTGACAAGGGTATGCCAAGTATGACATTCATTTAATCTAGATTCAACTTGATTTCGTTAGGGGTGAGGAGATACTCTAAGAATTTGTTTGACCCTATGCCAATGTGCACTTTTATGGTTTAAGGTACATATTATACTTTTTTAGAGTGGTGAAGGTCTTCCTAAGGTCTAGTATGTGTTACTTTGGTGATTTTCATTTCACTAGTAAATCGTACACATACACGTCTACATTCCTCCTCTTTTGATCTATAAAAATCTAGTCCATTTTTTGATGAGTGGCGCTTGAATTTTAGCATGATCTTATAATAGTAGAGCCCTTCTCCTATGATGAAGGCAGTTTTCTAAGAGTCTTTTGGTGCACCTTGATTTGATGATATTTAAAGAAGGCGTCCAAAATGCTCATGACTGGGTACCTAATTGTTTAGTCTACAAGGGCATCAATTCATGGCAATGGGTAGTCGTTTATCAAGTTGAGTTCAGATTTGTGAATTCCACATCATTCTCTACTTGTCATTGGTCTTTTATACCATTACTATGTTGGAGATCTACTTTGCTAACTAGACTTCTCTAATGAGGCTAGCTTCGAGTATGTACTTTATCATTGATCAACTCAGTGAGTTGATTGTCTTCCTCATCTTCCATTTTATCAATTGTGTATCTTTTCTTATGATAAGTATGTGGCAAGAAACATTTATATTGATCCTTAACATATCCATTGCTATTCATGCGAACACGTCCAATTCATCCCATAGGGCCTAGATAAGTGTTGCTTGATGCTCAAAACTATGTGAAGAGCTGACCTCAGAACTCACTCTAAATTGCCATCGTCTCCTCTTCGTCAACGACTTCAATAGTCATTAGTCCCGTTCTCTTCACTTTGAGCTACATACCTCTTTAGTCGCTCTTCTTGAGTTGTGATTGCTCTCAATTAATACACTCTTGTTTGGTTGAGGTTGCCCCTAAATGTGATCTCATGTCCAAATGCTGGAAACTTCACTTCTACATGGTAGGTGGACATGATTGCTCGGGGTATACATGATGATGAAGTCAACAACGGTAGTGAATTTCTTTTCTCATTATCCCTCGATCATGGGTAGCATGATTATCCCTTTTATCTCTTATCACTCCTGAAAATTTGTAAAGCGGCCTAGAAGTGGGCATAAGTTTTGAACTCACTAGATTCATCTTCTTAAATGCAGACTTGAAGGTTATATTGAAAAAATTGTTGATGTCTATCAATATACTATCATATTCATCTTCTTAAATGCATACTTGAAGATTACTTTGATAAAATTGCTAGTGTATTAATAAACTATCGATTTGGTAGTTAGCAATTAATGCCATGATGATTACCACATTGTTGAATGGGTTGATAGCTGCGAGTCTATATTTCTCCGTGAAGCTTACTAGCACTGTCTCTATGTTGAGTGCTTGAGTCATTAGTGTTGAGCACACCTCTCCCAACTCTAGTTGCTTGAGGCTTGCTCTTTATGATGGTTCAATAGTATCTCCTCTCAAAATTATAAGTTCCACCAATTTTGTAATATGAATCGCTTTAGCTGGTACTTCCCTTAGTCTTTTGTTGGCTCTTTTCCCAGTAGCCTCACAATTTCCTTAAGTTTGCTAGCTTTAATGAGCTCCTCTACTAGACTACTCAAGTGTCGATGCTCCTTTGTGTCATGATCATGGTCTCGATGGTATGTGTATTACCTTGATAGATGTCACCATTGGCCCCGGTATTGGGCTCTTGAAATACTTCTTATTTTGATTGACTTCAACTAATTCGATCATCGATACTTGTAATTGGATAATCATAGAGGGATGATGTGGAGGGTACTTTTCTTTAGTAGAAATGAGTGGGTTGTGGATTTCTTGGTGAATAATTGGTAGTGGGCTTTGAGCATGAGCCTTTGTTGAGTATGCCTCTTCTGCTACTTGTTTGTGGGTGCGCATCGCACTTGGTCTATTCTTCATTATTCTCACTCGTGATCTATCTCCAAAATTTCTTGTGAGTTGCATGGGAGGATTGGGCTATTTTATTGTACTTTTTTGTGAGTTGCATGGTGTTGAATGTTGAGCATATCTAAATAACCCTACTGTCAGGCCTAGGTGAGTGTAGTATGCGCGATTGCAGGATCAAGATCCTTAATCTTCAGCATCTTCTTCCGAAAGCTGGTAATGAACTTTCTCAGGGACTCTTAGCTCCAAGTGCATCTGTAGCATGGTTTGCTACCTCTTTAGAAGTCTTTATGTGAATTGAGTTATAAACATTCTCTTTATTTCGACGAAGGAAGTAATAACGCTTACAGATAGGTGTGAAAACCATCTCAAGGCAAGCTCTTGAAAAGTTATAAAAAATGATGGCATTTAGCGTGTTGTAAAGGTCACAAAAGGAAGTTGTAGATTTGAAATAGGCTGCATGGTTCGCTAGGTCCGTCCTTCCTTTGTAGGACTCCAAGTGAGGGATTTAAATTTTGGTGTTGGGCAAGCTTCGACAATCTCCCTAGAGAAGGTATTGGCTAATGTACTATTTACTTCTCACTTTAGGGGCAATGTTTTCTCATCACTTATGTGGAAAGAGGCATCATCCAAGCTTGGAGTTGAGGTTTAGCTGTATTGGTGTTTGACTCACAAAATCATTGGGTCAGAGGAGCCTTCCAATTCATGCTTTGTGGGGTGGGTATCCCTTTACATCCTTTTCATCGCTCCTTGAGCTAAGCGAGTTATATTCTTTTTCATATCTTTTAAATGTTGTTGAGTAGCAAATTGTTGGGTGGTTTTCTCAATGTGAATTGAGTTATCTTTAGCGAGTTGTCCTTTTTGAAGAGCTTGGCTTTTGGTTTATGGGATTGATCCATGCTCACTACATTAAAGAGGATGTTGAAACTTGATGTGTCCTTGGATTGATACTAGACCTTACTTGCAAATTTTGGTACGAGAAGTAAAGGGTATAGAAAGAGAATGAGTTTATATCCATTAAGTCAATAGTAGAATAGTAAAATCTTAGTACTAGAGCTTGAGAGGGATTTCAATCACAGAAGACTCCAAGAAGCCTAAAAAAAAGTACGAAGGGGAAGAAAAGTTCTTAATATGCCTATGGACCCCTTTTTGATAGGGTAATAGGTCGACAAAATTAGAAGATGAAAAATAAATCAAATTATTGTCTTAGGATTAGATAGGGGCACTTAAAAAACACTAATAAAAATATTTTTAAGAGCAAGCTATAAGAGCTTAGAATTTGGGATGTTCATAAGGAAGTTAATATTATGCGAGGAAAAAGTAGCAAGTGAAATTAAGCAAGTTGTAAAAAATGTACTTTGAGAATCAAAAGAAAAAGCCTTTTTTAATAAAAATAGTTGGTGGTGAAGTCAGAATCTGTAAGAAAAATATAAGAAATAAGAAGTATTGTTATAAAATTTATTTTATATGTAAAAACTTAGACAATTGGGAAAGATATAAAGTGGTCCATTGAGATTCTAAGAAAACAATATATGATGCAAAAAATTTAGCTTTATGTGATTTATACAATAGAATGTATACCAAAGAAGGTAATAGATGTATGTATAAGTTAAAACTAAAGAGATAGGTGAAGTAAGGATCTAGTTCAAGTGAGGTGTATTAAGGATAAAAATCATAAAGTGCTTTTCTTAGAAAATGATATTGAAAATAGGTGGATGAGGTATTTTGATAAATTTTTCAATGAAGTATCTGAAAATATGATTGATTTTAGCAACCTTAATATCTCAAACAAAAATAGAGAATTTTATTTTTATCATTGTATTAGTAAATTTGAAGTTAGAGAATCTTTAAAGAAAATGAAATGTGGAAAAATGTAGGACTTCATGACATTCCAATAGAAGTGTGAAAATGTTTAGGAGATCAAGGAATTTCTTGGCTTACAAATCTTTTTAATGTTATTTTAAAAATTAAAAAGATGCTAGATGAGTGGAGAAAGAGTTTGTTGGTTCCTATATTTAAGAATAAAGGTGATGCACAAGAGTGTGCAAATTATAGAAGAATTAAGTTAAAATGTCATACATTAAAATTATGAGAGAGAGTAATTAAGCATAAGCTATGATGTGATACAAAAGTTTCTCACAATTTGGTTTCATGCTAGGTAGATTTACTATGGATGCTATACATTTGTTAAGTGGTTTGAAGGAGAAGTATAGAGAAAGTAATAAGGATCTACATATGATGTTTGTTAATTTAGAGAAAGCTTATAATAAAGTTTCAAGAGATGTTCTTTGGAGAGTTTTAGAAAAGAAAGGAGTTAATATTGGTTATATTCAAGTCATTAAGATTATGTATACTAGATCTATTACTTGTGTCCAAACACAAGGAGGATTGACAAAATATTTTCCTATTTTAGTTGGATTACATCAATGATCAGCTTTAAGCCCTTATCTTTTTGCTTTAGTTTTGAATGTTCTTGCTAGGCATTTACAGGAAGATGTACCTTGATGTATGCTTTTTGTTGATGACATTCTTCTTGTTGATAAGACTAGAGAGTCCAAGAGAAACTTGAATTATGGTCAACCTTAGAGTCTAAAGGTTTTCATTTAAGCAGATTTAAAACTGAATATATGGAGTGTAATTTTAGTTATAGAAGTTCTAGTGGTAGTGTTGTGACATTGGGTAAACAAGTCTTTAAAAGAGTAGTGATTCAGATATCTAGGATCTATTGTTCAAAATGATGGTGAAATAGATGGAGATGTTATTAGTAGAATTCAAGTTGGATGGTGGTGATGTGGAGGAATGCATCCGGCCTGTGTGTGATAGAAAAGTTCCACTTAAACTTAAGGAAAATTTTATAAGATGGTGGTAAGACTTGCAATGACTTATGGTAGAATGTTGGCCAATAAAATAGAAGCATAAAAGTTAAGTTATTATAGAGATGAGGATGCTCAGGTGGATGAGTGGCTTTACTCTTAGAGATAAAATGTGAAATGAGTATGTTTGGGAAAAAGTTGGAGTAGCTCCGGTGACAGACATATAGCGTCGGCCGTCTGATGACCCGGTTAGGAGAGTAGATGCATTAGATTTACCTTATGTTGAGAAAGGTAGAGGTAGACCTAAAAAGACTTGGTTAAGATGTATAAAAAATGACCTTAGTATACTTGAATTAAATAAGAATTTGACACATAATAGGACACTATGGAGAAGAATGATTCATGTAGCCGATCCTACATAGTGGGATAAAGGCTTGTTGTTGTTGTAGATCGATAAGAAAAGGCTATAAAGAACTTATAAAATAATAAAATAAAAACATAGACTCTAAAAACTAACGTAATAAAAACACATGAACTTTAGTTTTGATTTAGCGACTCCTATTGGGATTCCATAATGGTAATTAGTAGTTTAAATATCCCACATTTGCCCTTTTTTTATGTTATGACTTGTGCTTTCATGGATTTCATCATGTTTTCTACTATGAAACTATGGTTGTATTGCTTGATGGAAGTTGCATACTTATCTGGTTTAAATGATTCTAATACTTTATTTTGTTGAAGTATTTCCTTACCTAAAATGAGATTTGGAAGATGGAATTTTAGTTAAGATGGAAATCAAGTAGTCAAACCAGACACTATTTCATGTCTTTTGGTTTTAAAAAAATGCTTGTTTGGTTTTTGGTCAATCTATATTTACATACATACCACACAATTCTTATATATTTACATATCTAACACTCAAACTTTAATTTTTATACATATAACATTCAAATCTTTAATATCACATCAAAAATATCATTGTAAGTTACTTTTAAAAGTGAAATGTACTTTTTAAGCATAGAAAAGTGTTAGATAAGTAAATATTTAATTTTAAGTATTAGATATTTAAATACATTAGAATTATGTGGAATGTATGTAAATTTTCCTTCTATTTATTTGTTTTAGTGATTTATGTATAAACAAGCTTGAAGGAGAAACACTGGATTGTGGATTGGATTTTGTTGTTTGGACTGCTTCTGTTTCTATCTTGGTCCACTTTATTCTTGATTTAATGATTGTTTCTTTACAAGATTGGCAATATTTATCGGTTCAACTCTGCACTCATGCTAGTCCCGCTCCTCGGTCTTGATTATCGCTTATTTAGTACATTGACTAGATGTGATTTAATTATTTTATTAGGAGATTTACGAATAACTAATTTTTTTGGGGCAATTTCTTTTATAATATTGGAAATTTAATTTTTTTATTATATTGAAATTTGTTTAGTACAATATAATTTGTTTCCTTTATGATGTCATTATAGCCAAGGATGTCCAAAATAATTACAAAGGTGATTTAGCCACTTTATAGTGGTCAAATAAGTCATATGATTAGTGTCCAAATGGAAATTAAATGAGCATAACTTTATTTACAAATTGAAATTGATTAATTAATCTCTTTATTGAATTTAACATGGGACTAGAAGAGAGCATTCTATACACTTTCCTAGTTCACACCAAATTGATTTGACTAACCTATTCAGATCAAATAAATGAGTCAAAGAGATGTAATGGGTCAAATTAACCTATCAAGACAAAATCTGCAAAATTTCTCAAGCCCATCACCTTGCAAAATACCATTGTTCCCCTTTGCCCAAGAAAAACTAAACCCATTTTCTATTAGATCCAATAGACCCATGAGTCACCTAGCCTACACTTAGGGTAGTTAAGCATGGCCACCAACCTCCTTCAATGATGAAAGACTATGGAAGTTACTTGAGTTCATCCTCATTCATTATATGGAACTCCCTCACCTCCCTCTGTCTTATCTGATCATATATAATTGTTTGTCAATAGTAAATTGAGCTCAACTATGAGTTGAACTTGGGTTCATTGAGTTGATAAATACACCATAAATTCAACTAATTTAATAGGTTAGAAAGCTTTCTCAGATCTCCACCATCAAGGATGAATCCTTTGCCTATCTCCCCAATCACTGTTAAGCCATTCAAAGACCAAGCCGCGGTTGCACCTTACTAGACTGTGGTCATCCAATTATATAGAGGAAGATAATCCAATTCAAAGTTATAGTGAGTTTGTCTAAGGTTGGTGAAGCATTCCAAATCAATTCTTGACCATCCAACCCCTCCAAGGTGAGAATTCAAACTCCTCTTTCCTTATATTTGGTCTCAATTGATTAAGGCCATCGATGTTCTGATTTGCGGTTCACTTCCTCTTCTCTTATTTAGTGCATAATTAGCTTGGAAGGCTTTGAGAGAAGAGAATTTTACATGTGTAGGGGCTTGGGTTATATTGACCTGCCCAACCCATTTTTTAGTTCTCAATCCATCTCGTGAAGGAAATGATGGCACAACCATTGGATTTAATTAGATCCAATAGTTCTAATTAATCATAATTTAAATATTTAATTTTTCATTAGATTTTAGCATTACAATGTGAGTATATCTATACTTGAAATTTTTAGGGTTGACACTTCATTAAACATAAAATTCAAGAAAATCCTAAACCTTAAACAATTGGCCTAAATATAATTATAAAAATTCAATTATCCTCTATTTAAATGATCTAAAATACCTAGGCATTTTGAAAGATCATGAAACTTAAACCAATGAAATATAATAATAATATGAACACCCAATAAAGTTTTAAATTAATTGAAAGTAAAATTAAAAAGAAATGAATTTTCAAAGTTACTATTTCACTATTTGAAAATAAAAAAATTGGAGAAATATTTGGAGAATATTTTAATATCGGTTAAGTTTAGAAAAAATTTCTTAATTTTAAAAATAAAATGAATATGTTATAAATTTTTTTTATTGTATCTAACTATTGTTAAAAAAAATAAAATTAACAAATTATATTGAAATTTAAATTTATTTAAAATAATTATTTAAATTCCCTTTAAAATTTTCAAAATTTTCTAACTTAGAATGAATTAATTATGAATTTTCAAAGTAGATTAACTATTTTTCAAAATTAGAAAATTAATATATATATATATATATATATATATTAAAGGAAATTAAAAAAAAATATTAGAGATTACATAAAACATCAATCTATAACATCTTTAAGAATTTTAATATTTTTCTGAATGAAATTAAAATTTTTATGATTTTTCAAAGTTCTTCTAAGCAATTTATAAAATTTGAAAAATAAAAATAAATACAAATTGTTTTGACTAATTCATTGAATCCTTTAATAGATTGTCTAAATATTATATAAAAGTTTCTTAAATTTTATGATTGTTTGAATATTTGAATTCAATTTTAAGTTGACATAATAATTACATAAGTTGAATTAATAATTTCTAATTATGAAAAATAAAAATAGTTGAAATAATAACTTATGTTCATTTAAAAAAGAAAAAAAAAAAAGAAGAAGAAGAGATCAATATATAATAGGAAGTTGGTTTGACATAATGAATTATTAACATAATAATTTAAATTTAATCAAGTAAATAAAAAAACAAGGTTGTTAAGAATTTATAAAAATGATTTAAATAATTCTTGAAAACTTTAAAATAAATATGTTAAAATTATAATAGAATTTTGATTGACTTTAGAAATGAACATAGTTAATAACATTTGACATCCAATATTAAATATCTAATAACCAAACACAAAAATCAAATAACAATCAAACTTAGTTGAAATTCAAATTCAAATGATCAAACACTAAACATCATAATAAAATCCATTAAGTTAAAATAACTCATGTTTGTGGGTGACTAACAAATGAGGTTTACTCAACTAAGTGGGGCCCACAAGTTAACCTTATCTTTGAGCATGAATTAATCCATAATTGTTTGTTTAAAATATTAACCTATATCATTTCAAGTCATAAACATCATATAAAATCTAGAGCAAAAATATTAAAATATTTATATATGTCATAATTTCTTGTGCATGCATTTGCATTAGACTAGGCATGTGTTGTATGCACACTAGCACAATATATCTTTGAGTTTAATAGATTTTATCTCAACCTTACCCTCTTCATGAAATTGATTATATTAATTAATTCCATCCACATTGCCTCATGTGGACATAAGTTAATACCTATATGAGGTAATTCTACTTATTAGGAGGTCCCATAAATAAGGATTACCTTACTTAACATCTTAGGGTTTAATTAATTTTTGAATAAACCAAAATACAATTGTACCATGACATGCACCATTCTCTTTAGTTAGCTTAGCAACCTTTATTTGCTAAGTTTCGATAGTTAATCCTTGAGTTAAGTGTCTCCTTCCTTTGTTAGCAACCTTACTCATTCTTAGCTTGGTTAGCTTCCTAGCAATATTGCTGAATGTAGTCAAAGAACTTGATCAATTGGGTTAAATAATGATTGACCAACTACTATTGGCTAGTCTTGCCTGACTAAGTCATACATATATGACCAAGTCATTCCTTAGTTCAGTCTATCACTAAATTTGAATAGCATCAGGATTTAATAATACACCACTACTTAATCCTATTTCTTTCCATTTGAATGATTGGTATCCTTATGCATACTATTTAGGTATAACTTAATCATAAGTTTTGTATTATTATGTAAAAATTACTTATGATTAAGTGATTCTTATTAGGGGGATTTACATATATACCATACAATTCTTATGCATTTATATATCTAACACACAAACTTTAATTTTTACATATATAATACTCTAATCTTCAATATCACATCAAAAATACCATCATCACTCACTTTTTAAAAGTGAAATACACCTTTTTAAGCATAGTGTTAGATAAGTAAATATCTAATTTTAGGTGTTAGATATGTAAATGCATAAGAATTGTGTGGTATGTATGCAAATTTTCCTTCTAATTATACTTATTATTAGGTGTATTAAATTAGACTTCACCTAAGCTTACTATTTTATTTATTATCAAATTATATTTTTAAAGAAGAAACAATGAATATGCTTTTAGAGTTACCTTTTGAACCCATTTATTAGATGGAGGTTTATTATAGACAAATCTTCTTATCATCATTGAGGCTAGCTTTTGAGATATCACTATTTATTTCTATTTATAAGATACTTTCATTGGTTGTTTGGAAAGAGAAGACAAAAATTTAGGATTTGCTTCTATGGGTTTAAAAATTATTGAGACGTTAGAATTCAACTTTGGAAAGAATTCATTTGATTTATTTGGTAAAAGATAATAAACAAAATCTTAAAGGATTTTGCAAATAATCATAGTGATAAGAGTTGTTAATTAGTAGCGGTGTTTTACCAATCATTGTCTAAATGGTTTCTTGAATTTTTTTTAATCAATAGTATTGAGGTTTCTTCTATAATTTGTACAATTAGTTGAGTTAGACCATTTAATTTTTTTCTTCAAATAAAGGTGTTCAAAATATTGAAATATTTTGAATTAGCTAATTAGAACTATTATTACTACTAAGTTATAGCTCCAAGGCTAAAAATTGGTTTGGTATCAACCCAAAATTTAATTTTATGCCTTAAAAATGAAATAATTTATAAATAAGATATTTTATAAGGAAGAGATAAAAGATATAATCTAAGCTATATTCTTTTATTTGAACTCATAAGAAATATTTATTTATAAGTATTTCACTAAGTTAATGAAGAAAAAAGATTGTGGGTTACCCATTTGTTTAGGGAGATGTATCTATCTTGGTTAATTGTACTCACTACCACCTCAATTAAAAAAAAATTCTCGATTAATGAATGCATAAATATTAATTTTGGTTTATTTGTTTTGAGATATTGAAGGGGAAGTGACATAGTTTAGCAAATTGCTATAAGAGGATAATATATATTTTGAATGCCAATTTTAGATAGAAGAAAAATTATAAATAACCAAGCGAGATGACTATTCAATATATAAAGTGATTATAAGGTAATTATTGCTAAGTTTCCAAAGACTCTATAATGAGTATGATGGGCTTAAAGGGGTTATTGGTAAAAGGAGGAGATTAACAAAAATGGTAGAAATAGACTTAGTTTAGGTTTTATCGATCCATCAAACTAAACTGTCATGCTTGTAACCATTTAGTTTGAGAAGGTGATTGACCCAACATGGCCAAAAGATGCTATGTCAGCATCCACGTGTTGTGTCATCTAAAGTTAGTCCCTTGATTTGGACTGAGGAAAGAAAATAGGGAATCCAAAATTGGGGTTTCTAAGGGAAAAGGCTAGAAAGGTGTATGACTGATAGTCTCAGTATGAGTAAAAACGTGCATATGAAAAGAAATAATGGGTGATAATCTAGCCATTTGACTAGATTATTGAGACCAAACTTATGAACCTATGTGAGTCATATAGTTGCTATCTAGTGTACTAAGACTTTCTTAATTGCTATAGAAAGTAATGCTTTCTAAAGTTCTATCTCAAAGAGGTTATGAATGATATGTAAATTATTTATATTTAAATGATTTCTAATGTGTGCTTAGGTTAATGCCATGTTATGATGGGTGTTATCAACTACCAGAAGACACAACTATATACCTTTTCCAATAGAAATAAAAGAGAGGGGTTTTAAATTAGAAAAATTATCCATAGAGGCCCTTAATTCTAATACTTAAAAGGCTATCCTAATCATTTTAAAGTTATTAAGATTTATTAAAGTTGGTACAAACATAAATTTTCATCTTAAGAGCCTATCATAACATATAGATCCTAGATAAACACATTACAATAAGGAAAAGAAAAGACACAACATAAGTAAACAAGATAATCAAAGATGCCATTATGCTATGATGATGGATGTAAAAGAATAAGGTCAACATGCTAGTATGGAGTAGCCCTTATACATTCTAGTTAAATGAAAAGTATAAAAGGGTAGCCAAGCTTCCTATGAATACAAGTTCGATAACTTTTGTAAAGAAAATTTAATTCATGTTCCCTCTAGTTGTGGTCTTTTTTTTTTTTAAGTTAAGAATGTGCTCACCTTCAAGGTATGGTATCTCCAAGTACTAGGTCAAAAAACTTAGTTTATATTTTATTTTTATATTAGAAAGTTCAAAATGAAGGGCTGTAAATAAAGAAATTTTTTAAATTTAAATAGAGCCATCACATCATAATAAAATAAAGTAACACATTACAAAATAAACATAATATCAAATAATTATTTTTTTGCACGACCCTCTATGTAGTAAATCAATAGCATTGGCTATATATTTGGCACCGATAAAAATATATCTCTATTTTAATAACAATACAACAATGATGAGACATGATAAATCATAATTTACACAATCAATTAATTTAAAAGAATTCTATCCATGCTCTTGCAACATCATCACAAATAGAAAAAAAGGGTAGCCAAATAAAGCGACCTAGCTACAACCTCCCTATGATAGCGAATGTAAGGTTGTGAATTATCAGAATATATAATTATGTACAAGTCAGTGTATTCCTAAAGACAATCTTATATGACTTTGACTTACCAAGCTAAGTTATATGACTTACCAAGCTATGCATGTATCATCAATTGGTCATATAAGACATAAGTTATGATTAATAATTTTATTATTAATAATAAAAATTACTTAACCATAACTTAGGTCAAGTTCGGGATCTAATAGATCACAATCTAATTTAAAGTGTTGATTGTCATGCATATTCATCAATATGATAAATACTAGTTGATATAATCAACCATTAAATGAAAATTCGATATTCAAACAAAATTTGAAGACCAATTATTCTAAACAAAATGATATAAAGATTAGAATATTTCAAAAAAAAAAAAAAAAATGGAGATCATTCATTCAAAGGAAAGGAATGAGACTAAATAGAAGTGTATACTTAAGTCCGATGTTGTTCAGTTTTAATGACTGATTGAACTAAGAAATAATTTGGTCATGTGTGTATGAACGAGTCAGGTAAAGACTAACCAAAAGTGGTAAGTTTGTCATAATTAAACCTGATCGAAAGGGATGATCATGCTCATCAGGTAAATCTAGTAGGGTTGTAAGAAGGAAACCATGCTAGGAATGAGTAAGGTCATAATATGCACGATAAACACATGAAAATTCCTTAATCATACAAACATGGTTGAAAGGAATATCAAAGATATCATCCAAGTGTATATTTTATGTATGGGAGGATTTAACTTAACCGAAAATAATTTTCTAAGTGTAAGAAAACTTATGAAACAAAATTACTAAAATTTTATGATGCATATATTTTTTAGGTTGGTTCAAAGATTAATCAAACGTTAGAATACTAGGATAATCTTAGTTTATTTTTTGTCTCCAACAAGTTGATCCATCTTAAAGAGGTAATCACCATGTACAATAAAGTGTAGTAAATGGGCAAATAGGATTGATTGATATAATCAGATTAAATTAATAAGACTTAGAGATCTACTGTGTAAGTGTGTGTATATAGTTGATGTATAGTCTAATACAAATGCATGCACAAGGAGTTGTGTGTTCTAAGATTTTTTCCCTTAATTACCTAAGATGTACATAGTTTGAAATGATGTAGGTAATCATCTTAAACAAAAAATTTGAAGTTAACTGATGTTCAAGGGTAATATTTAATTAGTGGGTCCTACATGGCTAGGTGGGCCTCACTTGCTAACTACCCACCCATCAACATATGCCATCCATTTTAAAATTTCTTTTATGTTGACTAGTGTTTACTAATTTAAAATTTAAATTATTTTGGGTTCTTAGGGTTTATTTAATTATATTTTGACTTTTTGCTTTTTATTGAATTTTATATTACTTTATATTCCCTTTTACTTGGATGAGCTAAGTATTAAAGGTTATTTTATAAGAGCTTATTCTAGATATTATTAAAATCTATAATAAATTTATTTTAAAATTTTCTTAAATTATTTGAATCATTTTATAATTTTGAATGATTTTTAAAAATTAACACTTATCTATTAAATTAATTTTAAATTATTAAGTTTATGATTTATCATGTAAAATTAACTTTCTAATTCTTATATTGATTTTAGAAAATATTTTTTATTTTATAATGAATATAAAAGATTATTTCAATCATTTATGATTTGAATTTTTAGTAATTATTAATTAATTAAATATTTTATTAAATTACTAATTTCAATTTCATTGTCTAAATTATCATGGAAGTTCAATAAATTTTTATGGAATTCTCAGTTAGTAGTTTAAATATTTCATGAATTGTTCAATATTTTTTAAATTTATTCTATTTTTATAAAATTTTAAAATTACTTAAATAACCATAAAAATTCATAAAATTTTAATTTTAATTTTAAAAAATATAAAAATTTAAAGAATTATTAGACTAGAATATTAAGTATTATGTAAAATTTTCATAATTATCTTGAAAATACTTTTTAAATTTTTTTTCCTAATTTTATTATTTTTTATAAATAATTAAGTCACATTGATAATTTATAAGTAATTAATCTTAAGTCATAAAATTATGAAAAGTCTTTCTGTGAGTGTAGATAATCATTCTAAACATTCCTTAAGTTTTTCATAATTGTTTAAATTTATTTATTTGTGTATTTTTAAATGATGTCCTAACATTCTCCTAATTTCTCATAAAATTTATTTAATATTTTAAATTTTATGATTTTCGAATAGTGAAGTAGTGAATTAAAAAATTCATAACCTATTTATTTTAATTCCAATTGAGCTAAAACGTTTTGGGGGCATTTCCATCATTTTTTTGCCCCTTATGTTTAAGTCTCATGATTGTTAAAGGTGTTTAGGTGTTTTAAGCATTTCAAATAGAAGAAAATTAAAATTTTAAAATTATAATTAAGTTAATTGTTCTAGGTTTTGCATTTTTCCTATGCTAAAAATTTTAAACCATGACACTTAGTGGGTAGTTTAGAAATACCTCCAAAGTAAAAAACTAAAAATTTTAAGCATGGATAAATCAGAGCCATTAGATTTAAATAGATGAAATCCAAAGTCCCCAAAAACATCTCTCTCATGAAGTGGGTTGTCAATAAGAACTTAATTGTTGGGTTTGGGTTAGCATGATCCAATTCTAACTCAAGCATGATTTTCCCTCTCCAAAGCTTCTCATGCAAATTCTCTCATTAAAAGGCTCGAGAAGGAAGAGAGGAAGAGATCTCATGGCTTGCCAAGCCATGGTGTAGTCTAAGGAGTTTGACTGACGAAGGTTGATTATAGGACAAGTGGTGAGAAGAGAATTCTCACATTGGGAGGGTCAATTTGCTTGGGAGACGAATTGGGGAGCTTCACCTAGCTCAGACAAACTTGCATATGAGTTTTTTCGGGTTATCTTAATCTACTTTATTATATAGACCAATGTTTAAATGAACTATGGTTTTGACTTGGTCAGGTGGGTTGGGTTCTTTGAGGAGGTAAGAGAGTTTCAATGGAATCATAGGATTGAGGGGATGCTGGCTGACCTCTTAAGTGAGGCTATTGAAGGTCTATTTATAGACTTGAGTAAACCCAAGATTAACCCATGGTTGATCTTAATTTACTATTGACTAGAGAAGAGTTTCAGATAAATAAGGTTGCTTGCATCGATGGTGAGGTGTTGGAGCGAATAGAATGATAAATGTGGATCAATCATAATCCATGAATTACTTTCAATTGGGAGAGGTTGTTGGACTTCACATAGTGGGATTTAGGGTAGTTTTGATCATTCAAAAATCCAATTAATGTGTTACTTTGCCCTCTTAATTTTTAAGGTCAAGGGTATTATAAAAACTTTTCCCTCTTGCTGAAATTGAAAATGAATTTTGGTGAGTTTTGCTTAATGTGAACTAGAAGATTGTTTTGGATATTCTCCTTTAGATCCATGTCAAATTTTATAAAGATATTTGACCATTTGTTTGGTCAATTTCAATTTGGAAGTGAAAGTATGCTCATTTGGGTCTAGATTTAACACTTTGATTATATGACTTATTTGACCTACATGAAGTGGTCAAAACAACTTGAGTTTAACGAGGCAATTATTTAGGAAATCTTTGGACTAATACCTAAGGGTTAGATCTATGATGAAAGTTTTGGTGGTCTAATTAATGCTCTAAGTGGCATATAAGTGTTAATGAGTCAAAGCCATTCTCAAACTCTCTAAGCTTGATCCAATGGGTTGTTGGGACAAATAAGTTATAGAAACTATATGAGAAATCAAGATAATGGCTTGATTCAATTTGGGCCAATCACTTTTATCTTTAGATTCATTTAGGTGCTTTTAGCCCAATTTGGTCATATAAATTTAGAGAAGGTCAATTGGGTTAATATGATAGAAAAAAACCTACCGATAGATACTAAAGTGTTCATTTGAAACTAAATGAAGTTCTTGAAAAATTTGATGATCATTAGAAAGTTTATTAATGCCAACACAAGATTAGAACAGAGGTTCACCAAAATTAGAGTTTATGATATGATCCTCTATTTTAATTATCAAGGAGTTTATGGAAATATTTTTTAAATTAAAATTGATCATGAGGAATTATATGATTGATAAAGAAAGACACCTAGCAATAGATTTGGGATTAGGGTGGAGGTAAATGGGTTTCTTTGACTCAACCTTGAGGCTAATCCCCAAAAGTATTTTTGAAGGTTGCCAAACCAAACTTCAGATTCTCATGATCAACTATATCGAAAACTAAATCAATGAGATATATTTGATTGCTTGTAATTCAACACTTACATTTGCTAGGGATAGGTTGAATCTAAGTAATGAAGGATGTTTTCCTTAGGTTTAGTTAATGTTAGACCTAAGTTGAAAGAAATATTTAACATAAGAACCTTCTCCTTAGGCTCCGCTTAAGCCATACAAAAGTCAACTTGATAAGATGATTAGGTTTGTTGTATTGGCTGCTCATGAAGGAATTTGAATTTGGCTCTATTTCAATTTTAATGTCAACATCTACATACACATATGATACTAGAAAAAGATTTAGCCATAATGATTTATAAGCCTAAGCATGCTGAGTCATTGTACATCACAAAATTAATCTTATATAATGGAACTTCAATTTTAGATATACCTCATGTCCATCTAATGTAGTTTACCAAATCAATTCAAAATCAATGATCTTCAGATCACTATCTTCTTATGATATCACCTTATGTGCCTATGATTTAGAAAGGTTTGAACTATTTAGATATAATAATTATCCTTAGCCTTATCTAGTATGCAGATTGTGTTTAAAAACTCCTTCTATGCTCAACTAATAATTTACTTATTAAGAGATAAAAGTGTTAGATTCCTAGATAATATCCTATTCAATGAATCTAATAATCAAAATTCAATATTTTTAAAATTAAAAATAATTGTGCTTATTTATGTATATTAGTTATAAAATGTCAATATAATATAATCTCATGTCCTTCATAGACAATAAAAGCAATGGTAGAGTTAGTTAAATATAAAGAGGAACCAAGCCAATTATGGCAGAGTTAGTTAAATATAAAGAGGAACCACTACAAAAGTTTTATTTGCAAATCTTTTTTAGTTCATACCAGCCTTTAGGTAAAGCTCATTCACTGCTTGAGTTCAACCATTCCTTAGTATGTAAGAATTAGATTTAAGTAATTAATTTATCTCATTTATTAAATTATGTATATAATTTATCATGAGATTCTAAGGATTGCTTTTACCATCCTTAAAATTGATATAAATAATTTAATTCATGGTTTAGCTAAAAGTACCCACTAGTTCTTACCATATCAAGCCTATAACTAGGTGACAACCCTACGTAGTCAAATTGTTTAATCACCCTAGATATTCAACTTTAGGATGTTCTTAGTTTGGTCATTATTGGCATCATTTTTGATGCAATATTTATGTGGATGTTATCTTGGCCATCACTGTTTAGTAATTTGTGATGTTAAGACTTATGTGTTACTTTTTATCACGCAATTATTCAAATAGTTTTAAGTTATATCCCAATTTCAAATTTAACATACTTTTTATTATAAGTAATTGTGCATGCAACAAGCATGATGTTCAAATCATGATGGTTTTACAAGACGTTTATTTGTGTGGGCTTTTACTGTATGAAATTTTTAAATTTGTAAAACTTGAAGCATCATTTGACCAAACATATTTATGAGAATTTTATTTGGAACACCACGTAGATTTTGGGGGTACTTATTTAGGTGACCAAATACTTCAATAAGGGATAAATATATTATCTCTTAAGATGAGCATATTACCCTATAATGGATTTGATTGTTTAATAAGGACTTCTAAAGCCAATGGGTCTTCGATGTACCAAAGATTTCTCCCTTGAACTAGATGGAGAGGTACAACAGGGTCTATTTTATTGCAATGTTTGTAGTTCCCTATAAGGGCAAGTCCTTATAGTTAATTACATCTTAGAGGGAAATGAGTTTTTTCTAAGAATACCCTCGATTAAAGAAATTGACTTTCATCTCTAGGGATTTCAATGTGTATTAAAAGGATACTTAATTTAGAAATTCAAATGAGAATTCTTCAATGAGGGAAGAGTTCTTTTTGGAAGCCAAATGAGATTGAGTATGAAATACTTTTGAATACTGAGAAACCTAGCAAGCATTTCAACTATCCTATTATTGGGCTGCACATTTTTGAAATCAAGGTTGCTAAACTTTTGAGTTGGAATTTTATTAAAAATATAGGGCTTAAATTCTGATAGCACAAGGTTGTGGAAATGCATAGTGGCTGAAGACTTATTCCAACAGGATGCTTTAGAACCTAAGTCTAAAAATGCTTCTAACATAAGTTAGAAACCCGACCTAGTCTAATTTTATAAGTTTGGGAATGATTAATTCATTTTTTTTCTTTTGAAAAAATAAACCTATCTCAACTCTTCTGGACTTACTTCTCACCTATAAGGGGTTGTCAACTAACACTACCTAAATGATTTGAAATCATGTAAGATAGTCTTATGCAATTATAAGATGGCTGGACTGTTGTTAGTTAGAAAAGATTCTAAAATCTTAAACTCACTACCTAAGAGACTAGATCATATATGATATGCAATTCATGACCTAGACTAATGTAATAAAATTAATAACTTTTTATTCATTTTGGCTCATTAATTTTGGACTTAAGCTTGGGAGGATTTATGCCTAAATGCATTATGAAATTCGATTATGGGAAAAATCAGAGAGAAGATGCGTTCTCCAGTACAAGGGACTACTCTCACATGTCAAGCTTGTCCCTTATCGTGCAAAAATGAATACCCCATATTTGCAAGAGTGAAATAATATGTATACATGATGTTGAAACAAATAACCATTCAGCTAAGGGGTTACTAAATCTTTTATTTCTTGATTAAGATCATAAGCTTTAGAGTGAGGTTATGAGTTGATTAAAATTTAATCAAAATCATTAATTAGAGTAGAAAAATTAATTTTTCTAAGAGAATAATGCATCCAACCTTCATCACATCACAACAATCACAAAAATAAACCTATGAAAAAGCATGTAGTTCTATTGCACACCCCAAAATAAATCAAGCCTGATTTAAATAAATAGAACAAGCTCGTGAGGCTGGGTACCGCTATACACCCCGAAAAAGGAAAAAGTGGGCAGCCGAGTTCTGCCCTTATACAACTCACCTTGGAACTAAAAGTTTGATCTATTAGGTCTTTATCAACTTCAGGATTGTCTCCTTCTTCAGGGAAATCCTTAGGCTCCACCGGGGACCATCAAATAGGTATAGTTAGCTCCTATTAATCCTAAATACCATAAATATTTACCTAACTCTAGGCTCAAATTACATTTTAAAATTCCTAAATAAAATCCAAAATCCTACAAAATAAATGTTAGGAAAAACATATAACACACTATCATTTTATATTTCAAACATACAGGCTTAGCATCAGTGATTGCCAAGCCCACCTGTCCTCTTGGGCTATGCTTCGGGACTTAGGTACCACCTCCAAGCAAACATCATTTATTTTATATTTATTACAACGATCCCTTTTAAGCATAGCCCCCTACAGAAAATAGTATTAGCCTAAAAAAACTCCCTAACATCCAGACTAACAAGCAAATAATCTTAGCCATCTAGTCTAGAATACTACATCACAAAATAAGAAAAATGTCACATCATAATAAATTATTACAAATCATCAGCCTAACCTGAGTCTAGGACCGATGACCTAGCATTCTAGCATGTGAAGAGAGGGGCTTGCATGGTATGACTGCACTAGGCCTTATTTTAATTTAAGTTTTAAGTTCGAAGTTTATTTCAATTTTAAGTTCTTTTTTATTTTTAAGTTGAATTTAGGTTTTAAAGAATTAAGAATAAGATAAATTTTGCTTTAGGCAGAATCTATTTTATTTCAACATCCTAGTCCTAGTATAGAATGAAATTTTCACTCTGAAATGAGAATTTGATCTAAAGGTCAAACTAACAACCTAATTATCTTAATTAGCCCATTTGAATTTATTTGAATGATTTAATTTAATTAGATTTGAATTGATTGATGCTTATTTTACTTAGTTTGAATTTCAAAGCTTGAATTAGTTTAACTTCATATATTTTGACTGATTAATTTTGAATTCATTAGGTTTTAATTTGATTTAATTAAGATTTAATTCAATATCCTTTGAATTAATGTATAATTCTTTTCTCTTGGGTTTCAATTTAAGATTTTAGTTTATATGA
This sequence comes from Cymbidium sinense, assembly GCA_021442155.1. Lineage (NCBI taxonomy): Eukaryota > Viridiplantae > Streptophyta > Magnoliopsida > Asparagales > Orchidaceae > Cymbidium > Cymbidium sinense. The sequence goes on along the minus strand of CM038216.1, from coordinate 164,221,205 downwards.
TTAATATTGACTTGATTATTTCAATTTTATTTAAATTTAATAATTTCATCTTTTCATCTGAGTTTGGTTTGATACAGCTAAAATATTTTAGTTTAATTAACTTCTTATTTGATTAAAGTTCAAAGCAATTTTTTATTTGGATTCTAATTAGGAGTTTGATCATTTAGTTTATTGAATTTGGTGATTTAATTTATATATTGGTTTTAGTTTAAGGATTATTTGATTTAATTTAATCTTTTGATTTGACTTAATTTTTTTGATTTGTCAAGTTTTATTGATTTATGAACTTGTTTAGGTTAAGTGAATTGAATGCTTATTATGAGTTCAATTAAATTTGATTGTTAACATTTAGAGTTTCATTTAAATTGATTAATTTAATAGAATTTGATTAATATTTTTGAATGGTAGTTCATGTTTAATTTGATTATTAAACTTGTATGTTTATTGATTAATTAATTCATCTAATTTGAATAGATTGAATTGTACCTAATTTGATTATATATTGAATTGGTTAATGTTTACTTTAGTTTCATTTGATTTGATTTGATTATGATGTGTGAACTATTTGATTTAAAGTTTGATGATTAATTAGGGCTCCATTTAGTTTTGTTGTTTAAAGAATTTAAGTGATGTCATATGGTTGAGGTTCAATGCTTAATTAAGATTTTATTTAGTTGGTTTGCTTCATAGTTAGCTAAGTTGATTGGATAGTTTAAGATTGACTTGTTTACTTTAAAGTTGATCGGATGATTTAATTAATTGTTGATTATTTGATAATTAAATTTATCATATTTAACTTAATTAAAGTTTAATCAATTGTAATAATTATTTAATTTATTTTATATTTACCTTAAATTTCTTTTAGGCATTACAAAAAAAACTAATTACTTTGTTTTTTTGTGTTATAAGTTTGATTTAATGAATTATTCTAGAGTTTTAAAGATTAATTAGTTTTTTTTACATCCAATAGGATTTAATTAAAGGAGAATCACGATTAATCTTGGTCATTTGATCTAAGATCGAATGACCAAAAATTTAATCATGTGTTAATGGGAGAAATGAAATCGCTATTATAAAGCTTTCGTGATTCAGACTAATGAAGCATAAAATTAATGATACATCTCACTAAAAAAAATGATTGGAAGTGCAAGAGATCTAATGGTTGGATTCTAACGATACTCCCATTCAACAAAATATAAGGCCCCTAAGATTTTCGAAGTGTGAGAAATTTAGCTCATTGGAGCTGATGTCCGATGGATCCAACATGTTGAAGAGTTTCCTCACGTTAAGTCTATGCTTCAGTGAGCAAATTTTATTTGAAGCTGACATTAATAAGACTCCATCCTTGAACTCGTATATCAATAGTTCATAAAGTTAGATAAGTAAATATTTAATTTTAAGTATTAGATATATAAATACATAAGAATTATGTGGTATGTATGTAAATCTCCCTAGTTGTTATTGAACCCAATGGCAATTGGTTCTTGATCTGCTCGTAGAGATGGCCGGTGTCATATTGGCAAGAGGAGTGAGTCCTTCCCTGCTACATAATAGAGTCTACGAACCATTGCAAGATTGTGATCTCATCCTCGTCGGTCCAAAGTCGCCGTAACAGGTGCCATGAATCATCAACTAAGGTTGTCGAAACCATGCGTCATGACTCCACCACATCCGACCCAATATGTGTAGGTGAGCAGGGTTTACGTACCGTTGCCGGTAGGGATAGACAAGGCTGTAGGTGTGCGATGTGGAAAGCCAAGCTCTGCATACAATGAAAGAGAGTGGAAAGGCTGATGAATAGAAAATGAGAATGGTCAAGAAGAGTTGGGTGCGAACTGAAGGTCATGTGAGCTATAGGTCATGCGAGCTGCTAGTGAGACACTTAGTGGCAGAGAGAAGAGATGGACTAGGGTGTTGATCTAGAGTTTGGAAGATGAGAGGGAGGAGGGGCCTGGCTAGGTTTGGCAAGCTCCAGTAGATGGGTGGGACGGGACCTAGAAGTCTCATGCGTGATTTGTAGAGCGGAGAGCGTGCTTTTTTTTCTCCAGAGGGACGAGGGAGAGCATGAGCTGAAGAAATGTTGCGAGGAGAACCCAGCGAAAGAAGAGGCTGGGACGAGATCTAGAGGGCTTGATGGATGGAGCTGTCAGCCTTTTTTTTTTTTTTTGGTTTTTTTAGGCAAAAATTTTAAATTAATTATTGTTTAAATACTAATTAACAAAATAAGTATTATTAAAAAAAATTTTAATTTAGGTATAGTCACACCTTTAAAGGATGACTTGGCCACGATGGTGGTAGCACCATGGCGTATGCTGCCCTGTTGATGGAAGCTAGTCTTCCGTTAAATGGGCACAGCTCAGAAAGTCAGATAGTCGCCCGTTAAACGGCGACAGATAGACAAAATGGGGTCGAATGACCCCATTCTGATTTCGCGAGCGACTCGAACGACCCCGACTTCCATCCTTCCGCCTACGAGTGACCCCAATGACCCCATTGCTCGGCGGAGGCGTAGCTCCCCACCCTCCGATATCCATTGTCGCTGACGCCCATTATGGGACTGCTCCAGCGTGTCCCTTACTACTGCCCCACACTCGTCGTCGACCACATTTTCCTTGGTTGAAAGTGGTATCCACCGCGTCCGACAGCCCTTCCTCTTCGTTCGATAGCCTGTGGAAGCCGACAGTGGCTTCCGGCAGCTCCATTCCAATCTAGTTGAGGCTAATTTCAAATATTATTTTTCATGCAATTAGAGCACATTTTGGCTACTCAGGACATCTTTCAGTCATACTTCGGCCATGCGGATAAGCATGAGTTACAGTTAGCTATGGATAGATATGAGATTCTTTGCAGAGATTTGAGGGTGTATATATCGATATAGGTTAGACCGAGCCAGGGGTGTCTCACGATGACTAGAGCGTCGGATCATATACATATACTGATCTAGGTCCTTCTACATACCATTCTAGTTTTGGGTCACAGTCGCCTTTTATCCCATCATAGGACAATCCTACACAAGCATCTGTTACATTGCATGGTGATGTTCAAAACATGAGTGTCAGATCGTCTGATTCACATGCACCTAATCAGTATGCACCTGAGAGTAGTGCGATTCCACGCAGATGATGGAGGCATTAACTATTTAGGATAGTATTATCTATGTATTTGTTTTATTTTTTTTATAATGTACTATATTAGCTATTTCATTTTTTTGTACTGTCATATAACATTTCCAATTTGTTGTTATTATAGGCTTTATCTAAATCAACAAATATCATATGTAATACTCCTTACTTTCTCCATACTTCTCCTCTAAACCTCTTAACAAATGTTTGCCAGATGCATTCCTCCACTACAACCTTCCAACTTAAATATATAAGATTCATCTTCATGTAAATGGCTAGTAAGAACATCCAAAACATAAAGCAAAATGACAAAGGGTTAAAGCCAATCCTTGATGTAATCCAACATAAATAAGAAAATATTTTGTTAATCCTCTTTGTGTTTGGGCACAAGTAATAGCTCTAGTATACATATCCTTAATGACTTGAATATACTCAATATTAACTCATTTCTTTTCTACAACTCTCCAAAATACTTATCTTGGAACTTTATCACATGCTTTCTCTAAATAAACAAATATCATATGTAGATCCTCCTTACTTCCTCTATACTTCTTCATCAAACATCTAAACAAATGTATTGCATCCATAGTACGGCTAAAAAAAAAAAATTGTCACGCTAGTTGTCAGTTAACGATAAATGGACTAGCACATACTAGTCACCGTTAAATGGGTGATTGTCCCAACACGGAGAAGCGCCCATATCATTTCGACGACTATACTTAACTTAAAATTTTTTTAATAATACTTAATTTGTTAATTAGTTTTTAAACAATACTTAATTTTAAAATTAAGCCCTTTTTTTAGAGGTTGAGAGAGAAGAGAGAGAGAGAGAGAGAGAGAGAGAGAGAGAGAGAGAGAGAGAGAGAGAGAGATGGCTCGCGTGCTCGTCATATTTTAAAAAAAATTGCGGGTCATATTTTAAAAAAAATTGGAGTGCAGGTTTTCATTTGAATATAAAATTTAAAAAAAATTGTTTGAGATTCACGTGAAATAAAAAAAATGGCTCGCGTGCTCCATGCGGGTCATATTTTAAAAAAAATTGGAGTGCAGGTTTTCATTTGAATAGAAAATTAAAAAAAATTATTTGAGATTCACGTGAAAAAAAAAAAAAAAAAAAAACTAAGACTTGATATTTTGCTAGCATTAATAAAAGAGTGATGTTCAAATTTATTATTATTTTATTTTTCTTAAAGGGATAGATGTGGTGTGAGAATGGTAGCATATAAAGAAATGCTTAAAATTTTTTTTTTATCTTGGTTTCATAAAAGATGAAATTTTTTTGTTATTATTATTATTATTTTAATTAGATGTATTTTTTATTTATAAATCATTTTAATAATTTTGTGTAATTTTGATATTATAATTTTTGTTTAACTGAAGTTTATATATATATATATATATATATATATATATATATATATATATATATATATACTATAATCAATGATTATTCAAGTTGCATATTTAGTATTTATTTAATAGTTAATTATTTTAATTTAATTTTAATCAAATTTATATTTGATGTTCAAATATAATTTTATTTTTATTTTGATTATACAATGATAATGTCGGTTGTTTTTTTGTTATATGATTGATTTTCTAATTTTTATAGTTTGATTAGGTTGCTAATTATATTTTGTTTCAGTTTTAACTAAAATTTGAGCTAAAGTTAATTTTAATTTGAGCTAAAGTTAATTTTAATTTCAATTAGCTCAAGGTCTTAATAAAGCTAATATCATTTAATTGCAATTAAACTTATTTTATATAATTTTAATGTTATAAAATTTCATTGATTATTGTTAATTTAATCCCATTTTTTTATCAATTTATATTAATCTCTTCTTAAGTTCAGTGATAGACTTAAGATAAAATTCTGATTCTGTTTAGCTTATATTAACCTCATTTTAAAATTGAAATAAATGAACCCCCAATAATGTGATAGACTAATAAAGTACACCACACATATTGATGTTCATTGAATACAATTTAAAATTAAATTTCATTTAATTTTGAATTTTAATATGATTGATTTTTTTTAATTTTTTTGTTGATTTATTTAGATTATTTAGATTATTGATTCATTTTTATTTTGATCCATTTAATTTTAATGTGTTTTGATTTATTTTAGATTCATTTTATTTCAATAAAGTTTGGTCAACTTCTTAGTTCAAATTAGGCTAGATAAGCTCATGAGGTCTAAGGTACTATTCTAGACTTTGAATGTTTGGGTAAAGTCTATATTACATTTATATTTCATTGGTTTAGGATTTAAATTCAATATTTATTTTAACTTATTCCTTAAATTTTTTGGTTTGTTCACCACTAAGCATAGTATTCTAAGTGCCAAATTAGAGAACTCCTAATCTAAGATTAGTGATCCTAATTACTAGGTTTAGGGATGATATTAATCTCATCCAAAAATGAGATCAACAAATGGACCCCCAATATGTGTGATAGACTATTTAGAGTACACCACACATATCGGTGTTAATCGAAGTAATTAACTAATCTCATACAAGTCACAAGCAATAATGCTTGTAAAGGTTTGAATTTTGATGTCAAATTTGAGTTTTGAATTTGATTTGAAATTTTATTTTGAACTTAGTTTATATTTGATATTTTGTTTTAAATTTGATTTGAAATTTAGATTTTGAATTTAGTTTTGATTTGAATATTGGATTTTGAATTTAGTTTTGATTTTGATTTTGATATTTTATTTTGAATTCGATTGTGAAAGATAGGCATAGACATGCCTTAAGTTGTTTTAATTTAGAAAAATTCATTATTAGAAAAATCTAAATTTACCATTTTCTATGAAGAATAAAGATGTTATTAAGAAGAGACTCAATAGAGAATCTAATTCTAACATAGTGGTGATAGCTAGAAAAGATACCTCCGAGGAACTTATTCTTATCGTGACTATTACAGAGTTTGGTTCTTACTGATTTTCAATAGCTAACCTAGAAAGAAAATGTACATATCTTCTCATGTGGAAATAGCTAAGGGGATAGCCCTACTGACTAACCAACATAAAGGGAGGATCTATAGATGCCTAAATTAAGATAGACTATATCTTGAAAGTTATCTTTTCTTATTGATTTTCAATGGCTAAATTAGGAAGAAAGAATGAGACTCACATCTTTTAGGTGAAACTAGCTAAGGGGATAGTCCTAACGACTAAACAACCTAAAGGGAGAATAAATGTCTATATTGAGTAGACTAGATCATAAAAGTTTTCTTTTCTCATTGGTATTCAATGGCTAACATAGAAAGAAAGCACGGGGACTCACATTTTTCAAGGTGGAACTAATCAAGGGATAACTCTTATGACTAACCAACCTAAGGGATTCCCATCGCTTTTAATGACTAACCTAGAAAGAAAGCATGGGGCTCACATCTTCCTAAGTGGAAGGTCATAAGCCTAATTTAATGACTAACCAACCTAAGGGGAGGATCTATAAATGCCTATTTTAGGATAGACTAGATCCTATATTTTATCTTTTTTCCTATCAATTTTCAATGACAATGCACATGGACTTACATCTTCTAAGGTGAAATTAGCCAAGGGGATAGCCCTAATGACTAACCAACCTAAGGGGAGGATCTATAGATGCCAATTCTAAGATAGACTAGATCCTATATTTTGTTTTATTTTCTCATCAATTTTCAATGGCTAACCTAGGAAGAAAGCATGGGGACTCACATCTTCCTAGGTGGAACTTGTCAAAGGGATAACCCTAATGACTAACCAACCTCAGGGGAGGATCTATAGATGCTTATTCTGAGATAGACTAGATCTTAAAAGTTTTATTTTTTTAGAAAGGATGCCATTATGAATACTTACTCCTAATCTAGTCATACTAGAGAGATAAGATGCCATTGTGGATACTTACTTCTTCCTTCGTAGTACTAAAAGATTTTATTTTGATTTCTAGATAGGATATCACTATGGATACTTACTCATGTCTAAGAAGATAGCTGAAGAGGATGCCACTGTGGACACTTACTCCTCATAAAACTTCTTTGATTTTAACTGAGAAGGATGCCCTTTGAGATACTTAAACCTAATCTAGCCATAGAGATAGATGCCATTGGGATACTTCTCCTACCCTCAGTAGTACCAAATATTTTATTTTTATTTTTTTATTCCTTGAAAGGAAGCCACTATAGATACTTACTCTTGTCTAGGATGGTAGTTGGAGAGGACTCCACTATGGACACTTACTCCTCACCAAACTACACTAATTTCAACTAGGAAAGGATGCTTCTTAGGATGCTTACACTTAATCTAGCTGAGGTAGGATGCCACAGTGGATACTTACTCAAACTCTCGTAGTATTAAAAGATTTTTTTTCATTTCTAGACAGGATGCCACTATGGATACTTACTCATGCCTAGGAAGATAGTTGGAGAGAACGCCACTGTGGATACTTACTCCTCCGCAAACTACACTGATTTTAACTAGAGAAGATGCCACTTGGGATACTTACACCTAATCTAGCCATACTAGAGAGGTATGATGCCACTGTGGATACTTACTCCTACCCTCATAGTATTAAGAGATTTTATTTTTATTTCTAGATAAGATGCCACTATGGATACTTACTCTTCACCAAACTACACTGATTTTAATGAGAGAAGGATGCCTCTTAGGATACTTACACCTAATCTAGCTATACTAGAGAGATAGGATGCAATTATGGATACTTACTCCTATCCTCATAGTACTAAAAGATTTTATTTTAAATTTTTGAGAGGATGCCATTGTGGATACTTACTCTTATCTAGGATGGTAGTTGGTGAGGATGCCATTGTGGAAACTTACACCTCACTAAACTACATTGATTTCAACTAGTGATGGATGCCACTAGGGGACTTACTCCTAACTAGCATATTTTAAATATAAGAATGGTATCATGATGACTTAGTCCTACCCTATGGATAGTTTGAATAGTTCCACGAAGGGCTTGGTCTAAACTTATGAGAGACATAAGAAGGGTGCGATGGAGGGCTTGCTGCCAACTTGTGAGGAAACATGAATAGCAGCATGAAAGGCTTGCTCCAATCCCGTGGGAATGGTGCACAAAGGCTTACTCCAATTCAAAGAGATTTATATGAAGGGTGGTGCGATGAGCTTACTCCCATCATATGGAAAGTAGGTATGGAACAATAAAGGGCTTACTCCAAGCCTGTGGGAATGGTGCACAAAGGCTTACTCCAAACATTAGAGATTTATAAGAAATGTGCCATAGATGGCTTAGCCCCATCCTATGGAAAGTTATGGTGCCACAAAGGGATTACTCCAAACTTATGAGAATGGTGCACAAAAGCTTACTCCAAACTCAAGAGATTTATAGGAAGGGTGTGGCTTAATGTCATCCTATGGAAAGTAGGTATGGTGCCATGAAGGGCTTTCTCCAAACCTATGAGAATGGTGGACAAATTATTACTCCAAACCCTAGAGATTTATAGGATAGGTGCCACGGAGGGCTTTACTCCCATCCTATGGAAAGTGTGCCATGTAGGGCTTACTCAAAACTTATGGGAATGGTGCACAAAGGCCTACTCCAAACCCTAGAGATTTATAGGAAGGGTGCCACGAAGAGCTTATTCCTATCTTAGGGAAAGTAGGTATGGTGCCGTGGAAGGGCTTACTCCAAACCTTTTGGAAGGGTGCACAAAGGCTTACTCCTGACCCAAGATAATCATAAGAAGGGTTCGGACCTAGTGTATAATATGCTAATGTCAAAAGAATAAGATTTTATTATTTTCAATCATCTCAAAGTTCTATATGACCATGTTAGATGTCTAATCTATTTTAGACAAGACATCATATGGCTTCAACCTGAGAGTTTTATTTTTTTGAGCTTGCATGTAACATTTTAGTTCTTTGGAAGTAAAACTCAAAGTTAAACAATTCTTTTCAATTGATGATATTTTATTTTTGTTTGTGTAAATATGTAGCTTATATGATATTCTCTCAATTTTCTTGATTGATTTGAGTCAATGACTGTCAAGAGATTTCTCTTAAATCTACAACTGATATATAAATGAATCTACAGCCTTCAAGGTATTTTCCTTATCTTCTTAAGATATTCCTTAAAGCTCCAGCATATAATCTCTATAGTTTTCCAAGAATATGAGCAGTAGGGATAAGTAGACTCTTAAATTTTCCCCAAAAGTACCTTGACATTTCTCATCCCTAATAAAAATTTGAATTATTTGATTTAGGATAATAAAAAGTTGACATTCTCTTGATAAATCTGAAATAAGCCTTTTCTCAAGCTTGAAAAGACTTCTTTTGAATGATATTCTTATAAAGTGTTATTTCAACAATAGTTCTACTTAATTTTGATCCCTTTAGATTCCACTATGGGTTTTAGGAAATCCCTTAAAGCCACCTAAAAGGCACATTCTAGGAAATTTCATTTAAATTGATGTAGTGCAATAATTCTTAAGTTTGTTTCTTTTTCTTTTCTTTTTATTTTCTAATAAGATCATCACTTGATTATGAGTGAGGCTATCAAAAATGTTAGTCACAACCTTTTTTATAAATTTTCCTAACATTCTTGTGACCAAACAACTTAATGTGTAATAGAATATCCCTAAGGGATTTTGAATGCCCGTTGATCACATTTTTAAGATGAGCTCTCAACCCCTCCCTATCAAACATAAGACTTCTCTTAGATGTTAAGATTTTTTTTGCCTTAAGACACATCTAGTGATTTGGTGGACACTCAACCTAACCCTAAAGACTTAAAAGAGTTAGCCATAGGAATAGGTTATGCCTTAGGGGTGTTAGGAAATTTCCTACCCTATAGCTTGAACTGAATCCTCACTTCCTTCTTTCAAATCAAAACTCAATATTCATTATCAACTCCAACTCTAAGTCAAATCTAAAATCAATTCAATGGATTTTCTCAAATCATGAGTCAATTCCAAATGATTGAAACCCATGATTGAACTCCAAATCCAAAAAAATTTTATAAGTCCCTTTGATTCTACCTTATGGACTTAGCTCAAATCTAATCCAAATAATTTCAAATTCAATAAATTTTTTCACAACTCATTTATATTCTCATTTATATTCACATATATAAATTAAATATAAATTCAAATCAATCAAACTAAACCCAAAATCAAATCCAAATTTCAAAAAAATTTTCCTAAGTCCTTTGATTCCCTCTTATGGACTTAGCTCAAATTAAGTTCAAATCACTTCAAATTCATGAAATTTTCTCATAACCCATTTATATTCTCATTTATATTCACATATATAAATGAAATATAAATTCAAATATCCAAAAATAACTCCAAAAATCAAACTCACATTCAATCAAAATTCCAACCTAAGCCTTTCAAGTCAAATTCTTGAACTTAGCCAAATCAAATTCAAATCAAGCCAAACCCTTGATTTTTATTCATGATTCAATCAATCATTGAATCATAAATCCAAATATAGATATAAACTTCAATCACCAAACCAAAACTAAATTAAAAAAAATCAAACCCAAGTCAAACTCATGTTCACCATTTGAACTTGAAATTGTTAAATGAATCAAAACCCATTTGACTTCAAATGTCTTGCAAATGGATTTATATTTCAATCATAAGTCCACATGTGAGTTCAATCAACATAAAATCAAGCTTTGACCAAGCCATTTGACCCACTTAGGCTCACTTGACCTAAAGTGACCTAAAGTACCCCTTATGTTACAAATTCTAATCCTAACCAAATTAGATTGAAATAAGCCCATTTAAGCCTCTCATCAAGATCAGCAATCATCATGAGATGGTCAATCATTTAAATTGGGTCAAACCAAGTCAAACTAAGGGTTGACAAGTCAACACTTAGCCAAAATGAAACCTAAACTAGCCAAAATCCACTAAGCCAAATTGAAAACCATTGACCAAAACTCATTCATGATCAATGTTTGAACTTGACCAAGTCAACATTTGAGCCTAACCTAACCCTGGACACTTGACCCAAGTTGACCCAACTTGACCTAAAAAAGTCAAAATATGTCAAAACTTGATCTAAGCCAAATTGATTGAAACCAATGGGTCAAATTCATTCTAAAATGATTATTGAACTGACCAAACCCTCAATTGGCCAACTAGACCTAACCTAGAATTGACCATAAACCCAACTTGACCTAAAAGGTTAAATTGAGCCAAATTGACTTGAAACAAAGATACAATCCATTTCAAATGACCAACCAAACATGAACCAACCCATGACCTAACAGTAAATGGGTCAAATTGGTCAACTTGACCCATTTGACCTAAATGAAATCAAATGAACCAAACCAAAACCACCAACACATTTCAAATGGTCATATGAACTTGACCCAACCCTTGGTTTGACCCAATTTGACTACTTGGTCAACTTGACCCAAGTTGACCCATTTTGATCTAAATGGGTCAACATGAGTCAAATCATATCAAATCAACTCAAAATTCATTGAACTTGGTCCAACCCATTTTCAATCATACCAAATATTCAAATTGAAATCCAAGAAAAATGACCATTTTACCCCTAGGCCATAGGGTAACCTAAAATCAAAACCACTTAGAATTTGATCAATTCCTTTTCATGGACACTTGACATCCTCTTAGTGGATCAAATGGTCACTAATGGTCATGGTGCACATGACCCAATGAGTTTGGGTAAGTCAAACCCAACCCAAGTTCAAAATCAACCACCTTCACAGAAATGAGCACATGGGATTCCTTCCCCCACCTTGTTTTGCACATGGTAAACTCCTCCACTCCTTCTGGCCAAAATTGAATGCCATGCCTTTCAAAATGGCCAAAACAACCCACTCAATATGGTGAATTTGATCAAAATGGCACAAGCACTTACGACCATCCGATTACTCTAAGGGGAGATATACTCCCCCTAATTTCATTTTAATTCATCACACTCCAATTCAATTGAGCTAAGGGAAGCCAGAGGAACCATTTCCAAGCCTCCCCAAGCTCTCTCAAGCTAATTCAATTTCCCATTTCTCGATTTTCTTAGATTGAAAATAGGGGAGCTCCACTTGAATTCCATCTCATCCAATACTCAAAACCAGTCTAATTCTTCCTTCGAGCACCCTCAGAGGATCAAATCAAACTTAACCCAAGCTTCATACAAGTTTTCCAAGCAAGGGAAGAGTGCTTTTGATCAAGGTCGAGCTCAATTGAAGGGTGACTTGGCCTATAGAAAGATCCATTCAATCTCAAGGCCTCAAACCTTCAACAAGGCTTCGCCTCCACTAGAGCCTACTTCTTGAAGCACCGGTGATAGCTGTGAGGTATGCCATTAAACGAGCTTAGATTAGTGAGTGTGGTCACGTGAAAAGAATTTTACCTCATGTGAAATTGGCCATTGGATGTTCATCCCTTGCTTGATGATGGTGTGGGTTGAATCAATTTGAGCTCAATCGAGCTTGGATCATGCCATGAAAGATGGATAATGGCTTCTCTCGCATGCGATATCAGGGATAAATCATGGACACCCATCGCATTTTGGATGGACTGATTAATCCGTAGATCCGTTGTTTTATCCCTTAAGAATTGCAAGCTTGATCTCCCGATCTTTGATCAACGGATGGGGAGAAAGCGTGAGTCACGACACGCATATGATGTGACTACTTAAATAGCCTCCCTCATAGTGCCACGCGGAAAGTGCGCTTTAGCTCACATGGCCATGGCGAGATTAGCTATATAATTAAGAAATTAATTACCTAATTAATCATGAAATCTTCAAATATTCATATATAAGTAGAAAATAAAAAAATATGAAATAAATTGTATATGAAAGATAATTGAATGTAGAATATTATAAAATTGATTTTGAATAGTATTATTTTTGAATTTGGGTTTTATTGGGAATATAATTAGGCTAATTATCCTCTAATTATTCCATTAATTAATCTCAAACTTCTCATGTGTATTTAGTGGGATGACTCGCCTCCTAATTTTTTTTGGGATTTATTAATGGTTTAATTAAGGTAATTGCTGGATTCATTCCTAATTACTCTCCTAATGTGATTAAGCCTCATTAAGTGTGTAATCAATGGTTTAATCCCTTGATTGAGTTAATTAAGGTTTGTTTAAGTGAATAGGAGATTTAGGAATAATTTTGGAATATTTTTCTTAAGCTATTCCTTAAACCCCCCTCTTTCTTCCTTAATCCAAACTTAATTAAGGATTAATCCACTAATTTCCTACCTAATTAATTTGATAAAATTCTAAAACCTTCCAGAACTTAACTAATTCATCTTGGGTAGGTGCTTAGGTGTTCAATAACTTAAGTACATTAAGAAAATCAAAATCTAACTCACATGTGTGGGAAGGGTTATGAAATTACTTAAGTTAAATCCCATTAGCTTAATTAAACATTAATCATGAGCCAAATGCATTAGGCCCTTTTCTTCTTAGGTGCATTATTGATTTAAATCTCTTGTGTGATTTTATGTCATATCATTGGCTCATAATTATTTGGTTAAATATGCTAAGGTGGTATAGGTAAGGTAATACAACTTAATGTACACCTTAACCTAACTAAAATATAAAAATCATCTAATCACCTAAAATTAAACAAAAAAAAAAATATACAATTGTGGAAATGGGTTAGACCAGCAAACATTCTTTCATATTTTCTAAATCAAACATAAAGCAAATTAAAATAAAAATCACATTAAACTAACTTTGATTCACTTTGAACTTTCTTATTTCATAAGATTGTCTTTAAGAATTAATTAGGGTGAATGAATTTACATTGCTTTCATCATTTTATTTCCTTATAGCATGCTAAATGTGTATGCCATATGAAATTCATGCATTCATATTTTTTAAAAATTAAAATTAAAATGAAATATTTTCTTTATGTCAACTTGCATGTTTTGGATAAAGTAGAAATATGTATGGCTATTATCACTATTAATTTCAAAATTATTTTTAAAACTTATAAATCAAATATCAAAATTGGAAGGTATGCTACTTATACTTTATTTCTTGCATGTGAATATAAAACTGTGTCTTATGTTTGCTTCCTTTCTTTTTTAACATGGATTTGAATAAGATTTGTAAAGTGTATAATTCTTTTAAAAGAATATAACACTTGTTTAAAATCTACTCTTATCCTCTTCCATGTTATAACTTAAGAAGGAACTTTACATTTACACACATAAATTGCATAAACAAACCAAAAAAAATGAGCATAAACTTTGCATCTTTCTTTTTTTTTTTCATTTATCTCTTTTGTACATGCATATGTATTTAAGAAAAGTGGTATATTAGTCTGGACAACCTCAGGATTGTGACGCTTTAAGTAGCCCTAAGTAGGTACCCAGGTGCTAACAATGGTGTACTGATGTTCATACATACACATGTGCATATGAATAAAGGGTAAAAGAATAACCCTTTTTCTACTTAATGAAAATTATGCATCATAAATCATTTCAATTTTCTTAAATAAAATTTCTTAGCATTCATCATAAAGTGTGCTAAACATTACCATTTGTATGTATAGATATGCTTAGGATTCATTCATATGCATGTTATACATGTTGGGAAAAGAATGAAGTGATGTGTGTTTTGTGATACTAATTCACTTTACTTAATCTTAAAATACCTTTCTTTTTGAATAGAATTTATTTAGGGAAAATCTAAACTTAGGATTAATTAAAGCACATAATGAGATATTCACTAATCAAAATCAAACATGAATTTACTTTAGAAATTACTTAAGGTAGAGAAGGAAAAAAGAAGTTCTCTTTTATTTCCCCTCTCTTTATAATTTAGTAATTAATTGTAGGTTCTTTCAAACCTAAACAAATCATCAAATAAAATCAACCCAAATCAACTAAACACTTAAATGAAACCACCCATCTAAGTTGGATATCTTCATACATAGAAAACTTAAACCTTAAAGCCATAGTTAAGCATACCACACAAATCTTTTACACACTAAGTCACCACTACTTTAGGTTAGGGTGGTGCATGGTTTGATGTTTACTTTTATTTTGTGATATTTTGTTTTAGTCTGGATGTTAGGGTGAATGTGTGTAGAATGAATGGTAGGATGATTTAGTCTAATCATTACTTTATGTAGGAGATTGTGCTTAAGGAGCGCTGTAATAAAAATATAAATGCTTTTGCTATGCAGGTGCTTATACCCCTAAGCATAATCCAATAAGCCAGGTGGACTTGGTTACCCATGTGTTGGGTGCTAAGTGCAATAAACATGCTTGAGATTTGTGTGGTTTATTAAGCTAATCTCTATTTTGCAGGTGTTAGTTAGATTTACTTTTTTCATTTTCATGTAATTCTATAATTAAGATTTTGGAATGATTATTATGGGGGATTAGGATGAGCATTGGTTATAAGACTATGTCTTATATACCATGTGAAGCCTTTGGAACAACCACCTTCCAACCTTCTAAAAGAAGGAACTAAGAGATGAAAGCAGAAAGAAGAAAGAAGAAATAAAAAACAAAGACCCCCATAACATGAATTTCCATACTTGATTGTAAATTAATTTATTTGTAATCTAAGTTATAAAGGGTAGAGTCGCTACCCAATTTATTTTGGTTTGTTGTGGTGCCCAACCACAAATGGTCTTTATTCTTTGTTAGCTTTATAAAAGATTGATTGATATTTTGTTTAGCTTGTACATTAAGATGACATCCTTTTCCGAGTTTCTTTCTTGCTTGATGTATGACCTGGATGACGATTAGGCTCTTAAGAAATGATAAATCTTCTACCAAATTAATCAACTCAAACTTAAAAATAAATAACTCATAATTTCACTTAAAGCCTAAGTTAAAATCAAGATAAAAGAATTAACAACCCTTTAGCTGGATGTGCACTTTCTTTTCTAGCATTATGCATAAAAATATATTATTTCACTCTTGATTGGAGGGCTTCCACCTTTGTCAGAGAATTTTGCTTGACCTGTGAGAGCTATGGTGGAAATACACCTCCTTATCTTACTGATTTTGGCCCATAATTTTATTTCTCATGCATTAGGCATATGAATCCTATTAGCTGAGTCAAAATAATTATCTAAAATGAAGATAAAATGAAATCAATTGCATTAGATTTAGGTCATTTGAAGCATGTCCTTACATGATCTAGTCTCTTTAGGGAGTGAGTTTAAGGACTTAGTCTCTTTCTAAATAAATAACAACCTAACTATCTTGCATAAGCATAAGACTTGCCTATGAATTTAAAATCGTAGTTAGCTACCTTCCCCAGTAGGTAAGTTGATTTATCCTCTCTTATGGAGATAAACTAAATACCCATGTTAGCCTTAGATTTGGTTCATACTTTTCCACCTCAAAGCTCCTGATTTAGGTTCTAAGGTTGCTTTTCCCCTTGGCAGGCTATAAGTATAAATCCTCACCTCTTAGGCTTTTCCATAACCTTGTATTATAGAATTGTAAGCCCTACATTTCTATTAAAATTTCAACTCAAATAAATTAATTCAATTTCAAAAATATAAAGCCCAACCATAGGGTAGTTTGGGATGCTTACTAGGCTTCCTAGTATCTTAAGCATCCCCTACTTATTTTCATTTGGCTTCTATAAGAACTCCCTCCTCTTGATCGATCCCACTTGACTTTCTAAAAATAAACCAATCGATTGATAGTCCCACCCTTTCAAAATCTTTGGAGATAACGATTATTTATCTCAATCAAGAGTATTCATAAGGAGTCCTATTCCTTAGGATGTAATTAACTATGAGGATTTGCCCCTGTAGGGAACTTAATGAATCCGGTTTAAAATAAACCCTGCTTTACTTTCCCATGTAAAGTATGAGAAGAATCACTGGTATATTTTGAAGAACCATAGTCTTTAGGAGTCCTTATTGAGGTGATTAGGTTCACTGTAGGGTGGTGACTTTTATCTTTTGAGATAGTACACCTTTCCTCAATGCCGTACTCATCAATAAGAACATCAGATCTGCATATGACCAACAAGATGTTATTTATATATATTTCTGTCTTCATTTTATCCTCTTTTCCAAAAAGAGAGATAGATGAAGGCAGAGATCATATATATATATATATATATATATATATATATATATATATATATATATATAATTTTACCCACAAATTTTTCTAGAGGCTCTGCTGGGGATGGTTCCTCTCCATCTTGGATAAATGATCGTTGTCCAAGTATCAATAGTGAGTTTATACTTTTGTATGAATTCAAGACTTTCTTTCTTCGCTTAACTTAGCTTATCCTTAAGTTAAGCTAGCCAACATCTTTAGGTTTTAGGACCTCATCCTGTGTTGGTCTTAAAACCTCCATTGGGTTCCCCAATGGGTGAAAATAAAAATTGAATAAAATAAAAAAAATAATCAAAGACTTCCTCCTTACCATTTTAATGGTAAGGAACAGTTCATTCTAAAAATAAAGATAAAATAAATCCTTCATAAAAATCTTGCTTTTTCAAAAGCACTTTTTCAAAATACACATAATAAACTATTTGCCCTATATCTAACAATTTTCACAATTGTTACATGTAGAAACATTTCAAAAAATAAAAAAAATTAAAATAAAATAAAATTTCAACATCCCTAAACTTTCAAAAAAAAAAAAGTACAAAATTCAAAGATTGGCCTTTCCATTCAATATATCCAAATATGTTGAATGGATGTTACATCTTCAAGCCAAAATCACAACTTTAAAAATCCTCTCAACACATTCCACATGTGTTAAGTTGAAATTTTCAAAATTTCAAAAAGCACATATGAACCTCTCCATTCAATATACCCAAAATTATTGAATGAAGATTTCATTTCTAAATAAAATGATAATATTTTGAAATGCCACTTAACATATTCCATATATGATTAGGTTGGAATTTCCTCTTTCAAAAAAAAAAGAAGAAGTAATAATTACACATGAAAAATACATCTTTGAAAAATGAAACTTAATTGATTTTCATCTCACATACCCAAATTTGTTAAATGGAAGTCTCTCTCTTTTCAAAATCAATATCAACAAAAACAAAAATTTTCAAAATATTTTTAGAACTTCATTTTGGCATACCACATTTACTAAAGTGAAGTCTCCATTTTTCAACTTGGTATGGATATCATGGCCTCATTATTCTAAGCTATCAAGCTTGGGAAGGTATTTGACCCAATCAAATTAAGAGGTTCTTTGTTAGTAACCACAAGTTGCCTTATCTAGAATTGTCTCATGACTTGGATTAAGAAAGGAGAACAAAAGATTCATAAGCAAAGGCTTTTAAGGATAATGTAAGGACATATGTGTAGTTTATAATCTTCAAATGACTGGAGATATGTCTACAAAAAAAGAGGCTTGGTCATAATTTAACCTTATGACTAGAATTGCAAGTCTATCTAAGTCAAGCTGTCACTAATGGATGTACTAAGACTTATGAATTTGCCATTAAACAATGCCTACTTAAGGTTCTACCCTAAGTAGTTTATGCATGCCATGTAAGTTATCTATTCTTAAGTGATGTTTAATGCTTACTTAGGTTAGGTGATGACATGATGGGTGCTAGCACTTAATGCTAGTAATGCTTAATCTTATACATCTTCGAAGAAATATGGGAGTGAAACGGGCAATTTTGAATAAGCTAGTCAAAGAGGGTATTGATTTTAATATTTAAAACATTTACTAAGCTAATTTTAGAGTTGTTTAAAATTTATAAAGCTGATAGAAAATATACTTTCATCTAAGGAGCTTACTAACACAAGTAATCCTAGACAACTACATTACAATATAAATAGAGAAAAAGAACATAAAAAATAAGCAATGCAATGAAAAGGTCACTATGCTATGATGCCTATAAAAGAATAAGGGTTAATAGGTTGATGTAGCTAAGAAACCTATTTATATATACCCTGGTAATAAAGGAAAAGGGCAACTAAGTTTTGCCTCATAATACAAACTTGCACAAGTTTCAAAAAAGTAAATAAAATAAGATTTTCTCTAGTCCTTTTTCTATCTTATGTTGTATGTTCATCCATAATATTTTATTTTTACCCAAGAAAAGTCCAATAGCTATTGGAATGATAAAAAACTCCTAATATAAATGGATCCATCACAACATAACAAAATTTATAGTAAATGACACATCATAAAATAATAATAGATTTCTTAATATTTCATGAATGACCCCTATAAAATAAAAGGTAAAGCAATGATCATACACTAAGCACTATAGAAAATATTTCTTACTTAATAATAGTATGACAACAAAGTGACATATCATATTACAATATAAACAATCAATCATAAAGAATACTAGCCACACTCTTGTAACCTCATCTCAAATAGCCAAAGGGTTACATAAGCAATGTCACTTAATTACAACCTTTATGCTAAGTGACTATAGGGTTGTAAATTATCATAGAATGTAAGTGTGTGCAAGTTAGTGTATCATGAAGACATTTTATATAATATTGATTTACCAAGCTAAGTCAAATAAGCATTTAGATCAACCTAAGGTTTATCACTTTTGTGTTGGAGGAAAGTGATAGAGTTTAAGATTAGACATACTAACTAGTCATATCATGGTTAGATATTATTAGATCAACCTAATAATATTGACTTGCTAACCATGAATTATGTTAAATTTTGGCTTTAAAGAAACACAATCTAACCTAAGATGTGCACAACTTCATGCATATGCATCAATATAACATAGAGTAGTGAGATTATAAACTACCAAATGTGATTCTCATATTTAAACAAAACATGAGTATGAAAGGATAAATGATTTTAGACAAATAACACATGCCAAATATGTCTAGAGTGTAGGGTAGTGTTGAATGGACTAAATCTTGATGATGTTCAATCATACTGATTGACTAAACTCTAGAATGACTTACTCATTTTTGATTTAATTAGTCAAGTGAGAACTAAATAATAGTGGCATTGATCATTTCAAATTGAACTTGATCTAAAGGGTTATCAAATTCATTATGTATAGTACATAGAAACATTGGAAAGCAACTATACTAGAAATGGGTTAGATCACGATTTGTATGATCAAACCATGAAAACTGCTCACTCATATAAGCATAATAGAGAAGGTATCAAGGTTAGTGTTTCAGAACATGTTCTCATGCCGGAAGCAATACGTAACTGAACGAAGTACAATGAAGTGTGAGAAGCAAATGACTATAACTAAGTTGTTTGGAGGAAAGACTTTTTTAGTGAATGTCATTTTTATACTATTATGAATATAGTGCATTTAAGTGCCCTCTATTGCATGTTCTCATGACTACTCAATCACTCTTTTAGCTTTGCCCACTTAGTTTGACTCACGAATAGGATTATGTATCATCTACAAACATATTTGAATCCAATAATTCAAATCTTCTTTTACAAGATGTATGAGTTTTCTGATTTTATCTATAATGATATACTATTTTATGTATTTAATAAATGGAATTTTTTAAGGTCAAATTTTTAATTTTATAAAAAAGAGATTTTTTTTAATTTTAAAAATATATCATTTATCCAAGTTATCCTTATTCAATAATGAAAAGATTAACCTTCTTGTCAATCCTTTCAGCAATTCTCTCATCATTTACCAATTGGTTCTATTATTACTGAAAAAATAATAGATTCAATTTGGATGCTAAACTAACAAAAACACAGGAGCATTTACACATATAGTAGACAATTAATATATATTTATATATTTAATATATAGATTTTAATATTTCTATAAATAATATTTAAAATTTTATTTTTTCATCAAAATTAACATCATCATTAATTTTTTAAACTAATATGCACCTTTTCAATCATAAAAGTACTAAAAATATCGAATTTTAGATGTAAATATATATGAATTATGTGATATATTATTTTATCATATATATATATATATATATATATATATATATATATATATATATATAGAAAATTAACCTCATTTTTTTTTGTGGACTGTTTCAAGTATCGACTGCAAAGTCTTCTTTCTCCTTAGCATCATTTAGAGCTAATCTATCTCAATCATTTGGCACCACTTTTAGCTTCGTCATCGACTACTAGTCTTCTTTCTCTGCACCATCTCTCCTTTCCTTGCAACTGTACTTGCTTAAGCTAGCGAGCAACTATCAGCATGTGCCTCAACATCCAGATCGATGCGGTCAAGTTCATCACGGATACATGGACAGCGTTGTCACGACCAATCGGATATCTCTTAGATCCCGAACCCAGAATTACTAGGCTAATCGACGCCATGAACCAGCTCCGATGCCGGAGTGTGGATCTAAAATGAAATCAACTCTGCAGAGCTCGCCGGCGAAAAGCCGACTCACCAAATCGAGACTGGTTCACCAAGGTCGACGCCATCGACCAAGGTCTCCAAAATCCAAACTGACCATAAAAACGGTTCCTTTCGTTGGTGCATCAACCGCCGCGCGGCTCACACCTTCGCTGACGTGACTGCGTTGGGCAAAAACTTCGTCTTCGACGTGGTTGCTACTAAGTTGCCGCCCAACGGAGTGAAGGAAGTCCCCGCCCAACCGCCGACAGCTATGCTTACCCTGGGCTCCTACCTCCCAACTCCAAGATTTTCTGAAAGACGACGGATCCCGAATCATTGGCATCTGGGGAATGGGCGGCGTGGGAAAGACAACGCTTTAAGCACCCTCAACAACGAGCTGTGCTGTTCAGCAGAAGCCGGACAAAGCCCGCCGATGTTCGACCACGTCATCTGGGCCGTTGCATCCAAGGACTACAAACTCTGGAAGCTGCAGCGCGACATCGCAAAGTGGCTTGGTCTCCCGTTCCGCAGAGAAAGAGTCCGGCAGGCGATGGAGATCATGGACTTTTTGAAAAACAAGAGCTTTCTTTTACTCCTTGATGACCTCTGGCAACCGGTAGATTTCGCAGAATTAGGCATCCCGCAGGTTTTTCGCAGTGGAGCAACGAAGCAGAAGGTGGTGTTCACCACACGGCTCGAAGGCGTTTGGGGACAAATGCAAGCGCAGCACAGACTGAAAATTGATTGTCTCAAGGACGTAGAAGCATGGCAGCTTTTTCGGGAGAAAGTCGGTGAGGAGACTCTCCAAGCGCACGTGAGGATTCCACATCTTGCACGGCAAGTGGTTAAAGAGTGTGACGGCCTTCCACTTGCTCTTGTGGTGATCGGTTCCGCGATGAGCACGAAGAAAACTCCAAAGGAGTGGCAGAACGCGATCACCCTGCTTCAAAAGTCGCGGCCGTATGAAATCCTTGGCATGGATGACAAGATTCTCCCCAAGCTGAAGTTCAGCTACGATAACTTAGCAGATGAAATTTTCAGAAAGTGCTTCCTGCTCTGTTCGCTGTGGCCGGAAGATCACTCCATTTCAAAAACTGATCTCATTGAATGCTGGATGGGGCATGGGCTGGTCGATGAACGCAAGTTTGACAATATCAACGAAGCATATGATAGTGGCCACGCCCTAATTGGAGGGTTGCAAGCTGCATGCCTTCTCGAACTTGGGGACAACAAAGAGAGAGGTGAAGATGCATGACGTCGTAAGAGATCTTGCCCTCTGGATTGCGTCGGATTGTGGTGAAAAACCGAATAGATTCATTGTCCTTTCCAGCGTTTTTGCTTCCGACGATACGCAGAGAGAGGTCGAAACGATATCGTTTGTTCGCAGCGATCTCAGCGACACATCCGGCCTTCCGGCGAACTGTACGAAGCTGGAAACGTTGATGATACAGGAAAGCATCTCGTTTAAGTCGATTGTGCCTGGATTCTTTGAAGTGACTCGTTCTTTGACTTACCTCGACATCTCCTACACCGCAATCTACCCTGCCGGAGGATATTGGCCTTCTTAGTAATCTTCGATACCTCAATCTCTCCCGCACAAACATTCATTCGCTTCCATCGCGGCTGGGTTATCTCCGCGAGCTTAGATTCCTGCTTTTAAGGAAGCTGGAAAGTATCGACATACCAAGTGGGGTGTTGGGAAGCTTGTGATGTTGTCCTTGATCGACATGAGTGATACTTGGTGCCATAACTGGCAAGAGCTTTCATGGATACGTGGGTTTTTGAAAGGCATAGGGATCGTTTTAGAGAGTATTGAAGATCTACAGCAGCTTGGCCAGTTCCCAAATGTACTGACTTGGCGCCTTGGGCTGAGGAAACTGGTGTTATTTAATGGGCCACTAAAACTTCTTTCGGCTTTTCAGCTTGGGAGCCGCAGCATTCGTTCGAGCATCCAGATGCTAAAATTGAGTTTTGCGAGCGCTTAGAGGTGATCTCGATGGAAAGTGATGGCGACGGCGGCATCCAAAAAATGGTGCCTTTCGAGGCTAGAAGAAGTGGTACTCAAGAGCTTGCCTGAACTAAAGAGATTCTTTGGAGAGGCGTATGCCCTGCGGAAATGCTGCCAAGCCTCACTGTGCTAATGATTTCTGGTTGTCACAGATTGTCCAACATCTCGTGGGTGATACAACTACCGAGCTTGGAGGATCTCACTGTGCACCATTGCAATGAAATGGAGCAAATAATCGGTGATGATACTGAATTCGCCTGCGATACTGAGGACACTGTTGTGGGTACCACGGCTGGACATTCCCAAGCCTTAGGAGGCTCTGTTTGAAGGAATGAGAAATTTGAGAGCGTTTGGAGGGTCAGTTACGTTCTCTTCATTGGAAGTGTTGCAGGTGATTCATTGCCCAGGGATGAAGAGGCTGCCTTTCGGTCTGGAGATGACTGGAAAGAAGTTAAAAGTGATTTCGGGTGAGAGAAAGTGGTGGGAGGAGTTGGACTTGGAAGACGATGTGAGAGGCGCGCTTCAGCCATATTTCAGGGGAACTTAATGAGCGTGGGTGAATTTCAAATTACATCACCTATTTAAAATATAAAATGTGAAATTTTTGTATTCCCAGCCTTATTGCCTGCCTGTATTGAAACTAATAATTTCTTGATTTCAAGGGGTCTCAAATTAACATGCATTCAGTAAAATTTTTTGAAAATATATTATGTGTGTCCACATATTGATAGCGTACATCAAAAGTATACTATTGACAAACTTGACTACCCACTAGGTAAGCATTTAGCAAATCAGCCAAATCAAACTAGCCTAATATCAGCTACAAATCAATTTGTTGTCAACTTAGTGACTAGAGCAATAACAAACCAATTTAAAAGAGCTTCCTCATCGGAGTCATATGTGAAAGCAATACGTAACATATTAACGGTCATGGAGAACTTATCTCTCACTTGCAACACTCAATAGGGATAGTGATAGTGAACTCACCTCATATTAAGAGTTAAGTTAGTTGATTTAATTGTGCTGCCACATCATCTAGAGGCCACACCTTTGCTACAATGATCATTGTACATTTATTCAAATTTGTGCAATCTCTGAAGTTTGTATATTATTTTGAGTTTTCTATAGCCATTTATGAAGTCTTATAATCTTATAAATAAAGTATCTTGAGCATGTTTAGGATCATTCTTAGAATTTTGTACTATTTGACAATTTTAAACTCTAATTAAAGATCACATGCTTTTTCTTACACACACACACTCTCTCTAGCCTCCCTACTTGTCTAGGAAAGACTCATAACTAAGGTATTATGTTATCCTACTAATAGTTCATGATTTAACATCCTCTTTTATGCGATAAGCAAGCATGGGTCAATATCGTAAATGATCTGATCTTTCATGAAGTTGGACAACCTAGAAGTGACAAATCAATTGATATGAAAATGTTTGCTTAGCGTTTCGCCACCAACAAGGCTTAAAGAAGATTAAAACTGCATCACTTGTCTCATCGAAAGAACCATAGACCAAGCACAACGAGACCTCCCATAAGTTAAAAGGTTGTCTCTAGCCATCTTACAAGTCTATCTATCTGAAGGGAAACCTCAACATCAAGTTTAGAGGACACCTCTTTTCACAATAGTAATGAGAAGCTAATGCATCCAACATGAAATGTGAATAGAGTCTTGGCCAAAACATTTTTCCAGGGAGATTGTTGAATCCCAACCACCAAAATTCATGATTTCTCACTTGGAATCTTATAGAGTTGCTGACATGATAGATCATGTTGTTTATTTTGAGTCGACTACTTTGTTAGAAGATGACATAATAAAGTATTGCCCTTTACAACCTTTACAACAAATAATTAGCATTAAGATGATTTTCATGGATTTTAGTAAGCATTATCACTCATTTGTTGAGTTCAATATGTTCATAATATAAGTTGCAAATGCATAATGGCCTTTTAAGAACTTGCAAACTCTATTGTAGATGTGTTAAGAGCCTAAAGAATTTTTTGAGAAAATACTCATAGTCAAGCAAATTGACTGACCCAAGGCCTACAAAAAGGCTCATTTAGATATGTCTCAGCCTCAAACAATCAAAGACATTGACAGTATTGTTGGAGCTCATTAGCCACATCAACATAAGGAGTACAATGAAGTCACCTAACCCTCCCGACTCATCCCATCGAAGGCAGATCTCCACTCATTTACATGTTGCCAATTACTTGTAGCTTAAGAGAAAACTATTATTGCACTATATGTTGTCCATCAAAAGATGTTGCAACCTGTTCACCCATACAAAAAAGAATACTAGCCATATCATTATATGTAGTTATCGTATTGGAGATATCGATAGTTGAGTTAGTCATTTAAATGAATGTGTATATTAAAAATTTAATGCCAATAAGGACCAATGGATCTACTTGAAACTTGTTAAGATACTGTGCATACGAAGGGATCATGACCAAGACACTGAGAAGTGTTGAAACCTCACAAGCTTGCTCAAAGAATTTGTTAAATCAAGTAAATTCATGTAAAGAATTTGTATAGTGATAAGGAAAGCAACTCTTTAAATACCATGCAAATGAGCATGTGCTTATTAAGGTGATCAACATTGTAGGAGTGGTGCCTATAATTATATACTCACACATCATAAGATGGAATCACCAAGGAAGGCAAGTTCAAATCAAACTCTTTTGCCTACACACTACTTGCCAACTCTCTAACTCACCAACTCCCTAGCTTGTGCATGGACAACTTAGTAGTAGCAACTCAACAAACATTAGACTCATTTATAGTCCTATGATAGAAGTCACCACTTATGCTCTTAAGGTGACCATCTTAAGGTGCTCTCGAACTCACCCAATCTATTAAATAGACAACCACTATAGAATGATTCACTATGGACTCAGCTAGTAGGAACTAAAGATATTGTCCCATGCAAGTGACATGTAGTCCACACTTCAGCTATACCATGATTATGTGCACCTAATTGGATGACATTTATTTCAAGATTATGTATATTTCTTTATTTATTTTTTGAATTTTATAGTCAAATATGTAGCCCTATGAACATATAACTACTTGGTTAAGAGGTGTTCTTAAACAGAATTTCTACTTTTGGATTCTTAAACTTGTATTAGATCTATTATTTTAAGGTGTATTGTTCAAGTTATTACCAACTTTTGTTGAGCTCTTGTGTTCTCTGTGAATTTCTAAATGACTTTAAGGTTTTATATTTTATTTAATATTACACTCTCCACATATAAAGCTAGAGGATAATATTCTTTCTTTCTCATCCATCCTACTTCTCTTAGCAAGACTTACTAGTAAGTTATGTTATTACACCACAAAATAGATTTAGATTCAACATTCTCTTTTTAATGAGATGCACATGGATTAAGGACAAAAAAAAAAAAGTTGAGCACTCAAGAAGTAGGAAAACTTATCTAAGATAACTGCCAATTAATATGGAGAAAGTTGCCAATATCATGCAATAGGACCTAGCAAACTTAGTGGACCACATTACCTAGTTCATGGTAGCATGTAGATGTAGTAGGAAGTAGTAGGAAGCCTCATGAATGCATGAGTTGGAGGGTTCCTCTAACTCTAATTAGACATTGAAGTGGGCATTAACATCAACCATAATCATTAATGATACATTTTATTATATAAGTGGAGAGAAGACCTTAGTCAAGATGCGAGAAGTATATAGTGTCTTGACCAAGCCCTTTTCCTGAAGATTATAGAAGCTCCTTCTCCCTCCTCCTAAAAGTTTAAAATTTCACCTTTGGTGTCCTATAGAGGATTAATTTACTTCATTGATCTTGTAGCCTATTTCAAATACACCATATCCTTGCTCGACCTTAATGATGTGGTTAAGTGTCATCTCTTTAAACAAATTTTAAAGAGTATACTTTGAGATGGTTCTCGCTCTTACCTAGGCATTATCACATCTTCTATCAAGTTTAAGAAAGATGACTATTACTCAATTCACCAATGCATAAGACCTCTAAAGTTTATTTTAGATTCAGCTGATAAGTCAAGAAGGATGTTAATCACCCATTTCTTGAGCGAGATGTTTGAAGTAAAAGATCTTGAGCCAAAAATAGCCCAAGCTACACTCACCAAAGGCTTTAGAGAGGGCACATTCAAGTAAGCACTTGACTTTAACAACCTCGTTGGCAATGTAAAAAAAACTCACCAATAGCCATGTGAAAGTTGATGAGTACAATGAAGTCACCCAATCCTCTCAAGCATTTGTAAAGAGATTCTCATGAAGTAATCATCACTCACCTGTCATTTTAGGAAGAGGCTATGAGTGAGAAAGATGGAGAAGATATCGAGTGCACAATACACTCACCATCTTTAAAGAAGGCATGTCAACTAGTAGCCCATGTATAAGGTCATACTACCAACCTAGAGATGCCATAACCCACTCACCCATATTAGAGTGAAAACCGGCCGCATTATCACGTATGGTCCCTTATTGCTAGTATCAATGGCTAAGCTAGAAGTCATTCAAAATGAATAATATTTCATATGAATAATGCCAATGAGAGCCAATGGGTAACTATGTATTATGAGGTATTACATACCATGGGAGTGCCAACATATGAGGAGATTGAAGAACATATAAAGGATAGAAAGTTGAAAGAGTTCATAAGAAGATATGGTAAGCTTACAAAGGATAATGGAAATGAGGATAAACCGCTAGGGTCATCTATATTATAAGAGTCATGCTGAGTGTGGAGTAATTATAACACTTAAAAGAGGCGATGATGAATTGGTGATTATAAAATATTATGAATTAAAAATTAATATTAAATTTGAAAGAAAAATAATTTTAAATGTTTAATTTTAAATAATTTTATCATAAACAAATGTAGGAGAGTAAAACAAAGAATAGGCAAGAAATTTTAACTTTTTGACAAAAATGGCTTACGCCTTCACTTAGTCACTCCAACTAGGATTCCGCTTATCCTAAAATGCTATTGTGATATACTCTCCTAGATGGGAAAGCACACCCAAAAAATATTGGGAACTATTCAAATTAAACTTTGTAATGCTCAGTTAACTTGCATAAAATGAATAAAATGGAGATGATTGTCTTCAAAAATAAATAATGTAATGAAACTATTATGTTTTTCTCTACAAAAAATGTATGCCTATGATTGTGAAAATTTATTTCAACAAAGTATATTCAATTATGGAAATATAATTAAAATTAAGTGCAAACATGCAACCATTGATCAAGATAATTTTATATATTTTAAGATTTAGTTATAAATTTTTTATAAAAAAAGACTTATAATTTCATAAAATTTAAAATTTCCAATCAAACTACCAAACACAATCTTGCAAAAAAAATATTTTAAATGTATTAATTTAATGAATTATCAATTTTGTTAACCCCATGAACCTTCACATAAAATTTTAAGTTTTGATGATAAAAAATATTGATAAATTTTCAAACATTGATCAAATAAGAGCACATGAAGTCTGTAAAAAAGGAAATGCTTGATGCTAGAAGACTCATCAAGTTTAAATGATGTGTTGTCATTTTTATTGTCTTCATATATTTGACATGTGAAAGATGAAAAACAACTATGCACACTCACACTTAAAGAAAAAATAATATAAATCTTTAAAATTAAAATTTTTAAGGAAATCATATGATACGATCTAAATCATACTATGCTATTGACCATTTTTATTAATTTTTTGAGCCACCATAATTAAGTTAGTTAACTCTTAAAGTTTCTAAGTTTGAACTAATCGTATTGTATGATCTCTATCATGTTATAAATTTTTATATTTTTATTAATATTTTAGCCACCAAGATTAAGTCAATTAATTATAAATTATGCCTAATTTAATTAATCATACAATGTTAATTGTATATCATCATTTTCTTTAGAAATTACTTGTTTTAATCCAATTAGAGGGATTTAATTTTTTGAGAATTTTAATATGTTCATATTATATAGTGTTTTGTATAGGGAAAACAAACAAAGAGCTGAATTTTAATTTGTATTATTCATACAACACGAACCTTGGTTATATATTATGAATAATGATAGTTGATGAGATGATCATATTGCCCAAAGTCCCTAACCCTAGAAAAATGAACTAATTGTACAGTATGATGTTGAATTGTGTAGTATAATTGGATTGAATTTTTCCAAAATTAATTTTTATTTTTTATTTTTTTCAGCTTCCTCCCTATAAATACCCCCTTTAGGGGTGTATCCTAAACATCTTGAACATGCAAAATTTGAGGGAGGCTTGTGGAAAAGTGTTTTGCTTAGGTAAAAAAATGGAGAGATTTCTCTTCTTTAATTTTAAGGATTTTATAGGATAGGTTGTTTATTTCTCATCCACCTTACCTTTATGATTTAATTTGAAAATTTATTTTCTTTTTGAGAACTTGTGTAAGCTTTGTATTTGAGAAAAGATTTTCTTAATTACCTTGGAGAGAGAGTAGCACCTTTCTTGCCTTAAAAGAAGGGGAGCATTGGGTTTCTCCATTATCTGATAAGAAGAGATCCACCTTGGCTTATTATTCCATATCCACCTTGGCTTATTATGCCAAATGAGTTTGTGGATTTTAGAAGATAGTGGACATAGGCTAGTTAGATTGAACATTGTAATTCTTTGTCCTTTTCTTTTCCTTCTATTATTTTTCAATTACTCTTTTCTTTGTGTTCATATTATTTGTTTTCTTCTATTAGGTCTCTTTCTGTCTCTAAACTTTAAAGATTTGATTTCATTTTATTTTAAGGTGTACCAACTCTTACAAATTCAAGTGTCAATAATAACAAAGAATAACACACTTAAAATATAAATGCTAAATAAATTAAATTCCACCTAACATTAATAATATTTATGTTAAAGCTTTTAAAATTAAATAAAATTTTTGAATCCAAATGAGATGATTTCAATATCTACACAAATACTTATTTTAATTGATGGACTTTTAATTTCAAGGATAAGTGCACAACTAATTTGATTTTTTAAGAAATATAAAATTTTACCAAAACTTAAGACAAGAAATTAAATTCAAAATAATCTTATTTTGATTTCATAACTTATAACTCTGCAACATATAAATGATGAAGAAAGATGTTATTTTTAAGAAAGATCAAAAATACAAAAAGATCACTATAAAAAAGTGAAAGGGGAAGAGAAAAATGAGTATTGAAATTTTAACAATGAAGAAGAAAAGTTTAAAATTAACATAAACTTAACTAAATCAAAGGATTATATTAAATCTGAAAGAAGTCACCTCAATTCATTGAACAAATTTTTTCTAGTAAGAACCAATCTTCTTATAAAGAATAGTTTGAGAATCAATGAAGTTTTATCATGAAAAACCACAACAAATTTGAAGAAAAGTTAAAACTATTTCTCTAACAATGATTTTTTTTTTATTTAGCCTTGGAAAGAATTATATTTGCCTCCTAAAACTTAGGATTTTGTTTTAGAAAATTTTAAGCACATGGTTAACGAAGTCTACAGCTAAGGGAAGATATAGTGAAAAAACTTTAATTTAATTCAAACAATTTCTATTGAATTCAAAATGGATAGCGACCATATGATTTAAACCCATGAATGAAAGAAATTTGCTTCAGCAATCATGAGAGATTTAGGAGAGAATTCTAAAATTCAATTTAAAATATTAGGAGTGAATTCAAATAATAAAACCTAGAAAAAACATGAGGAATTTTGGCAAAGCAAGGTAGTTAATGAGATTGAATTATTTTTGGAAAGTATTGTTGAATATTGTTTATTAAAACATATGAATATTTATGTATGAATATATGACCAATAATTTTACATTAAAATAAAAAATATAATAAGTTAAAACCACATATCTCCAGAAAAATTATTATTATTTAGTTTCAATTGAAAAGATAATTTGAATTTAATATAGATTAAATGTATAAATGTATATATTAATATTTTAATGATAAACGTAAGTAATAAATTTCTTAAAAAATTAAATAATCTTTTGTATTAATACTAAAATAAATAACTAATACTTTGCTTTTGAGAATTTTGCATAAAATTGTTTAAAGACAAGTAATAGTTCATATGAATTTGCATAAAACAAATCAATGTGTGCAAGGATTTTGAAATTTAAAATATAAATTTTATGATTAATAAAATAATACATAAAATAAAAACTTGATTTTCCATAGGTTTTGTTGTGAATTCATTTATGAAATTTTGTAAAATATAATATAATGATATTTGAATATTACTTTGATAATTATCTTAAAATACTCAAAAATAAAATAGTGGGTTTGTTTATTATCATAAAAATAAAAATAATGGGTTCATGGGGTCATAAGGATAACACGTAATCCATGGGAGATGGATGGGCATATGAGCATGCCTCAAGCAACTAAGGTTGAGAGAGGAGATCTCGATTATCATGACTTCAGTAATCAACACAGATGTTATCTCTGACAGTTTTGTAGAGAAGGATCGACCGACCCTAAAACCTAAACCCTAAACCCTAAACTAAACCTTAAACCCTAAATCCTAAACCCTAAACCCTAAACTAATCCTAAATACTAAACCCTAAACCCTAAACCCTAAACCCTAAACCCTAAACTCCCTAAACCCTAAAATCTACAAAATCCTTAGTCCTTACAACATTAATTGCCAACTACTAAATTGACAACATATTGATAGAAACCAATAATTCTATCAACATCATTTTCAAGTCTATTTTCAACTCATGCCTGCTTTATGAATTATCTAGAGCAAAGAAAGATATAAATGATGATCACTTTTGTTATGACTTGTGGGTGATGGTGTAAAGAAAATTAATTCTATGGTGATTTCATCATTACAGATGTGTTAATTGCTTGTTATTGAACATCTTCTAAGCAATACTTTTTTTTATCATGTGGTATGTGAATTTTCTTATGGAATCACATTCAGAGTGACCTCAATTTGTTAAAGGCATGCTGCTTGAGTGTAGTTGGTGACTTAAGGAAGACAAATAAGGCGGAGCTACAACTAAGAGTCACCAAAATAAGATTGGAGACTACTAAAGCTATCAAAGTGATTTAGGCTACTAAAAGTGACCAAGAGCAAGTTCTAAGAACTAGTTCCACTTATAACAGTGAGAACAAAGAAGCATTAGTTCAAACATTGTGATGTGACTTGGATGTATTTTGTGGATCACAACAAGATGTCACAAGATTAACATTTAATGTTGATTCCCACCGATTCAATGTTAAAAGGATGTCAGCCTATTAATAAATAGAAGATGTGAAAGACAATAGCTCTACTCTTTGAGCTGATTATAGAAGAGGTTAAAAATTTTCTTGAAGTAGACTTCAGTAAGGATGCCTATTACCCAAAATGGATATTTAATGTAGTAATGGTGTAGAAGGTCGATGTGAAATGATGAATTTGTGTAGATTTACACATTTAAACTTAGTATGCCTAAAAGATGAGTTCCAACTATCACAAATTATCACACTCATTGATTTAGTGGTAGTATATCATATAATGAGTTATCTAGACACCTTCTTAGGCTATCCCTAAATAAAGATGAACTCAATTGATGGTGAGAAAATTGCCTTCATTATAAGAGAGGGACTTTATTACAATAAGGTCAAATTATTGAGCTTAAAAAATGTAGGTGAAACATAACAATGAATGATGGATCAAATTTTTATGGAGTAGAAAGGTAGGAATGTAGAGGTTTATTTGAATGACATTCTAGTGAAGATGCATATTCAACATAAGCTCAAATAAAATTTTTTGGTAACTCTTCACCCTATAAGGAATTATAATGAATACTTATAAGATAAAGGATATTATGGACATGTCTTCAACTATGTTGACTAAAGAAGTGTAGTGATTCACTAGGAAAGTCATCAATTTGAGTCATTTCATTTCTAGGGTTAGTGAGTGTTGCTTGGTTTTCATCAAAATCCTCACAAGCACCAAGATGCTTGAATGGACATAAGATTATGAAGTTGCAATTCTTGAGAAGTCACTACTCATCTCATTGCTTCTACTACAAAGTCCAAGGCTTAGAGAAGCATTGGTATTGTACATTGGAATTGGAGAAGATGCAATGAGTCATGTTATGAAGCTATGGCACCCAAGAGGGGGAGCAGGGGAATGAATTGGGTTTGTAAAATATTTTCAAATTAAAATTAATTTTAATGCTTTGTAGAAAAGTTAAACTTAAATGATTATACTTTAATGAATCACAACAATAAAGAAAATTAAAAAAACACAAATATTTTTATGTGGTTCGGCTAAGCACTAAAAATTGGCCTACATCCACACCTAGCAACCCAATCTACGAATTTACTAAATTAAGGTTGGGATTATAGCAAATCTCCAGTACTCTCTTTCACGAAAAAATATAACCCAACATTGTACTTTTCTTGAAGAACTAGTACAACCCTAACAAAGAACAAGAGAGAAGAAAAGAAAATATACAAAAGATATAACTCTCAATTTAAAATTATTTTGCATTCACAACCCAACTAAGGTAATATTAAGATAAATAATTAAAAGAGAGAACACTTATTAATTATTTAAGATTATGAAATGTTTGATGCAATCAAGAAAAGAAGCTTGACTTATTTTAAAAGAAATGAAAGCTTAAAATCAAAGCAACTTGGAATGATATATGAAAGCGCCACACAATAATGATTTGAATATATGAATGATGAACCAAAACAAATGAAGTATGTAATCTTTGTGTTGTACAATAAGTAAATTTATGTGACAAACCAAATCAAAGAACTTCACTTAAAATTTGTATGCAAGTGATTAAAGGATTTGTAAATATAAGCTAACAAATCACTTGTATGCAATTTTAAATAAAACAAAAAAAAAAGTCTTCCACTTAAGAATTTATGAAAAAGGAATAGATGAAGAGAACTTCAAGCACAAATCTTTATCCAAACTAATCCAATAATTAAGCCAAGAGAACAACTTCAATCAATACTAAACTTTCTTCATGCATACCATGATTATATGCTTAGCCAAAAAGAAAAAAGATGTAAGATGAAGAGTTAAGAACCTTAGAAGCTTGAGAACATTATTGAATCTTTTGGCCAAGAGTGTATTTCCACTAATCGTTCAAATCTCCCAATAAATCTTCAACACAATTTTGGGCCAAGGGAAGAGGGATAATGTAGCAAGAGGTTGGACAAGAGTGGAGAAGAGGAGAAGAGTGTAACCATAAGATAAAGCCACTTTAAATAGAAAAGAAAGGTTAAAGGGTCGCCAAGTATGATGGAGTTGGAGGAAAATTTATTTAGGAAACAATTTGATTTTGATTTGCACAATCACAATAAATTAACAAGGATTCTATTCCTAAGATTTTATCAAGAGGGAATGAGAAGGGAAGATAGATTAGATAATAAATTGAATTTTGAAATCAATAAAAAAACAAGGCATGAGAGGGAAATACAAGTGTGGAAAGTATTCAAGATTTGAATTGAGAGCATTAATTAAATCATGCAAAATCTTTAACATTTTTTGGCCAAGGAAAAATATAGTGAGAGAGAGAGAGAGAGAGAGAGAGAGAGAGAGCAATTTATCAACCTAAATATCCATTAATAAAAATCGACCAATGATGGAAGATTGATTAAGGTAATGTTTTGAAATTCCAATACATTAGAGCTAAAATGAAAACTTAAATTTAATGAGTTATTATTTTAAGTGGATTGGCCTAGAGGAGATTAAGAAGAGGGAAAAAAATAATCAACTTAACAAATATGATTTAACTTAATTAAGGCAAGTGATTTGAAATTTTGATGTTCAAAATAGGTCGGCCAAGGTAAAATCCAATGGGGATTCAATTTAAATTTTATTCATGATTTGATTAATTAATTAGAGCAAGATTAACAATTGAAATAGCATGAATTAATTTAAATAAAATAATTATAAGAAAATCTTTGGGATTTTCGCCCAACAATATATTCCATAATAAGAATGATCTCAAATCAATGTGTTTAATTAATTCAAGTACATGATAATAAATCAGGGTAATTTATAAGCAATCATCATTATTTCAAATAATCTAGTTTAATTTAATAGCGCCAACCAAAATACTTTTTAAAAATGAATTTAATTAAAATAGGAAAAATTATTAAATCAAGGCTTATTCGAATTTAATTTTGAATTAACTTAAAATAATTCAATTAAACTTAAATTACCTGAAAAAAATCAAGCTAGGGTCAGCGAAATCAATCCATAAATTATTAGAATTAATTTTACATTGATATGGAAATGAATATTCAAATTGATTTCAAAACAATTTAAATTCAAAATTTTAAATGAATGAATTTTTAAATTTTAAAAAATAAATGAAGGAATTATTATGGAAATGAGTTAAATTATTCTTTCACAATTTATTAGTCAAATATTTATGAAAATATGGTTAAAATATAACATGGATGATACTGATGATTGGAGAGAGAAAAGAATAATTTGAATAATTATATAATATATTTATTATCATGAAAGAAATAAATGAATAACAAATATAGTTAAAATGAAAATGAATTAATGAAGTATGAACATAATTTATCTTGATTGAAGGCACATTAAATGAAACTTAACTCATGCACTTAGTTCATGTTATCCAAAATGAATAATTCAAGGAGTAATTAAAGAATAATGCAATCTTAATATGCAGAAAATATGGATAAAATTAAGTACAATATTTCAAAATAAATAAATTATTTGTTTTATTTTATTGCTTTTATTTACCTTAATATTATAATTTCTAGAAAATTCCCAACTAGTTCAAGTCCAATAGCTTTTGCTTTTCGAATTGATTGAAGAATCAAGATTTGAAGAATTTTCCTACATCACTTGAATTTAAACCAATTAGTAGCATTTTGAACATATGTTTGTTATTATCAAAGTCAATCTCAAATGAGATGGGGCTCATGAAGTCAACAAGTCTAATGTTAATTAAGGAAAAAGAGAAAAAATGGTTAATCTATATATTAGTATGTCCCTAAATAGTAAAAGTTATGATATCCTATTATGGAAAAAATTGCATTCATCGTCATCATTTTGGCATGACTGCTATTTCTATGTCTACTCCATAGAAGTTATCATATATCATCAACTCAGGGCCATACTTATTAATCCCAATCATCCGAGGAGACTGCTTATATGATCAGTCAAGTTGAGCAAGTTCAATTTCTCACATAGATTATGTCTACTAGACTATAGTGACTCATAGTAGGAAGTTGTCAATCTCAAACAATCATGGTTCATCTATGTTGATAGAGCCCATAAAGATCATGGGATAGGAATCACATTGTCTTAAGAAGTTTAATTGGGAAAACCATACCCACTAATGAAATCAAGTTCAACAGATCCATAATTAAACCAAGAATGAAGCCTTCCTCACTCACTAGACTAAAGTTTGTGTAAGGACTCTGTTAAACACCTAATTATGTCTTCAAATTCACAACTAATAGTGAATCAAGACAATGGCGACTTCAAAGTCTAAGCGGTATTGCATTGCAAAAAAATTTATTTGAAGACAAGGAAGAGAGAACATCAAACTTGAGTACCTCAAATTTAAACAAAAATATAGGGAAGAAAATCAACTTTTTGACCTACTTTTCAAAAAAAAGTAGATTAGGAGATAGACCTCCTCTATAACTTTCGGTTCTGAGCATTGAGGATGGTTGGTCCTTATAAATATAAAAGCCACTCATCAAGATAAATAGATCCATACATAAAATATTTGAATATGTGAAAGCTTATGGTAAACATTTAAGTCTTGAGGCAATTCAAAATCAAAGTGATGCAAAATATTCTATTAAAAGGAGAGCTATTCAAAAGATTTATCACTTCACTCAACCCGAGGTGCATTAGGAAGACCAAACAAGAGAAAATATTAGGGGAAGTTTATTCTAGCAAGTGTGTGAGTCATTCTAGAGGAAGAATGTTTGTTAACAAAATTATAATGCAAGGAATTTCTAGCCAACATTGAAAATGGATGCCAAAGACTTATCAAGGAGATGCTACCAATACTAGAAATTTGCACCTATCTACGCCTTGGCCATTTGTTGTGTGGGAATGGATCTTAATGATCCTTTTCCAGATATAGTGGTCAATTAATTAGTGTCATGGCTACTTTATTAAAATGTATTTAAGTTAAGATACCCACCAAATTCACCACACATGTAGTGAGAAACTTTATATGGACTAACATTATTATTGGTATGACATGCCAATGTTCAATATTAGTAATAATAGACTACAATTTATTGATAGGAACCAGAAGGAATTTTATAAGTCATAGGAAATTTGCCTTAAGTTTGCTCTAAGCATCATCCTAAGACAAATGGTTAAGTTGAAGTTCCCAACAATCAAGTCTTCAACTTATTGAAAAAAAGATTGAAGGCATCAAGACCAAGTGAGTGGAGGCGTTATCTTCAGTTCGAGTTCTCAAGACAACGGCTTCCTTGAAAATAGCCAAATACCATTCATATTATTTTATGGAGCTATCTATCGAGATGAACTACACAACTAGTGAGTTGTGGCAATCACCGAATATGAACAACAACCTACTAAGTAGAGGAAATATAATGAGGATGTGATGGGAACAATGCTTGATTTTCTGGAAGAGCTTCAAACATAGATGCTTTTAATGGGGAAAAAAAAGAAAATGATGATAAAGTACTTAGCAACAATGTCAAGGAGAATAGTTTCCACCTACATGACTAGATGTTACATCTCACCAACATGCTCTCATCAAACTTGTCTCATGGGATGTCATATACATCATTAAGGCTTTCCTAGGGTACTAGTCCCAGAGGTTCTTGACTTTATTTAATTTATTTTAAGTGATTTCTTTTGATTACATATTGGAGGTCTAATAGGAGTTTTAAGACTTAGTGGAGTGAGGTCTAAAAACCTAAAGGATGTTAGCAATGCTTTCCTAAAGGTGAAATAGGCAGGATGCCCAACGAAAAGAATGATAGACTTAGACTTGCATAAAAAAATATAAGTCTACTATCAATGTTTGGGGATAATGATTGACTACTAAAGATGGAGAGAGAAACTATCCCAAGCAGAGTTGCCAAAAAAATTTATGGTGTTTTAATTTGGAGGCGTAGGGACACCACACAGATCTTAGGGGATACTTATTGAAGTGATCAGGTACTATATTAAGGTTTGATGTATCATCTCGGGAGATGGAAACATCACCCTATAATGGACCTAATCATCTAATAAGGACCCCTAAGGAAAATGGGTTTACGTATGTACCAGAGATCTTTCCCCAACTTTACATAGAGAAATAAAACAAAGTTTATCTTATGCTTGGATCTTTAACTCTATGGAACAAAGAATAGTTAATGTCTTAGAAAATAGGGATCTCTAAGAATACTTTCAAAAAGTCAATAAGTATCTCCAAATATTTCAAAGCTAAACTATCAAAGGCTATTTTATGAAAATCAAATGGGAGAAAATAAATAAAGACTTATTTGATTTCAAAGTAAAATAAGTAGGAAGAACATATGATACTTGGAAGCCTAGTGAGTGCTTCAGTCTACCATATAGTGAGGCTTCATATATTTGAGAGAGAGAATTTACTTTTGTTTAAGTTAAAATTTTGTTAGAATGCTAGGTCTTATAGTCCAACAACATAACCTGAAGAAAATAAGTGACCTCGGAACCTAAATCTAAAGTGCTTTAGCATAAGCTAGAAGTATGACCCAAGTCTAATTGAGAAAAATGGGATATGATAGTTCATCTCCACAAGAGAGAATGAACGCATTCTGACTCTTCTAGACTTACAATCACCTGGAGTGGCTGCCAGCTAACACCTCCTATGCTTTAAAACCATGTAGGTTGGTCTTATATAGATGCAAGATAGCTAAGTTATTATTTAATTAGGAAGAAAGCTATAATTTTAAACTCACTCCCTAAGAGACTGGATCATGATTGGTATAAGAACATGACTTAGACTAATGCCAAAATTTATAACTTTATAAACCATTTTGATACATTCATTTTAGACTAAAAGCTTGGGACATTTATGCTATATGATGAAATTAAGTCATGGGCTAAATCAATTAGAAGATGTGTTCTCCACTACAAGGGATCACTCTTAATGATCAAGCATATCCCCTATTGTGTAAGAGTGGAGACCATCCCTATTCAAGAGTGGCACAATATGATATATATAGTGTGATAACAAACAACATTCAGCTAACGAAATTTTTAAATCTCATATTTATCTTGATTTAGAGCCTAGGCTTTAAAATGAGATTATGAGTTGCATTAGAATTTAGTTATGAGTTTTTAGTGAGGATAGTAGAAGATTTAATTTTATCCAAAAGAGTCTACCACATCCAAGCCACACATCCAAATCATCAAACTTTAAGAAACCTATGAAAAGCATGTCATTTCTATTACATAGTCTAAACACAATAATCAAATATGTGAACTTCATAAAAGAATAAGAGACTGCACTACTATGACACCTAAAAAAGAAAAGAAAATGGGTAGCTCTACCTCTTATATATAACCCAATTATATTGGAATATTAAAATTATAATGAATGTTATGGGGGTCTTCAATCTCATGTCTTTTTTCCTTCTTTTTGCTCCATGCTTCGGGGCCTCCTATGTCCTTACCTTCTAGCCACCGCTCATCCTAAACTTCATAAAGAATCCTAATCTACATATTTATGGAAAATGGAATCTAACTAAACTTGCAAGACATACATTAGTTAAACAAACAAACAAGTCAAGCAATTATATGGACTTCGCACTCTACACCTGGGTAACCATGCCCACCTATCATAATTGGATTATGCTTAAGGGATAAGCGGATTGCAAGTAAGAACATTTATATTTGCTTATTATTAACTTGGGCTTGACTTTATCCAAGTCAAGCAACTTGGCTATCGTTTGATTTTATCCAAGTCAAGCAACTTGGGCTATTGAGTACCTTTAGAGCTGACATGTTCCAACATTATAGAGAGAGAGAGAGAGAGAGAGAGAGAGAGAGAGAGTAAATACAAGTAGCTGAAAATCATTCGCCCAATTGGATCAACATCTTTGTTAAATATTTGAAGATAAGGCTAGTTGCATAGAGCTTCATAAATCTTAGGCTGTTCAAGATTAATGCTACTCAATACATCTTATTTGGAGGCAAGTTGTTGAAGGTCAACCATTTTTTTGAATCACAAGTGTATCAAATAAAATGTGCATAAAAAAATATTGAGTAAAGTACATTCTAGAGGAAGAATATTCACATACAAAATATTCCAACGAGGCTATTCGGTTGACCGCAAAAGTCTCAAGAAGGTGCAGAAACTTGCAATGCA
Source organism: Cymbidium sinense (assembly GCA_021442155.1). Lineage (NCBI taxonomy): Eukaryota > Viridiplantae > Streptophyta > Magnoliopsida > Asparagales > Orchidaceae > Cymbidium > Cymbidium sinense. The sequence goes on along the minus strand of CM038216.1, from coordinate 164,180,453 downwards.
GTGCATGTCACATAAGTTACAATCCACATATAATTTATGTTCATTTGCCATTTTGGGGTGTGGATGTAATTGGCCCTCTACTACTCATCAGCGGGTAAAAAAAAATTCATTATGGTCATGTTCAACTACTTTTAAGTGGATCAAAGCAAAGCTATTCGCCAAGATCATTGCATAAGTCATTCACAAATTTATTTGATTCACCAACACTGCCTTTGCTGGGTCCCAAGTCCTCGATGTGAAAAGTGGATGGTTGCATTAAGTAGTTAACAACCAGCATAAAATTTGTAAAAAAAATCATGACATGAATCTTTTAATACATTGTGTTAATGCTAAGGCATTCTTTGCGGCGTTATATGTCCCTAATCGAAAAGTGTTCAAAGGTCACGGTGTCTAAGTGCACTTAAATAAGCAAGGGTTCTCACTTTATGGATGGATGCGGGCAAAGGAATTAGTTTATAAAACTAGTATTAGGTTGGGAACTTAGAATATAAGTACTCTTATAGGTAAATTAATGGAGTTAATAGATATTATGGTCCATAAGAAGATTAATATTTTATGCATTCAAGAAACTAAATGGGTTGGGAAGAAAATCAATGAGATTGATAGTTTAGGTTTTAAACTATGATATTCAAATAGGAGTCAAATTAGAAATAGTGTAGTTGTGATTATAAATAAAAGTTTGAATGATAATTTATAGATTTAATAGGATTGAAGATAGAATTATAGCTTTAAAGATTATTATTGATATTAAGATTATTAATGTTATAAGTGTTCATGCTCTTCAAATAAGTTTGGATGTAGGCTTAAAAGAAAAATTTTAGAATGACTTAGAGAGATTAATACAAAAGATGTCTCTCTAAAAATGTATTTATTGGAGAAAATTTAAATGGATATGTTGGTAGAAGATTTTTGAAGTATTCATTGTAGTTATGAATTTAGAGTGACTAATGAAGAATGTAGGATTATATTAGATTTTGCTTTAGCTTATGATTTTATAGTTGTTAATACTTTATTTAAGGAAATAGATGAGAATAATATTTTTTATAAGAATGGATTTGTTATAATATAGATTGATTATTTTCTGATTAGAAAAATAGATCATTTAGATTTTAAAGATTGTAGGTCTTTCCGGGTGAACGTTTAAGTACCTAACATTGACTGCTAATTTTAGATTTTAAAATGAAAGATTGAATAAAAAATAAATTGAATCATTATCCTATGATTAGATGAGGGCATTTAAATAATACAAATAAAAATATTTTTTAGAGCAAGTTACAAAATCTTAGAATTTGGCATGTTCATGAGAAAATTAATGTTATATGAAAAAAAATAGCAAGTGAAATTAAACAAGTTGTAAAAAATGTGTTTGAAGAATAAAAAGAAATATTTTTTTAGTAAAAATAGTTGGTGGTGGAGTCAAAATATGCAAGAAAAGATAAAAAATAAGAAACATTGTTATAAAACTTAGTTTAAAAGTAAAAATTTAGAGAATTGGAAAATATATAAAGTGGTAGAGATTTTAAGAAAGTAATATGTGATAAAAAAAATATCTATTAATGATTTATACAATAGATTGGATGTGAAAGAAGGTTAAAAATGTATGTATATGTTAGTCAAGCAAAAATATAGAAGAAGTTAAGATCTAATTCAAGTGAGGTGTATTAAGGATGAAAATCATAAAGTTTTTTTCTTAGAAAAAGATATTGAACTTAGCTGGATGAGACATTTTGATAAACTTTTCAATAAGTTTCTGAGAATACAATTGATTTTAACAACCTAATTAATCTAAACAAAAATGAAAAATTTTATTTTATAGTCATATTAGTAAATTTGAAGTTGGGGTGGGGGGGTTAGAGAAAATGAACTGTGAAAAAATAGTAGGACCTAATGATATTCTAACAATCTTTAATATGATTTTAAAGATTAAAATATGCTAGATGAGTTGAGAAAGAGTTTGTTGGTTCTTATACTTAAGAATAAAGATGAGGCACAAGAGTGTGCAAATTATAGAGGAATTAAGTTATATCATACATTAAAGTTAGTAATTGAGCATAGTTGTGATGTGACTGAAGTTTCTCAAAGTTAATTTGGTTTGATGCGTTCTATGCATTTGTTGAGAGGTTTGATGGAGAAGTATATAGAAAGCAAGAAAGATCTAATGATGATATTTGTTGATTTAGAGAAATCATATGATAAAGTTTGAAGAGAAGTGCTTTGGAGAGTTCTAGAAAAGAAATGAGTTAATATTGGTTATATTGAAGTCATTAAGGATATGTATAATAGAGTTGTTACTTGTGTACAAACACAAGGAGGATTAACAATTTTTTTTCTATTTTAAGCGTATGCTTTAGCTAATATCTTTTGCTTTAGTTATGGATGTTCTTACTAGACATTTATAGGAGGATGTACCTTGGTGTATGCTTTTTGATGATGACATTCTTCTTGGTTATAAGACTATAAAGGGAGTTTAAGAGAAACCTGAATTATGGAGGTCAACCTTAGAGTCTAAAGATTTTTATTTGAATAGATCTAAAATTGAATATATGGAGTATAATTTTAGTTGTAGAAGTTCTAGTAATAGTGTGATATTGGGTGATCAAGTCATTAAAAAGAGTGAACTTTTTGATTATTTAGTTTTATTGCTCAAAATGATGGTGAAATATATGGGGATATTATTAGTAGAATTCAAGTTGGATGGTTAGAGGATTGCATTCGATCTATTGTGTCACAAAAAATCTTGCAGACTTGGGGAAAATTTTATAAGATGGTGGTAAGATCTGTAATGATTTATGGTATAGAATGTTAGCCAGTAAAAGAGAAGCATAAAACTAAGTGTGTGGAGATGAAGATGCTCATGTGGATGAGTGCCTTTACTCTTAGAGATAAAATGTGAAATGAATATATTCATGAGAAGGTTGGAGTAGCTTCAGTGGTAGATAAGATTAGAGAGAGTTGTCTTAGATAATTTGGTCACATAAAGCATCTGTTCGATGACCTAGTTAGGAGAGTAGATGTATTAGATTCACCTTATGTTAAGAAAGGTTAGGTAGACTTTAAAAGAGTTGGCTAGGATGTATAAAAAATGATCTTGTTTTATTAGAATTAAATGAGAATTTGACACTTAATAGGACACAATGGAGATGAAGGATTTATGTAGCAAACACCACATAAAGGCTTGTTGTTGTTGACATCATTTGTTGATATGGGGACTATCAATGATAATAATAATAACCAACAAACCACAATTCATTAACAAATAAAATATTTTTTTCTCATCACAATGTATCCCCTTCAATACACACAAAATAAATAGCCAAGTTGAAGCAATGAACAAGAAAATTCCCAACTTAATAAGAGTGAAGATAGAATGAGCCAAAGTGAAATGGGTGTAGGCACTAGCTTTAGTCTTATGGGTACTGAGGATAACTCCATCGAGAATTCATCAAACTCCGCCTTCTTATCTCATATGACAAAAGGGCTTTATTAGTTGAGTATGAACTATATAACCAATGAGTATGAGATAGTGTGATTTATTAGAACAACTCAAAACTTATGCATCAGAGGTAAGAAGATACCAATAGAAGAATGACAAAGTATTATAAGGTGAATGCTAAAGAAAAATTTCACCCAAGTGACTTAATATTGAGGAAAGTGGATGCATCAGTTTGACAATCAACACTTTGTAATGTGTAGCACATTATTCAAAACATGTTCAGCTCTATGGGTCTTATAATTTTATTTGGAAAGGACAACCAATTAACCCATGTAAGCACTTTAAAACTCTGGAGTCTGGTCTAATGAAATACAAGATAGGTAAGATAATTATTTATTAAGAAAAAAATTGAACTTAGGTAATGCTCTAGTGAATTAAGAAGACTAGTCAAAACCGGTTTGAGTAAATTCTTTATGATTTTCAAAGTATAATCTTAAGATTTTGATAAGGCATTGTTTCGAATTTAGAACAACTATTTTTTGTGGCCAAAGGAACACTGAATACTGAGAAGCTTAGATATGCTCCAAGTATCTTATGGTTGTGCTTTATTATTATTTTTTTTGAGATTTGAATTTATTTTGTATGATTTATTCATTTTATTAGAAAATTGGGATTTATATTTTATCGACACAAAATTATGAAAATGCTCGGAAAGTGAAAACTTAAGATATAGTTAAATGATCATCTGTAAATAATGGTGAAAACTATTTAGTAGTAACTTGAACTTTATTTTAACAATATGCAAAGGATTTGTTGCTTTCTACTACATCCTGAGTCTAAATAGATAAAACTCTTTTAGTTTTGCAATTCTGCTTGGAAGGCACAATCTATCTAAGCACTTTAAAATTATCAAGTTCGATATTATGAAATGTAAGATAGATAAGGTTATTATTTATTAGAAAAGAAATCTTATCCTAATAACCAAGTTATCGATGATTAGCATGTAATGCTTTTAACTAATGCATTATCATCAATTTATTATTTGTTTTAATGCAATTCTAATGTGAAATACACATGTTCAAAATTTTAAATAAATTTGGTATAAATCTAAGATACAACTATCCATGAGAAACTTAGGTTAAAAACATACAATTCTTGTGTACAATACAAAGAAAATGCACTAAAGTTACAAATAATTTTATAAAATAATAAGAGAGGTTGGTATGGCTGGGTTCACAAAATATAATCCAAGGTCTTGGCTCCATCGTCAATGGAGCTTGTGAGCTCCTGAGGGGCTTCTGTCTATTAGCAATGTAGGTTATGAACATCCACTTAAACTTGAGAAATAAAATGATGGCACGCACATAGAGGTGTGACAACTATTTTGATTCCTTGAAATTTTTATAGAAATATCTCACATGTCATCATGATCAGTAATGAAGTGGTGGACTCGAAGTTGGCGGTATGATTGTTCGGATCAGTCCTATAAAACTCCAAATGTGGAATCTTGAAATTTGTTGGTGGTTTAGCTTCTTTGATCTCCTTGGATTAAGTGTTAGCCAAAGCTCTATTTATCTCTCATCTTGTAGGCAACGTCTTCTCATCTTTAATGTGAAATGAATTATCATGCAAACTTGGCATCATAGTTAGTGCCCTTTGTCGATGCTTGACTGATAGTTAAGTCAATCAATCTTCCTACTCACACCCTCATGGCTCTTCCTTTGTGCTCGCTTCATGGCTCCTTAGATGAGGTGAGTGATGCATTCTTCTTTCTCCTTTCACATAAAATTTTAATTAATGTAGAGAATTAAAATTTTATTTATTAATAAAAATGCTTGAAATATGTATAGGATTGCTGATTATTGAGGAACTAAATTCTTATAACATTATAATAATCTAAAAAAAATGTGACATTATGTTAAAATCCTAATGTTAGTAAGAATAGAATTAGGACCAACATGGCTGAGAGAACAAGACCAATAGGAAAATTTTGACTAGTAGTAAAGGAATGAAATGACACTTAATATTATGCAACAATCTTCGAGCATTATAAGTCAATTTTAGAGCAATAATGATACAAAAAATTTATCTTATAGTTGGGAGAAGGATAACTCAATCTATAGTGCCAATGATGTGGAGATGAAAGAGAGAGTATTTTTGGTCTTGTAGTATTATTCACTAGCTTTAACTCCTCTATTAGGCATTCTTGAGTTGTGATCTTAAAACACAATGAGATGGATTAAAGGTCATTGAACAACTAGGGGTTCTTTCAAGTGATCAAAAAGGCGAGTGCTTGCCATGTCAAAAATTTAATAGAGCTATGTTAGGATAGAGTTTGTCGTAATTAGGGTGGGCATTTAGTTAGTTTGGATGATTTGCATGACAAATAAGCTAAATGAATGAATTATGGATGTGTAGAAAATTGAACCAAATTGATCAAATGGAACTCACAAACAAATCAAATCAAACAACAATTTAGTTCATTTGTTTTAGTTCGATTTTGAATAAATTGAAGTTGTATTTTAAGCCTAATGTTGACTGTGCAATTTATATTACATAATCGATGAACAAGAAGCATAGTTGAAATCATATAGTTACGAAAACATCACTTAACTAATAATATGTCTTGTAGGCTTATTACGTTGTTACTTTATTTAGCAACATTTTAGTTCAAAATATTATTTCAAACTTAGAAATTGTAATTTACCCATCACCATTTAACTAGTAATCGTCATAATTTGTTTTGCTAGAAATGTAATTGACCAAACTTTGTTGGATTTAGAAAGATAAGCTAATTTGACAATATACCTATGCAATTATAAATCAATAACTATCAATTTTGCAAGGTGATCGTTGTGGTGAAACAAAATGAACATTCACTTCAAAATAAATTTAATAATAGGATGCTTGCACTTCATTAGCTAAACAATGGCTAGAATAGAACATGAAAAAAATCCATGTATAATTAACATTCATTTAAAAATAAATTTAATTATAGGATGCTTTGAATGGTTACTAATTTTGAGATGTGTTCACCATTTCTGCATGGTGAACATTCACTTTAAAAGAAAATTTTGTAGTGGGATGCTTTGATTTCATTTAATTAGCTAAAATAAATGAAATAAAATATTAAAATATTCTATGTACCACAATTAGCTTTCATTTAAAAATAAGTTTAATATTAGGATGCTCTAAATGGTACTTATTTTGAGATGGAGAAGATAACTCAATCTTGAAGTTCCACCTATCAATCTGAGATGACTATTTAGGAGAGGAATTGAGGAAGAGATTTATCCCTTACAATCTTCAATGATCCCCCCACTTCGTCATTTCAAGTAGAAGCCAAGCAATGTGTGATCACGTAAGGGAGATGGAGGGGGATGTTTAAGACACTTAGCTTAGGGTAGCATCTTGGTTGATTAAGACTTTAGAGTGCAAATTCATTGCATCTTTGAAGCCTTAACTAATGTCTATGCCCCATATTTTTATGCTACATAAATGACGGGACTTCATTTTCTTGCACAATAAGTAATGGCATTGCTTCAATTTCATTAAAGGAAACAGGCCCTTTGATCAATTTTGTGCTAGACATTTTGATTCATCGTCATTGGTGCTTCAATTTAGAGACGATTTTGGAGAACAATATAGTTATTCTCTCAATTTGACTATATGTATTTTTGGCCTTGAGGCTTGCTTTCATCTTTTCATGTACTCTTGTTTGATTTACATGCATGAGTTTATTAAGCTTTTGGTTTTACTATTTATTTTGAATCAATACGGAGTCAATAATTGAAAACTAAATAATTTAATAATTTTGAATCAATATTGAACTACTAATTTAAAAATCAAATCGAATCATCTAAAAAAATTGGTTTAGTTTAGCTTTTTGATCTTAACTAAATAAAGCGCACTCATAGTTGTGAGAACTGATAGGAAAATGAAAGGTCTTCCATAATAGATATTAGATAATTGACTCCATCAAACTCAATTGTAGTTGATTGTTTAGGAGGATTTGGTGTCATTGAGTGGGAATTGTGATGTCTTGACCCTTGTGAGTGAAATGAGTTGGAGAAAAGGGGAGTTAACTTAGTTCTTGAAGAAGGTGTGCTAGAGAATAGGTTATGGTACTAGATAAGTGACAAAGCTATTGGTGAAAGTAAGGATCATGTTTTGAGCGTGGAAGGGATTAGGTCTTAGGACTAGTGTAATTGGCCAACACGAGCATAAAACCTCTATGTACACAACTATGCTATTATTATGTTATAAGTTATTATTTTTTTAAATCTCTTGACCTCATTTGTCCTCACTTGATATATTCTTAAGTTTTCTATTTATCAATAAATTGCAACAAATGTATCTTCAAATGTATTTTACTAATGTAAGTTGTCAATCGTAGTCATAATGCATGCGTCTCTTATTTTATCACCATTGAATTTATTTTTGAAAATATTTATTTATTTATTTATTTTCAGTGGCATGTAATTGTGGATGAGATGGGTTTACTGATGTTAGGTTGATAGTCATAAAACTCACATTAAATTTATAGGAATTCAAATTTGAGTTTTTCAATATTTGATTGTTTCCAAAACTAACATGTTAAGACCTAACTCTATTATAATGAGAACTAGACACGGGTTTGTCTGGGTTGTGCTTCTAAATAACATGGCAAAACTTTATTTGATTGTTGTAAAAATAGAGAAGGGTTGGCTTGGAGATTACCTATAGTGACTAGCTTTAACTTAATCCAATCATAATCAAAATAAATAAGAATAAATTTGGTTTAAATTTAAGATTAAATTTACTATATTGAATTCTTTTTGAATTGGAGGATAAGAGAATTAATGGACATTATATAACAACAACAAGCCTTAATCCCACTAGGTGGGGTCGGCTACATGAATCCTTCGTCTCCATTGTGTCCTATTATGTGTCAAATTCTCATTTAATTCAAGTATACTAAGATCATTTTTTATACATCTTAACCAAGTCTTTTTAGGTCTACCTCTACCTTTCTTAACATAAGGCAAATCTAATGCATCTACTCTCCTAATTGGGTCATGGACTAGGCGCTTTATATGGCCAAACCATCTAAGGCGACTCTCCCTAATCTTATCTACCACCGAGCTACTCCAACTTTTTCCCAACATACTCATTTTGCATTCTATCTCTAAGAGTAAAGCCACTCATCCACCTGAACATACTCATCTCTGTAACACTTAACTTAGTCTTATGCTTCTCTTTTATGCACTAGAGACGAACTTGAGGTGAATACTTTAAGATTCATAGAATTCTTTTAGGCTTTTGTTGAAGAATTGGGGCTCGTTGTTGGTACTAATGACTATTAGGAAGTCATACCTGCAAATGATATAAAATCATATGAAATTCTTAACTATATAGGCTGTGACATTAGCGAGTACCTTTGCTTTTATCTACTTAGAGAAGTAGTCCACCATCGCTTGGATAATTTTTTGTAGCCACTGTTGAGTTTCAAGGGACCGATGAGGTCCATCCCTCACACAATGAATGGCCAAGGATTGCAAATTAGCTATAGTTGGTGTGAAAATTGTAACTGCATCAATCTAAATTCTATCATTATTTGAATCTTTTTCAAAAGTTTTCAGAATCTTTCCTCAAGGATGGCTACAACTATCCTCGCCATAAAATCTTGTGGGAGAGTTTTCTTCCTTTTAAGTGACTTTCGTTCTTACCCGAGTGAACTCTTTTAGAACCTTTTGCTCAATTTTTTAATACATATAAGGTTTTGTGAGGTGACCGATCTTGAACAATTCTTCTCCCAATAAAATATAATGTGCCACCTTAATCATGAATCGCTTTGGATCTTTTACATTCATCATAAGTTTCTCATCCTTCAAAAATTTCAATGAATGGATCTAGTTAGCTTGGTGAGTGATTTTCTTCTACTTATAAAGACTCACCTTCTTCTATACTAGGGGTGACAAGTTCTAAAGTGGATCAGTCTTTGAAGTTGTTTGACATGGAATTCAAGTAGGCGAGTTGGTTCTCTTCTTGAGGTACACGCATGATTTTGAAGTTCTCCAACTTGGTGATCTTTAGCTTTTACTTTGATGAGTAACTTCAATGCATTTCATCTTCGACTTCAAAGTTGCAATTGACTTGATTTACTATTTGTTACTAGTGTGAGTAAATAGTTAAATGTTTTGTCCCGAGTCTATGTGCGAACCTTTGCTAGTGAGTAATTATTTGTACTTGTTTTTATCATTTGTAATTATGAATTTTATTTTCACCACTTAAGTGATACTTATACCTCTTAGACTTTTTAGAACTATGTAGACTCCCATCCCTTACTCCCAGGCTCCATCCATGTAGAGTGACAATGACCGGCATTGGGGCTTTATGCTGAAGTTATTAAAGTCCACTAAGAAGTCGACGATTGCTTTTGCCTTGATTGCTATGTGGATCGAGCAAGAGAGATCAAATTTGCTCAACTCAACTGATCATTTGAACAATCTCTCTGAAAGATCGGGTTTGTACGATCATAGTGGTTAGTGACAACTTGTATTGATTTGGCCCGAAAGTAGGGGCTAAGCCTTCATGTTGAGATTATGAAAGTGAGTGCGAGTTTCTCCCTAATTGGGTATAACAACTCGTTAACTCTCAATGACATGCTCACATAATTGTTGAGCAACAATTTCTTTCTTTATTTGTTAATCAACATTGAGCTTATAGTGTCTTCTTGTACTCAAGTACAAAAAGTAAGGTTTTCTTAGGTTTTGGATTTCATAGGAGCAGCTAAGTGAGCAACAAATTCAATTCTTCAAGAGCTTTCACTGTTTCACTTGAACCAGTTGATGCTCCTAAAGACTTTGAAAAAGGGCAAGTAGCGCTGGCCCATCTTAGGGATAAAACTATTAAAAATGATGAATCGCCTAATGAGTTGTACTTATTTAGTCATCGTTGACAAGGGTATGCCAAGTATGACATTCATTTAATCTAGATTTAACTTGATTTCGTTAGGGGTGAGGAGATACTCTAAGAATTTGTTTGACCCTATGCCAATGTGCACTTTTATGGTTTAAGGTACATATTATACTTTTTCAGAGTGGTGAAGGTCTTCTTCCTAAGGTCTAGTATGTGTTACTTTGGTGATTTTCATTTCACTAGTAAATCGTACACATACACGTCTACATTCCTCCTCTTTTGATCTATAAAATCTAGTCCATTTTTGATGAGTGGCTTGAATTTTAGCATGATCTTATAATAGTAGAGCCCTTCTCCTATGATGAAGGCGCTTTTCTAAGAGTCTTTTGGTGCACCTTGATTTGATGATATTTAAAGAAGGTCCAAAATGCCGGTACCTAATTGTTTAGTCTACAAGGGCATCAATTCATGGCAATGGGTCGTCGTTTATCAAGTTGAGTTTAGATTTGTGAATTCCACATCATTCTCTACTTGTCGTTGGTCTTTTATAACATTACTATGTTGGAGATCTACTTTGCTAACTGGACTTCTCTAATGAGGCTAGCTTCGAGTATGTACTTTATCATTGAACGACTCAGTGAGTTGATTGTCTTCCTTATCTTCTATTTTATCGATTGTGTATCTTTTCTTATAATAAGTATGTGGCAAGCAACATTTAAATTGATCCTTAACATATCCATTGCTATTCATGCGAACACGTCCAATTCATCCCATAGGGCCTAGATAAGTGCTGCTTGATGCTCAGAACTATGTGAAGAGTTGACCTCAGAACTCACTCTAAATTGCCATCGTCTCCTCTTCGTCAACGACATCAATAGTCATTAGTCCCATTCTCTTCACTTTGAGCTACATACCTCTTTAGTCGCTCTTCTTGAGTTGTGATTGCTCTCAATTAATACACTCTTGTTTGGTTGAGGTTGCCCCTAAATGTGATCTCATGTCCAAATGTCGGAAACTTCACTTCTACATGGTAGGTGGACATGATTCTGGGTATACATGATGATGAAGTCAACAATGGTAGTGAATTTCTTTTCTCATTATCCCTCGATCATGGGTAGCATGATTATCCCTTTAATCTCTTATCACTCCTGAAATTTTGTAAAGCAGCCTAGAAGTGGGCATAAGTTTTGAACTCACTAGATTCATCTTCTTAAATGCAGACTTGAAGGTTATATTGAAAAAACTGTTGATGTCTATCAATATACTATCATATTCATCTTCTTAAATGCATACTTGAAGATTACTTTGATAAAATTGCTAGTGTATTAATAAACTATCGATTTGGTAGTTAGCAATGCCATGATGATTACCACATTGTTGAATGGGTTGATAGTCATGAGTCTATATTTCTGAAGCTTACTAGACCTCTCTATGTTGAGTGCTTGAGTCATTAGTGTTGAGCACACCTCTCCCAACTCTAGTTGCTTGAGGCTTGCTCTTTATGATGGTTGAATAGTATCTCCTCTCAAAATTATAAGTTCCACCAATTTTGTAATATGAATCGCTTTGGTACTTAGTCTTTTGTTGGCTCTTACCCCTGAGCCACAATTTCCTTAAGTTTGCTAGCTTTAATGAGCTCCTCTACTAGACTACTCAAGTGTCGATGCTCCTTTGTGTCATGATCATGGTCTCGATGGTATGCGTATTACCTTAATAGGTCGCATGTCAGTCCATTGGCCCCCTTGGTATTGGGCTCTTGAAATACTTCTTATTTTGATTGACTTCAACTAATTCGATCATCGATACTTGTAATTGGATAATCATAGAGGGATGATGTGGAGGGTACTTTTCTTTAGTAGAGTGGGTTGTGGATTTCTTGGTGAATAATTGGTAGTGGGCTTTGAGCATGAGCCTTTGTTGAGTATGCCTCTTCTGCTACTTGTTTGTGGGTGCGCATCGCACTTGGTCTATTCTTCATTATTCTCACTCGTGATCTATCTCCAAAATTTCTTGTGAGTTGCATGGGAGGATTGGGCTATTTTATTGTACTTTTTGAGTTGCATGGTGTTGAATGTTGAGCATATCTAAATAACCCTACTATCGCCTAGGTGATTGCGGATCAAGATCCTTAATAGCATCTTCCCAAAGTCGGTAATGAACTTTCTCGTGGACTCTTAGCTCCAAGTGCATCAGAAGCATGGTTTGCTTCTTTAGAAGTCTTTATGTGAATTGAGTTATAAACATTCTTTATTTATTTGAAGGGAAGTAATAACGCTTACAGATAGGTGTGAAAACCATCTCAAGGCAAGCTCTTGAAAAGTTATAAAAAATGATGGAATTTAGCATGTTGTAAAGGTCAAAAAAGGAAGTTGTAGATTTGAAATAGGCGGCATGGTTTGCTAGGTCCATCCTTCCTTTGTAGGACTCCAAGTGAGGGATTTAAATTTTGGTGTTGGGCAAGCACAATCTCCCTAGAGAAGGTATTGGCTAATATTTACTTCTCACTTTAGGGGCAATGTTTTCTCATCACTTATGTGGAAAGAGGCATCATCCAAGCTTGGAGTTGAGGTTTAGTCATTTTGACTCACAAAATCATTGGGTCGAGGAGCCTCCAATTCACGCTTTGTGGGTGGGTATCCCTTTACATCCTTTCATCGCCTTGAGCTGCTGAAGTTATATTCTTTTCATATCTTTTAAATGTTGTTGAGTAGCAAATTGTTGGGTGGTTTGCTCAATGTGAATTGAGTTATCTTTAGCGAGTTGTCCTTTTAAAGAGCTTGGCTTTTTTGGTTTATGGGATTGATCCATGCTCACATTAAAGAGGATGAGCTTGAAACTTGATGCCTTGGATTGATACTAGACCTTACTTGCAAATTTTGGTACGAGAAGTAAAGGGTATAGAAAGAGAATGAGTTTATATCCATTAAGTCAATAGTAGAATAGTAAAATCTTAGTACTAGAGCTTGAGAGGGATTTCAATCACAGAAGACTCCAAGAAGCCTAAAAAAAAGTACGAAGGGGAAGAAAAGTTCTTAATATGCCTATGGACCCCTTTTGATAGGGTAATATGTCGACAAAATTAGAAGATGAAAAATAAATCAAATTATTGTCTTAGGATTAGATAGGGGCACTTAAAAAACACTAATAAAAATATTTTTAAGAGCAAACTATAAGAGCTTAGAATTTGGGATGTTCATAACGAAGTTAATGTTATGCGAGGAAAAAATAACAAGTGAAATTAAGCAAGTTGTAAAAAATGTACTTCGAGAATCAAAAGAAAAAGCTTTTTTTAATAAAAATAGTTGGTGGTGAAGTCAGAATCTGTAAGAAAAATATAAGAAATAAGAAGTATTGTTATAAAATTTATTTTATATGTAAAAACTTAGACAATTGGGAAAGATATAAAGTGGTCTATTAAGATTCTAAGAAAACAATATATGATGCAAAAAATTTAGCTTTATGTGATTTATACAATAGAATGTATACCAAAGAAGGTAATAGATGTATGTATAAGTTAGCTAACTAAAGAGATAGGTGAAGTAAGGATCTAGTTCAATGAGGTGTATTAAGGATAAAAATCATAAAGTGCTTTTCTTAGAAAATGATATTGAAAATAGGTGGATGAGGTATTTTGATAAATTTTTCAATGAAGTATCTGAAAATATGATTGATTTTAGCAACCTTAATATCTCAAACAAAATAGAGAATTTTATTTTATCATTGTATTAGTAAATTTGAAGTTAGAGAATCTTTAAAGAAAATGAAATATGGAAAAATGTAGGACTTCATGACATTCCAATAGAAGTGTGAAAATGTTTAGGAGATCAAGGAATTTCTTGTTTACAAATCTTTTTTAATGTTATTTTAAAAATTAAAAGATGCTAGATGAGTGGAGAAAGAGTTTGTTGGTTCCTATATTTAAGAATAAAGGTGATGCACAAGAGTGTGCAAATTATAGAAGAATTAAGTTAAAATGTCATACATTAAAATTATGAGAGAGAGTAATTGAGCATAAGCTATGATGTGATACAAAAGTTTCTCACAATCAATTTGGTTTCATGCTAGGTAGATTTACTATGGATGCTATACATTTGTTAAGTGGTTTGAAGGAGAAGTATAGAGAAAGTAATAAGGATCTACATATGATGTTTGTTAATTTAGAGAAAGCTTATAATAAAGTTTCAAGAGATGTTCTTTGGAGAGTTTTAGAAAAGAAAGGAGTTAATATTGGTTATATTCAAGTCATTAAGATTATGTATACTAGATCATTACTTGTCCAAACACAAGGAGGATTGACAAAATATTTTCCTATTTTAGTTGGATTACATCAATGATCAGCTTTAAGCCCTTATCTTTTTGCTTTAGTTTTGAATGTTCTTGCTAGGCATTTACAGGAAGATGTACCTTGATGTATGCTTTTTGTTGATGACATTCTTCTTGTTGATAAGACTAGAGAGGGAGTCCAAGAGAAACTTGAATTATGGTCAACCTTAGAGTCTAAAGGTTTTCATTTAAGCAGATTTAAAACTGAATATATGGAGTGTAATTTTAGTTATAGAAGTTCTAGTGGTAGTGTTGTGACATTGGGTAAACAAGTCTTTAAAAGAGTAGTGATTCAGATATCTAGGATCTATTGTTCAAAATGATGGTGAAATAGATGGAGATGTTATTAGTAGAATTCAAGTTGGATGGCTGATGTGGAGGAATGCATCTGGCCTGTTGTGTGATAGAAAAGTTCCACTTAAACTTAAGGAAAAATTTTATAAGATGGTGGTAAGACTTTGCATGACTTATGGTGTAGAATGTTAAAAAAATAGAAGCATAAGACTAAGTTAACTGTTATAGATGAGGATGCTCGTGTGGATGAGTGGCTTTACTCTTAGAGATAAAATGTGAAATGAGTATGTTTGGGAAAAAGTTGGAGTAGCTCGACGTGATTACATATAGCGTCTAGTCGATGACCCTAGAGAGAGATGCATTAGATTTACCTTATGTTGAGAAAGGTAGAGGTAGACCTAAAAAGACTTGGTTAAGATGTATAAAAAATGACCTTAGTATAATTGAATTAAATAAGAATTTGACACATAATAGGACACTATGGAGAAGAATGATTCATGTAGATCCTACATAGTGGGATAAAGGCTTGTTGTTGTAGATCGATAAGAAAAGGCTATAAAGAACTTATAAAATAATAAAATAAAAACATAGACTCTAAAAACTAACGTAATAAAAACACATGAACTTTAGTTTTGATTTAGCGACTCCTATTGGGATTCCATAATGGTAATTAGTAGTTTAAATATCCCACATTTGCCTGCTTTTTTATGTTATGACTTGTGCTTTCATGGATTTCATCATGTTTTCTACTATGAAACTATGCATTTGATGGAGGTTGCATACTTATCTAGTTTAAATGATTCTAATACTTTATTTTGTTGAAGTATTTCCTTACCTAAAATGAGATTTGGAAGATGGACGCGTTCTAGTTAAGATGGAAATCAAGTAGTCAAACTGAACAACACTATTTCATGTCTTTTGGTTTTAAAAGTAATGCTTGGTTTTTTGGTAAACGTTCAATCTATATTTACATACATACCACACAATTCTTATATATTTACATATCTAACACTCAAACTTTAATTTTTATACATATAACATTCAAATCTTTAATATCACATCAAAAATATCATTGTAAGTTACTTTTTAAAAGTGAAATGTACTTTTTTAAGCATAGAAAAGTGTTAGATAAGTAAATATTTAATTTTAAGTATTAGATATTTAAATACATTAGAATTATGTGGAATGTATGTAAATTTTCCTTCTATTTATTTGTTTTAGTCTGATTTATGTATAAACAAGGTTGAATGGAGAAACAACTGAACGGTGGATTGTGGATTGGATTTTGTTGTTTGGACTGCTTCTGTTTCTATCTTGGTCCACTTTATTCTTGATTTAATGATTGTTTCTTTACAAGATTGGCAATATTTATCGATTCAACTCTGCACTCATGCTAGTCCCGCTCCTCGGTCTTGATTATCGCTTATTTAGTACATTGACTAGATGTGATTTAATTATTTTATTAGGAGATTTACGAATAACTAATTTTTTGGGGGCAATTTCTTTTATAATATTGGAAATTTAATTTTTTTATTATATTGAAATTTGTTTAGTACAATATAATTTGTTTCCTTTATGATGTCATTATAGCCAAGGATGTCCAAAATAATTACAAAGGTGATTTAGCCACTTTATAGTGGTCAAATAAGTCATATGATTCTTAGTGTCCAAATGGAAATTAAATGAGCATAACTTTATTTACAAATTGAAATTGATTAATTAAAGGATCAAATCTCTTTATTGAATTTAACATGGGACTAGAAGAGAGCATTCTATACACTTTCCTAGTTCACACCAAATTGATTTGACTAACCTATTGATCAAATAAATGAGTCAAAGAGATGTAATGGGTCAAATTAACCTATCAAGACAAAATCAAAATTTCTCAAGCCCATCACCTTGCAAAATACCATTGTTCCCTTGCCCAAGAAAAACTAAACCCATTTTCTATTAGATCCAATAGACCCATGAGTCACCTAGCCTACACTTAGGGTAGTTAAGCATGGCCACCAACCTCCTTCAATGATGAAAGACTATGGAAGTTACTTGAGTTCATCCTCATTCATTATATGGAACTCCCTCACCTCCTCTCTGCCTTATCTCGATCATATATAATTGTTTGTCAATAGTAAATTGAGCTCAACTATGAGTTGAACTTGGGTTCATTGAGTTGATAAATACACCATAAATTCAACTAATTTAATAGGTTAGAAAGCTTTCTCAGATCTCCACCATCAAGGATGAATCCTTTGCCTATCTCCCCGCCGTTAAGCCATTCAAAGACCAAGCCGCTGCACCTTACTAGACTGGTCTATCCAATTATATAGAGGAAGATAATCCAATTCAAAGTTATAGTGAGTTTGTCTAAGGTTGGTGAAGCATTCCAAATCAATTCTTGACCATCCAACCCCTCCAAGGTGAGAATTCAAACTCCTCTTTCCTTATATTTGGTCTCAATTGATTAAGCCATCAAGGCCATCGATAGTGATTTGGTTCACTTCCTCTTCTCTTATTTAGTGCATAATTAGCTTGGAAGGCTTTGAGAGAAGAGAATTTTACATGTGTAGGCTTGGGTTATATTGACCTAAGCCCAACCCATTTTTCCTAGTTCTCAATCCATCTCAGTGAAGGAAATGATGGCACAACCATTGGATTTAATTAGATCCAATAGTTCTAATTAATCATAATTTAAATATTTAATATTTTTCATTAGATTTTAGCATTAGACAATGTAGAGTATATCTATACTTGAAATTTTTAGGGTTGACACTTCATTAAACATAAAATTCAAGAAAATCCTAAACCCAAAACAATTGGCCTAAATATAATTATAAAATTCAATTATCCTCTATTTAAATGATCTAAAATACCTAGGCATTTTGAAAGATCATGAAACTTAAACCAATGAAATATAATAATAATATGAACACCCAATAAAGTTTTAAATTAATTGAAAGTAAAATTAAAAAGAAATGAATTTTCAAAGTTACTATTTCACTATTTGAAAATAAAAAAAAATTGGAGAAATATTTGGAGAATATTTTTAATATCAGTTTAAGTTTCTGAAAAAATTTCTTAATTTTAAAAATAAAAATGAATATGTTATAAATTTTTTATTGTATCTAACTATTGTTAAAAAAAATAAAATTAACAAATTATATTGAAATTTAAATTTATTTAAAATAATTATTTAAATTCCCTTTAAAATTTTCAAAATTTTCTAACTTAGAATGAATTAATTATGAATTTTCAAAGTAGATTAACTATTTTTCAAAATTAGAAAATTAATATATATATATATATATATATATATTAAAGGAAATTAAAAAAAAATATTAGAGATTACATAAAACATCAATCTATAACATCTTTAAGAATTTTAATATTTTTGAATGAAATTAAAATTTTTATGATTTTTCAAAGTTCTTCTAAGCAATTTATAAAATTTGAAAAATAAAAATAAATACAAATTGTTTTGACTAATTCATTGAATCCTTTAATAGATTGTCTAAATATTATATAAAAGTTTCTTAAATTTTTATGATTGTTTGAATATTTGAATTCAATTTTAAGTTGACATAATAATTACATAAGTTGAATTAATAATTTCTAATTATGAAAAATAAAAATAGTTGAAATAATAACTTATGTTCATTTAAAAAAGAAAGAAAAAAGAAGAAGAAGAGATCAATATAATAATCTGGAAGTTGGTTTGACATAATGAATTATTAACATAATAATTTAAATTTAATCAAGTAAATAAAAAACAAGGTTGTTAAGAATTTATAAAAATGATTTAAATAATTCTTGAAAACTTTAAAATAAATATGTTAAAATTATAATAGAATTTTGATTGACTTTAGAAATGAACATAGTTAATAACATTTGACATCCAATATTAAATATCTAATAACCAAACACAAAAATCAAATAACAATCAAACTTAGTTAAATACTTTGAAATTCAAATTCAAATGATCAAACACTAAACATCATAATAAAATCCATTAAGTTAAAATAACTCATGTTTGTGGGTGACTAACAAATGAGGTTTACTCAACTAAGTGGGGCCCACAAGTTAACCTTATCTTTGAGCATGAATTAATCCATAATTGTTTGTTTAAAATATTAACCTATATCATTTCAAGTCATAAACATCATATAAAATCTAGAGCAAAAATATTAAAATATTTATATATGTCATAATTTCTTGTGCATGCATTTGCATTAGACTAGGCATGTGTTGTATGCACACACTAGCACAATATATCTTTGAGTTTAATAGATTTTATCTCAACCTTACCCTCTTCATGAAATTGATTATATTAATTAATTCCATCCACATTGCCTCATGTGGACATAAGTTAATACCTATATGAGGTAATTCTACTTATTAGGAGGTCCCATAAATAAGGATTACCTTACTTAACATCTTAGGGTTTAATTAATTTTTGAATAAACCAAAATACAATTGTACCATGACATGCACCATTCTCTTTAGTTAGCTTAGCAACCTTTATTTGCTAAGTTTCTGATAGTTAGCCAATCCTTGAGTTAAGTGTCTCCTTCCTTTGTTAGCAACCTTACTCATTCTTAGCTTGGTTAGCTTCCTAGCAATATTGCTGAATGTAGTCAAAGAACTTGATCAATTGGGTTAAATAATGATTGACCAACTACTATTAGTCTTGCGACTCTGTCATATATGACCAAGTCATTCCTTAGTTCAGTCTATCACTAAATTTGAATAGCATCAGGATTTAATAATACACCACTACTTAATCCTATTTCTTTCCATTTGAATGATTGGTATCCTTATGAATACTATTTAGGTATAACTTAATCATAAGTTTTGTATTATTATGTAAAAATTACTTATGATTAAGTGATTCTTATTAGGGGGATTTACATATATACCATACAATTCTTATGCATTTATATATCTAACACACAAACTTTAATTTTTACATATATAATACTCTAATCTTCAATATCACATCAAAATACCATCATCACTCACTTTTAAAAGTGAAATACACCTTTTAAGCATAGTGTTAGATAAGTAAATATCTAATTTTAGGTGTTAGATATGTAAATGCATAAGAATTGTGTGGTATGTATGCAAATTTTCCTTCTAATTATACTTATTATTAGGTGTATTAAATTAGACTTCACCTAAGCTTACTATTTTATTTATTATCAAATTATATTTTTAAAGAAGAAACAATGAATATGCTTTTTAGGAGTTACCTTTTTGAACCCATTTATTAGATGGAGGTTTATTATAGACAAATCTTCTTATCATCATTGAGGCTAGCTTTTGAGATATCACTATTTATTTCTATTTATAAGATACTTTCATTGGTTGTTTGGAAAGAGAAGACAAAAATT
Organism: Cymbidium sinense; assembly: GCA_021442155.1. Lineage (NCBI taxonomy): Eukaryota > Viridiplantae > Streptophyta > Magnoliopsida > Asparagales > Orchidaceae > Cymbidium > Cymbidium sinense. Next base: position 164,160,116 of record CM038216.1, on the reverse strand, counting down.
TAGGATTTGCTTTTTTTATTGTTGTTAGCAATAGGCTTGTTAATTTAATCTATGGGTTTAAAAATTATTGAGACATTAGAATTCAACTTTGGAAAGAATTCTTTTGATTTATTTGGTAAAAGATAATAAATAAAATCTTAAAGGACTTTGCGAATAATCATAGTGATAAGAGTTGTTAATTAATTAGTAGCTGGTGTTTTACCAATCATTGTCTAAATGGTTTCTTGAATTATTTTTAATCAATAGTATTGAGGTTTCTTCTATAATTTGTACAATTAGTTGAGTTGGACCATTTAATTTTTTTTCTTCAAATAAAGGTGTTCAAAATATTTTTAATTGAAATATTTTGAATTAGCTAATTAGAACTATTACTACTAAGTTATAGCTCCAAGGCTAAAAGATTAGGTTTGGTATCAACCCAAAATTTAATTTTATGCCTTAAAAATGAAATAATTTATAAATAAGATATTTTATAAGGAAGAGATAAAAGATATAATCTAAGCTATATTCTTTTATTTGAACTCATAAGAAATATTTATTTATAAGTATTTAACTAAGTTAATGAAGAAAAAAGATTGTGGGTTACCCATTCTTTTAGGGAGATGTATCTATCTTGGTTAATTGTACTCACTAACACCTCAATTAAAAAAATTCTTGATTAATGAATGCATAAATATTAATTTTGGTTTATTTGTTTTGAGATATTGAAGGGGAAGTGACATAGTTTAGCAGAAATTGCTATAAGAGGATAATATATATTTTGAATGCCAATTTGCTAGATAGAAGAAAAATTATCGTAACCAAGCGAGATGACTATTCAATATATAAAGTGATTATAAGGTAATTATTGCTAAGTTTCCAAAGACTCTATAATGAGTATGATGGGCTTAAAGGGGTTATTGGTAAAAGGAGGAGATTAACAAAAATGGTAGAAATAGACTTAGTTTAGGTTTTATCGATCCATCAAACTAAACTGTCATGCTTGTAACCATTTAGTTTGAGAAGGTGATTGACCCAACATGGCCAAAAGATGCTATGTCGGCATCCACGTGTTGTGTCATCTAAAGTTAGTCCCTTGATTTGGGCTGAGGAAAGAAAATAGGGAATCCAAGATTGGGGTTTCTAAGGGAAAAGGCTAGAAAGGTGTATGACTGATAGTCTCGGTATGAGTAAAAACGTGCATATGAAAAGAAATAATGGGTGATAATCTAGCCATTTGACTAGATTATTGAGACCAAACTTATGAACCTATGTGAGTCATATAGTTGCTATCTAGTGTACTAAGACTTTCTTAATTGCTATAGAAAGTAATGCTTACCTAAAGTTCTATCTCAAAGAGGTTATGAATGATATGTAAATTATTTATATTTAAATGATTTCTAATGTGTGCTTAGGTTAATGCCATGTTATGATGGGTGTTATCAACTACCGAGAAGACACAACTATATACCTTTTCCAATAGAAATAAAGAGCTGAGGGGTTTTAAATTAGAAAATTATCCATAGAGGCCCTTAATTCTAATACTTAAAAGGCTATCCTAATCATTTTTAAAGTTATTAAGATTTATTAAAGTTGGTACAAAATATAAATTTTCATCTTAAGAGCCTATCATAACATATAGATCCTAGATAAACACATTACAATAAGGAAAAGAAAAAGACACAACATAAGTAAACAAGATAATCAAAGATGCCATTATGCTATGATGGATGTAAAAGAATAAGGTCAACATGCTAGTATGACTGAGTAGCCCGCTTATACATTCTAGTTAAATGAAAAGTATAAAAGGGTAGCCAAGCTTTACCTATGAATACAAGTTCTGATAACTTTTGTAAAGAAAATTTAATTCATGTTCCCTCTAGTTGTGGTCTTTTTTTTTTTATTAAGTTCAGAATGTGTGCTCAGCCTTCAAGGTATGGTATCTCCAAGTACTAGGTCAAAAAACTTAGTTTATATTTTATTTTTATATTAGAAAGTTCAAAATGAAGAAAATAAAGAAATTTTTTTAAATAGAGCCATCACATCATAATAAAATAAAGTAACACATTACAAAATAAACATAATATCAAATAATTATTTTCTTATGCACCCTCTATGTAGTAAATCAATAGCATTGGCTATATATTTGGCACCGATAAAAATATATCTCTATTTTAATAACAATACAACAATGATGAGACATGATAAATCATAATTTACACAATCAATTAATTTAAAAGAATTCTATCCATGCTCTTGCAACATCATCACAAATAGAAAAAAAGGGTAGCCAAATAAAGCGACCTAGCTACAACCTCCCTATGATAGCGAATGTAAGGTTGTGAATTATCAGAATATATAATTATGTACAAG
>CM038216.1:163934422-164157664 GCA_021442155.1 Cymbidium sinense | reverse complement strand
TCATTGAATTTATTGAAGAAGACAGGTAACTCACAATGACTTAAAATGACTTTTAAAGATTAGCTCCTCTTATAGTACCAAGAACTTGGAGGCATTGCAAAGTAACTTGGATGTATTTGTGTGGATGATCATAGATATATTAAGGATAGACATAAATGACATTTTCTATATACTCAATATTTGAAACAATATTTGGCATATTGAGCAAAAGATGTAGATGACAATAGCATTACTCATCATGATAATCTTGAAAGAGGTGAATAAACTACTTGAAGCTAGTTTCATTAGGGAGTTCTATTATCCAGAAATGAATATCTTCTATAGTAATGGTTCATATGAAAAATAGAAAGTGGTGTATCTATGCTAACTTTAGTAATTTAAACTCAACATTTTCGAAAAAGATGGATATCTAGCACTCCACATCAATGCACTTGTCAACTTGATGGTGAGATACCAAATTAACAAATCCTTGAGGCTTTAGGTCAATTTATAGCAAATTCCTAGGATCCATGATCTTTGTTTGTATGCATTTTTATTTTTTAGTCCAGTCCATAGACAATGAGTAAATATTTTGGTCTCTTTATTTGCATGCCTTTTTTTTATTTCTAAGTCTAGTGTCTAGGCTCTTATATTAAGTACTTAGGTGTCAAACTCTTTGACATGTATTTTTGTTGGGATTGAGTATAACACCTAGGTGTCGACTTCTCTATATGGTTCCTTTAATTAAATACATGGGTGCTTGGTGATAGTGCCTAAACACCAACCTACATGCCTAAGTGCCAAGCTAAGCACTTAGCAGTAATTAGCCTCATATCACATTGTTTGCTCACAAATCTACTTCTGATGAATGTCCATGTATTTTGCATGGTAATGATTGAACTTCACTCCTTTCTAGCAGCTATAAAAATTCAAAATTTGAATAATAAATTTTATTAAATATTTAGAATCATGTAAGAACAATGATCAAATAGATTGTCTAAGACAAGCAAAAACTTTTAACTCTGTATTTATCAAATTTCTCCACACTTAGACCTATTCTCATCCTCAAACAAAACCCAACTACAAACAAATTTTGCAAGATAGATCCTCCTTTTGATTATAATGATAATGTGATGTATAAAATATATTGTTTATTCATTTCAAATGTCTCATCTATTGACCTTAATTAACTATTTCAAACTACTTTGATTAATTAATGTCTAAAACACTCTACTAAATTATATACTATATATTAACTTATTTCAAGTTATAATACATCAATGCAATTTTGTTATAAACTAATACAAATTCTATAAATTAATTTATCACTAAGAAAGAAACATTTCAATAAGACTAACTCTATACATAGTCCATGCCTTGAAAGCTTTATTGCTTGGTGTAAAGATTTAAATAAATTCTTGCAATAAATAAAATAAATATAAGGATTTCATTATGAAGGGATTCTTAAATCTCCAAGCATTCAGTCATATTTATACTTTTGTAGATATAGATTTATGTCCTTTTTTTGCACTTTTTGGGCATCAATTCATGCACTTTTTTTAATGATGCTAGAGAAACTCTACTCACTTCCTCTTTTATTTATCCACCCCTTGTTACTTATGATTATCCATATATATAGCCAATGATTTCATAAATTCTAAACTATCATTGCTACATAATTAAGTAGGACCAAGCAAGTACCAACTATAAACTCACTTTTGAAAGGATGTGCCTCTTGATTTCATTTTGGAAACAAAAAAAGTTATCGTAGTTATAAATCTAATAAATCATCTATGCTAAATTTAAACTAAATTAAACTTAAATGAATTTGGCTAAATAGCTTATAAGACTTAAAGAACATCTCTTAAAATCAATTGAATCCATTGAAAATTGAAACCTCAAAGAGCTTTTAAGGTTATTCAAACTTGAATACACTTAAAATTAATTGAAATTGGTTAGCTATTATTTTAATTACATTCATTTGATATTTCGAACTTAAAACAAACTCAATTAAATTCAAATCGATTTAAATCTTTAGTTGCCTTATTTATAATTCATTAGGCTTCTTCAAAGTTAAACTTAGTTGTGTTAAGCCATAATTAAATTGATTTTATCACAAAACTTTAAGTTAAATGAATTCAAATAATTGTTCTAACTCAATCAAATTAGATTCATTTACAGCATAGTTTGTTATTGTTGTCTACAATATTTTGTTCAAATTTAGTAATCATACATATTTAATTAAATTGAATGCATCAAACAAAAAAAAATGTAAATATAAAATGCCAAATTGAAGGTGCTTTTGATTTCATGAGTTGTAAAGTATTTGATGGAATTATCAAATGTCCAATTAACAAAAAAAAAAAAAAAAACAAACCAACAAAGCATAAGGTAATAAATAATGATTATCTTCTCTGAAAGCCAAAAAAAAAAAACATTTTCGCGAAAAACAGGAGTTGCTCAGAGCAAAGAGAGAGACTAGGCAAAAGGATCTTCAACTCAATCCCTAAGCACCGCAAGTGTCTCAGCCCAGGGAAGGAAGCTTGAAGATATGGTCGCTAGGTAAAACTCTTCCCAAAAGTTTTATAACAAACCAAGTACAGACAACAAAACAAAGGAAAATAAAATTGAACGGCATAATGGATCTTAAGAATGCTTTTTTCTCATCCTGAGATAGCACAAGGAGATCATAAAAGTACCAATCAAAAGCATTTATGTCACATTCATCCACAAATTGATTTGAAATCCAGAAATCGTTGTTGTTTTTTTTAAAATTCCCATTTGGAGAGCTGTTTCACTATCTCTTCAATTCATAAGAGTGATAGAGTTGTTTGATTCAATAAGTGCGAAAAAGCAGGAAGCTCATCCAAGCTTGAAGTTAGCCAAAAGCTTAGCCATGATGGTGAACTTATGGTTTACGAAAAATTAAGTTATTATTATTATTATTATTTTTTCAGTGCGCATTCAAATGCGACGCGAATTGATATTACGGCACTATGGCTTTCGGTCGAAAGCAACGGTTCGAAAACGGGGTTTTCTAACCCGAGAAGAAGGACCGCATTCCGCTGTTTATTAGATTTTTATTCCCAGTTATCCTCGCCTCAAATCTATGACCCCAAACTCTTCACTCATCTCCTCGCTGCCTTCTCTTAGGCCATGGAGAGTCCCTCAAGTAGGTGTATTCTACCTCATCATTTTCATTGCTTTATGGTTTCACCTAACCTGTAACTTTCTTTTTTTCTACATGGTTTCACTTTTACGATGTGTTCCATATCATCGTCTCTTCTATTTCGCCCTAAATTTTGATTCTAGTGAACAATATACTTCTCTTCTTTCCCCCTATTATAGTAATTAACAAGTCAAGTGAGCATTGCTTAATTTGTTTATAAATTTATTTTTCTGGTATCGAGCTGAGCTATAAACGTCGGATTTGAGAGATCTGTGTATTTCAATCTCTTCTTTGCATGATGCTTCACCTTATTCTCATTTGGAATTGGAGAATATTTTTTATGTTTGATAAAACCATTGTGTAAGAATGGTTTCCCATTGTTGGTGGAAGCCTGGTTTCTCATTTGCTTGAGAATACGATTCGGATCACTTCCTAATAGCATGTAATTCTCACTGCATTATACTTTTTATGGCACCATTCTCATTTCCTAACATTGGAATGTTGTCCATCTGTTAGAATATTGATTATAGCTGCAAATGATGACAGTATATTTTTTTTGTAAAATATTGTAAATATGAAGATGAAGTTTGTAGATTTATGAACTTGTTGCATTTCTATGTTGTTGACAGGAATTGGGCTTTGATTGGTAATATGGATGTTTATGTTAGTACTTGTTGATAAGAAAACCTATGAAAGAGTTTAAGAAGTTGAAGTCACCAAGCTTGAAACAACAACTGATGTGGACCTTATGAATTTGTTGTTAGGATGCTTGCATTTTTATCTCACTACGTTGGGATGCTTGAATTTTTGTTTTTGATGCTTAAGTAATCCAGATATTGTTGTTGCTTTTAAAGGTCATTTAAATTTATTCTATCACTAGTAATGTTTTTCATGGCCTCCTTTAACTGTTCTTTTGGATTCTTTGATTAGTTGGTGTAGAGATTGAAGTGGCTTATGATAAAGCTATTAACGACAGTTTTTAATTTTTTTTTCTCCGTTTCCTCCTAAGGTGAGAACATGCTGAACTTTTTATGCACCTACTCCTCAGAGATCAAAGTTAATGAGCACATGTGTTTGTGCATTCAAGCTTTTAATGTGAAGTACATTCTACTGGATTTGGATTTGATAGCATGGGAATGCTCACAAGTTCTTTTATTAAGTTTGTTATGTCAGTTGTTTGATTTACCCATTCTCATGTTATTATTTGTGCAAAAGGTGTATGTCTACATACACAATCTTATTAGAAGTACATAAGGAAAGCTTTGAATTTCATTTGGTAACTTGTCATCTTTATTTATTTTGTTTAGTAAATCGAGATGGGAGTCCTTGGAGATAGTGGATTGAGTGCCACTTGGAAGCGAGATGTCAAAATGATATTTTATGATATTTACCTAATGGAGGTTGAGTTAGGAAATCGACCAACAACTCACTTTAATAGGGTGGTAAATATAACAAATAAATTTAAAGAGAGTATGATAGAACACAACTACAAAATAAATAAGATCAACTAAAGAAGGACTGAAAATTATGAAAGGAGTTAAAACATGGATCAACATGCTTAAGTTGGGATTATAAAAAGAAAACCATCGATGCCTCTGATGAGTGGTGGTGAGCGAAGCTACATGTAAGCTATTTGTTGTACTTTGGCTCATTTATTGTGTACTTTATAGTCATATTTAAGTGCAAAAATACTGAAAGTTATATATATTCAATTATAGGTGATACCCAATGTTAGAAAGTTTCGATATTGTGGCATTGATCTATAGTTGGAAGAAAAGTTAGATCAAATGTTTGGTGGGGTTGTTGGAACTTGTGCTCATTCATGGACTCTAAATGAAGATGCCCATAAAGAAATACCTAGCAACTCTAATCATCTAGATATTTTAGATGATCACGCTGATGAGTCTATGCAATGCTCGTCAATCTCATTTCAAGCATCAACAGTTATTGCATCCTAGAAGTTTGTCAATAAAGAAAATGGGAGAAAGATTTCTATGAAATTAAATTGCTCAATTAATAACTACATGCACCGCTATGACATTCATGTCTAGTGTATCTCATATACCACCCTCTCTTTCAGATGTTATTATTATGCTGGATCAAATTAAGGAAGTATTTGAAGATTTTCTTTACTTGCACTCTACCAAATTACTTGAGGATGCTAATAAGAGAGAGATTTTCATGGCTATGGTGCCTGAGTGAAGGATTCAATATTTACGTCATTACTTCGAGAATCGTGTTATGTAACATTACTAGATGAATGTGTTCTCAATATTTTCCTTATGAATTATGCTTTAACAAAAAATTATGATATATTGTCATTCTGATGTTATCTAAAGTACCTTATTTATTCTTCTTCAGTAACATTACTTGTACTTTTGATTCTATGCATTTAACTGTGATGACTTTCTAAATATTTGAAGTTATGAATAATAATGAAAGAGAGCAATATGTGAAATATTGTCACAATTTTATGTTTAATTAATGAGCATGATGAAATTTATATTAACAAGACACATTACATGACATCTGTTTTAATTGGTGAAAAGTGGATTACTGAATTACTCAACAACCATCCTGGTAGATTCCATAACATGTTCTGTATGGCATAGTCCATTTTTTTGGATCTTTACTTGAATTAGAAAGCTTTCATGGGCTTCACAGATCTTCTGGGACAACAACAAAGGAAGTGTTGGCCTTGACACTCTATATTTTATTACATAATGATCTATGAGCTGAGTGAGAGGTTCCAACATTCATTTGAAATAATAAGTAGATATTTTTAGTTGGCCTTGAAATAATTGTTAGGTTATCAACTAAAATGTGAAGCCAATAGATTCAACATTTTAAAGTACGGTTAGAGAGATATGTCATGAATGTCAGTATATGTCATACTTCAAGGTAAATTTTTAAGTTATGTTTTCTAGTATTATGTTTAAGTAAATGAGAATATGAGATTGTAACCTGATACACAATTATGTTGGAGTTATAGATAAGACACACATTAATGCTTGTGTCCCGAACAATGAAAAAATTACATACATTTTTTGTTGTTGGTCCCCACTGAATATAATGGCGATGTGACTTTAACATGTGTTTTATATTCGTCATGGGAAGGAAGGAAGATGACATATATATATTTAAATTTGTAACACAACATTCGCAATATAATATTTCTATGCACCCTTCAGGTTAGTTGTAATTGCACTTCTTTATTTGATATTGAACAAGTGTCACAATCAATATTGTTATTATTTTAAATAGGTAAATACTACCTTGTTAATGTTGGATACCCAATGCAACGAGGGTTCCTTAAGCCATATCTTGGTACAAAATATCATATACCAGATTTTGAAAGGAGCAATAATATGATTCATGGAAAGAAAGAGATGTTTAATAAATGACATCACTATCACGGTGTCATAGAACGGGCATTTAGTGTTTGGAAAAAAAAGTGGGTTATACTACATGATATGCCCAATGTATTCAAAAAATAAGTTAAAATAGTTATAGTTATGATGGCTCTACATATTTTCATTAGACGATATTATTCAAAATGATGTTGAATTTAATATTGTAGATGAAGATCAGTCATATGTCCCATATGAAGCGTAAAAGCTTCAAATAAGACAATCAATGTTAGAACTTAATCAAGAAATGTAGACTTAGAGTCTCATGATGGAGAAGGAGCTAAGGAAATGAAATAGTTACGAGAGTAAATTACAAATGATATGGTTAATGTCTAGGGTTGGAGTGAGTAGCACCTAATAATTAACTTACATGTTATGATATTATTTTTTATTGGTAATTTAAGCTTTCTATGCCGACATTTAGTTTATAATTGAAATTATTTATCTTTATTGTATTACTTATGTGAAAAGTTTGGTGCTTCTTATTGTTTCTCTTTTTTTTTTTTTATTTTCGGATGATGATGAAATTCTTTTTGAATGGGTCTCAATTGGCTATCATTTTTGCTTTGCTCTTATTTATTATTATTTATTTGGGGCTTTCGTACTTTTAGTTGTTGGTATGGTTACACTTGATAGTGCCTTGGGGCAATAGACTCCACTACTACTTCTTAGTTTTTCAACTATCGGTTGTTTGTTTTCATTCGGGGTCTTCATTGCAACTTTGGTATTTGAGATGGTTGGACTAGCTATGTTAAACTTTGCAATGTTGACAGTGTTCATTACAACAGGAAAAATTAATATATTTTTCTTAATACATTGAAACATCAAATATATTGCACCTGCATATGAAACTTTTGATAGCCTTAATTGGAGTCCCACACTTTTAATATGAAGAATGGATTTCGTAAGCTATATTTCAACTTTTTAAAGTCTATGCTTTGTGTTTAGACGATCAATATTTTTAAAATTTTCTTTTATCTTTTATCGTTGTCATGCTCTTTTGTAATATTACTACTCACATATTAATATATTTATTATTAGTATAAATTTACCTCAAAAAATATGAGTTCAAGGATATCAACTGCCTCCAGAAATATCTATTGCAACTGTGATTTGTAATGCAATATATTCACTTCACGTAGAGAAGGGAATTATGGGAGAAGATTTTATAGGTATCCTAAAAATCAATCAGGGGATGATTACAACTATTTTAAATGGGTGATGATACTTCAGACAGTGATCATATTTAGAGGGTAGCATTTGAGAAAAAAATTATTAAATGATTTGACAAATAGGATAACAAAATTACTGTTTTGATTGTATTAGTTGTTGCACTTATAATTTTAATATTAGTATTTTTAATTATGTGATGTGTAGCATCTTAATGTAAATCATTGGACTTATAGTTATATATATGAATATTAGATAGTTTATTTCTCTTCATTCTGTTTCATATTATTCAACACATGAGGGCAATTAGTCTTTTATGCATAAATAACTGCAGCACAATAAATTCTTAACTCAATTCTCCAAATAGAATCATAACTTCAGGCAATAATAACTTTTTTCCATAAGCATCTTCTACAGCAACTTCACAACTATTTTTGAAATAGCTACAGTTGTCCTAAATGGGCCCTAGTCTCATCTCCAGCGCTAAAGTACTTGCCATTGATGCTCATGATTTCACTCATCTAATAAACATTCTATTGACCTCACTTTTGGAGTGAGCTCTCAACTTCCTCAGCATAGATCTAAGACTCTTGTGGATACTAAGAGTTCTTTAGTCTTAAGACACTTTTAGTGATTAGGTAAACACTTGACCTAACCCTAGAGACTTAGAAGAGTTAGCCATAGGTATAGGTTGTGCCTTAGAAATTTAGGAGGACTTGCCTACCCTATAGCGTAAATCTAATCCATGCTTTTCTTCTCAAACCAAATCTTAAATTCAAAACTCAAATCCATATTCCAAATCAATTCCAAATCCAATGATTGAAATTCATGACCAAATTCAAATTCCAAAACCCTTCCTAAGCCTTTTTATTTCATCTTATAGACTTAGCCTTAACCAAACTCAAATTCCCAATTCAATTGATTTTCTCAAAGATCAATTCAACCTCATATCACTTATCAATTTCAAACCCAAATTCAACTCTAAGTGATTGAAACCCATAATCAAATTCAAGATATCAAATCCTATCTATATGAACTACCTTCACATGCTTAGCCAAAACTCATTCAAACCAAATTAAACTTAGTTGATTTCTATATAAATCAATCATTCATTCATTTATATTCACAAATATAAATGAAATCCAAGTTCAATCCATTCGAACCAAATAAAAATAAACCAAACCAAATCAAGACCCTTCTTAAGCCTTATGGGCATACCTCCATAAGCTTAATCAAATCTTGATCCAAATCAACCTAAACTTGATTGATTTCCTTATAAATCAATCATTTCTTCATTTATATTCATAAATATAAATGAAATCTATCTTCCAATGATCAAAACATAAATCAAACCAATTCAAAATCCAAGTTAGCCTTTTTGACCTACATCCATGAGTTTGGTCAAAATTGCCTCCAAATCACTCCATACTCAAGTGATTTTATTATGAACCATTTATATCTTCATTTATATTCACAAATATAAATGAAATATAAATCCAAATAACCAAAACCAAACCCAAATCAAATCAAATTCTTAATTTTAACTTTTTTTTGCCAATTTCTTGAACTTGGCCAAATGATACCAAAATCAATTCAAAAATGGATTTCTTCATGAATCAATCATTCCTTCAATCACTTACCCAAATATAAATACAAATCATAATTATTAAACTAAACCCAAGTCAACCCAAGTCAAGCCCATGTTGACCCCCTTTGACTTGAAATTCTCACAAATCAAAACTCATTTAGCTCTAAATCAATTGTAATTGGATTTATATTTCAATCCTAGGCTCATGTGTGAGTTCAACTAAACTTGAATCAAGCCATGATTAAGCCAATTAACATATTTAGGTCCACTTGACCAAGGTGACCTAAAAGATCCTTTTGAGCCAAGTCTTAATATAACCCAAATTAGATTGAACTAAGCCCATTCAAACCTCATATCATGATCAACAATCATCCTAGGGTGATCAACCATCTTGAATTGGGTCAAAGCAAGTCAAACTTAGCCTTTGACCAAGTCAACATTTAGCCCAAATGAAATCTAAACTAGCCAAAATCCACCATATATCAAATTGATTGAAACCATTAACTCAAACCCACTCAAAATCAATGATTGAACATTACCAAACCCTCACTTGAGCCAAACTAAGCCTAATTGGCCATTTGACCAAAGTTGACCTAAATTGGCCTAAAAAACTAAAATGGGTCATATCATGATTTAATCCAAATTGATTGCAACCAATGGCTCAAGTTGATCCCAAATCATTTATTGAACTTGACCAAAGCAATGATTGAGCCCAATTTGACTAATTGGTCAACTTGACCCAACCTAACCCAAATTGACCTAGATGATAAAATTGGCTAAAATTCAAATTAATTTTAAATTAAACCAAACCAAAGCCTACAATCAATTTTAATCAACCAATTGAACTTGACTCAACACCTAACCCAATTTGGTCAAATTAGCCAAATTGGTCAACTTGACCCATTTGACTCTTTTGAATCCAAATGAGTCTAATTCAAACCTATGCACATTAACCAAAACCAATTGAACCAACAAAACATCCCAAATCACCATATGAAGCAAACCCAAGCCTTGGTTTGACCTAATTTGACCAATTGATCAACCCAACCCAACCTAACCCAAATGAACCCGTTTTAACCAAATGAAGCCAAATCATTCAAAAACAACTCATGGGACCCTAGGACCTAATCAAACTCGACCCAAACATGTCCTAATTCATTCCCAAATCAGCCCAAATCTACAGTGGACCCCACCAAGGGGTTTAGCCATTGGACAAACTCTTCTTTCCATTGGATCTTCATGTTAACAAACAAAAGTAACTCCCCCATCACCATGGCAGCCCCCAAGCACTCAAGTGAGGCTCCACCTGATCCACCTAGCCCACCTAACCCACCCTAGGTCAGCCATGGACCAAAGGGAGCTCACCTACTCCTCACTCAAGCCAAATCGAGCACCCCCTGGACAAAGGAAATGAGATCTTTGCACACTAACCTTAGAGACTCCTCCCACATCTCCGTCCACTCAAGTCGAGCCACGTGGAGTTGGACACGACCTCCCCGATGCCTGATGGCAGCCTGTCAGCCGAAACAAGCCAACCCATCTCGTTCATCCTTCATGCACGTTTTTGGACAATACTCTCCCAATTCAAGCTACAATTGAGTAATTTGGCAGTATGTGAGTTCAAAAAGCATTTTTGAAACTCCTCAAAGCCATTCCAAGCTTTCCCGAAGCCTCCCTCAATCGAATTTCCTCTCTGCATGTGAAACTGAAATAGGGCAGCCTTCCTTCGAGCAATACTTCCTCTCCACTCAATCAAATCTCAATTCCTTTTACCCACACCATCACCGCATCTAGTCAAGTTCGAACGAACCATTTTCCAAGCTTCCAAGCCGTCAGAGATAGGAGTTCGACCAAGACTGACTGCCAAATAGGAGGAGTTTGGCCTTGGGAGCAATCTACCTCAAATTAAAGCTAGTGCATCTCAACGGGCTTCATTTCCACCAAATGAAGCTTCCTCAATCATTGGAACTGCCAATCATAGGCTTCAGTGAGGTAATTTCCCAAAACTGAGCCTTGTGTGAAAATTGGTTGGTCCATTTCAAAGAGAAGTTACATTTAAACCCATCCTAGCTGTTGGATCCATGTGGATCCTTCACGCGAAGGTGTTGGTTGAGTTTGGAGTGGATCCGAGCTTGGGTGAGCTAAAATCGAGCGATCCATGGTGGACAGGCTCCGTCATCCACCACTCATAGGAGATAGATCATGAGCCATCTATTCCACGTGATTAGAATGGACGGCTCTGATTAGATCACACTTAGATCCTCCCTTTTACCTGAGATCGATGTAGTCCGATCTTAGATCAGAAGGTCCATGGCAAAGCGCATCCATTGTAATCTAAGTCAGCATCCTGACGTGACTACTTAAATAGCCACTCCTGTCACATCACGTGGAAAGCATGCCGTCGTACCCATATCGGATTAAGGAATTAGGTTGTTTAATTAATTTTAAAGGCTGAATCTTCCTAAATTTATAACTAATTGTAAACAAATTCAAAAATACAAACTAGGGATATTTTGAAGGTATTTTAGAGTAGAACCTAGGAAAATTATTATTAATTAATTTTACATAGTAATTTTGGCTTAATTAAGGTTTAATTGAATATTTAATTAGCTTAATTACTCCTTAATTAATCACCTAATTAATTATAAATTTTTAATGGATGTTTAGGGGGATGACCTTTGCCTCCTTTATTTTCTAGGATTTTATTGATTGCTTAATTAGAAAAATTAATTGATTAAGCCTTAATCACTCTCTTAATTTAATTAATGATAATTAGTGAATGAACATTGACTTAATTAACTATTTAAGCCTAATTACCTCTGTCGAACAGTAAGAGATCTTAGGAAATGTGATTGGGATTTTTTTAAATTCATTTCCTAAGTTTTCTTTACTTTTTGGAAACAAATTATTAATGATTAATGAAGTAATTAATTAATTAATCTTCAAGATAAAATTAGAGCTTAAGTGATCAAATATGGGACTTAGGGATTGAGATTAAAGCCTCTTTCTTGATATTTTTTTAAAGTTAATATCATTTCTTTAATTGAACATGCTTAATGTTTAACCAAATGGATTAATGAGCTTTACTAATTCAATCTAAAATCCAATTCACATCTAATTACCTTTAATCAATTTTTTGGGTAGCCCTTTAGACGTTTAGTAGTCTAAAGGAATTTGATGAAATTATGTTTGGCTTACATGTGTAAGGAAACCATAAGAGTAATTAATTTAATTCCTTAAGCCTAATTAACTATTAATCATGAGCCAATTGCATTAAGCTCCTTTCATTTTTTAAGAGCATTGCAAATTTACTTTTCATGTGGTTTCATCTCATATTGGCTCATCATTAATTAGTTAATTAACTTAAGGTGACATAGGTAAAGATTAATTAATTGACTTAATTCATACACTAACCTAATCAAATCATAAAATCAACCTAATTGCTCTTCATTGAACCAAATTAACTTACACATGGGGAATGAGATTAGGATTAACAAACCTCTTTCACATTTCCTAAATCAAACTAAACATAAAGATCAAAATGTCATTAAAGAACTTTAATTTATTTTAACTAACCTTATTTAGTATGCTTGTCCTTAGGACTTAGTTAGATTGAATGAAATCACATGCTTATGTTATTTTATTTCTTTTCATTCATCTTAGATGTTGTATGCCACTTGTATTTATGCATTCATGTCTTTCAAATTAATCAAATGCAAAAAATAATTTCCTTTATGTCAATTTGCATGTGTTGGCTTAATTAAAAATATATGTGGCTAGTATCAGTATTAAGTTCCAAATATATTTTCAATGACTTATTAATGAATGAATTTATTTGTATATTATGATTATAGTTACACACACACACACACACACACACAATATATGTGGCTAGTATCAGTATTAAGTTCCAAATATATTTTCAATGACTTATTAATGAATGAATTTATTTGTATATTATGATTATAGTTACACAACACACATATTAAGTTCCAAATATATTTTCAATGACTTTTTAATGAATGAATGAATTTATTTGTAACACACACACACACACACACACACACACACACACACACACACACACAGAATATAAAAATGAAGTCTTTCTCACATTCATATGTTGATTTGTATAAGTTTGAATTAATAAGTATATTAGTCTAGACATCCTAGGGACGTACAACTTTAAGTAGCCCTAAGGAGGTTCCTCCCTCTCTCCCTTGGTGTAGAACAATGGTGACGTACTTGTTTGATTTCATTCTTATGTATTTTAATATTAGAATTTAGATAGAGATTTAATTCATTTATACAAAATAAATCAATCAAATCAAGTATAATGTTTACATGGTTTTTTTATTCTTGTAGTTATTTTTTTTCATATGCATTTAAGAATAGTGGGTATATTAGTCTGGACATCCCAGGGGCACACGACTTTAAGTAGCCCTAAGGAGGTTCCTACCTCACTCCCTTGGTACAGAATAACGGCTTCGTACTTGCTTAAAACTTATATGCATTTGAATATATACTTAGCTAATGAATGAAAACTCCATTTTTCTATTAAAAAGACATGCATTCATATTTGGTTCAAGAAGGGTATGGTTTTCTATTTTTGTAGTTGTTTATACATTCATATGCATTTAAGAATAGCAGGTATATTAGTGGCATCCAGGGATGACTTCCCTAAGGAGGTTTCTATCTCACTCCAAGTGCTGGCCCATACTTGCTTAAAACTTTTATGCATTTGAATATATATTTAGCTAATGAATGAAAACACTAGTTTTCTAGGACATGCATTCATATTTTGTTTAAGTGGTTGCATTAATTTGCCATATGATTTAGAGTTCTTTTCTTATCCTTTTATGTAAGGAATTAGATAGAGCTCTAAGTTAATATGATGAGATAATTCAACCAAATAAAGCATCCATTCTAAGTGCATTTGCTTACATTCATCATTTAAGTGTGTTAAAATACTTATTATATGTGTAGGTATGCTTAGGATATAATCATATGCATGTTATGCATGATGGAAAGAAATAAACAAATAAATGTTATGTGATAGTAATTCATTCCAACTAATCTTAAGATGTCTTTCTTATTGAATGAGTATATTTAATGTGAACCTAAACTTAAGATTATTTAAAATATATAATAATTCATTCACTAAAGAGAATCAAGCTAATTAACTTGCTTTAGAAATGACTTAAGGTAGGGATGAAGAAGAGGTCCCCTCTCTTTCTTCTCTTTATAACACTTAATTGTTAAGTGTAAGCCAAGATGAAACAAAAGAAAACATCAAATAAAATTTACAAATCAATTAAACCATTTAAAGTAAAACCATCTTTAATAAATTAAATGTCTTCACATGTAGAAAATCTTAATTCTAAAGCCTAGTTAGGACATACCACATAAGTCTTAATACACACACATTAGATTAAGTCATCATTTTTAGTTTTATGTTAGGGAGGCGTATGGTTTGATGTGCACTTGTTTTGTGATATACTGTTGTAGACTGGATGTTAGGGTGTATGCCTTGTAGACTGGATGTTAGGCCGTGATTAGCCTAATAATATATGTTTAAGGGGCACTTAAAATAAATATAAATGCTCTTTTTTGCATGTTGCTTAACCCCTAAGCATAATTTAAATTAAGATAAGTAGACTTGGTTACCCATGCAGTTTAAATTATTATTCACATATCTTAGGTTGTATGGTGTGTTTGACTAACACTTATTTTGAAGGTGTAGTTAGATTTACTTTTCCATTTTTTCATGTAATTGTACATTAGAAATTTAGTTAAGTGTTATGGGGGTTAAGGATGAACATTGGCCAAAAGGTTTAATCTTGGGGTGCCATGTGATACCTAGAAGCCTACCAAATTAAATGGAGCAAACCAAAAGAAGTAAATCAAATGAATGAAGTATGGAGACTTGAAGAATTGAAGGTCCCCCATAATAATTATCATTTGTAATTTGTAATTATTCTTTATATACCGGGTTGTATAAGGGTAGAGCTCAGCTACCCATTTATTTTCGGGTTGTTCGGTGGCACCTGACTACATCGGCCTCTTATTCTTTTGCGTCAGCTTTATAAAATTGTTCAATATTTTGTTTAGATTGTACATTAGAAAAAATATGTCTTTTCATAGTTTATTTATGATTGGTGATTGTTGTATGAACTAGATCCCATTAGGCTCTTAGGATAAAAATTAATTTTTTTATCTCTATCATACCTCATAACTAAATTTTCTAAAATAATCCATAACCTCATATAAAGCCTAAGTATTAAATCAAGATAATAAAATATTTTAGCAACCCTTAGCTGAATGGTGTATGTTTAATATCATGCATGTCATTTTATTTCACTCTTGCTAAGAGAGGGTTTCCATCTTTGCCAAA
Source organism: Cymbidium sinense (assembly GCA_021442155.1). Classification (NCBI taxonomy): domain Eukaryota; kingdom Viridiplantae; phylum Streptophyta; class Magnoliopsida; order Asparagales; family Orchidaceae; genus Cymbidium; species Cymbidium sinense. Next base: position 164,141,954 of record CM038216.1, on the reverse strand, counting down.
TAGTAAAAGGCTTGATCTTTGAGAGCCTATGATGAAAAATACCTCTTTCTCTTTTGATTTGGCCCATAACCTATTTCATCACACATTTAGACATATAAAAATCCTATAGACTATGTCAATTAAAGTGTCAAAAAATCAAATAAATTTTGATATGATTTTCATTAGATTAAGTTATTATTCATACCCCTCATGCTCTAGTCTCTTAGAGAGTAGGTTTAAAGTCTTTTTTTTCTAAACAATAACAACCTAATCATCTTACAAAAGCATATGACTTTCTTACATGGATTTAAAGCATAGAAGGAATTAGTTGGTTCTCACAGACGGTTATAAGTTCAGCAGTCGGGTGGTTTACTCTCTCTTGTGGAGGTGAGCAATATACTCATTTTTACCTTAGATTTAGGATGTGTTTTGACCCTCGCCAAAGCTCCCTAGATTTAAGATCTGAGGTTATTATTTTTCCTCAGGCTATAAGCATAAATTCTCATCTCTTAGGTATTTCTACAATCTTATATTGTAGAATTATAAGTCCTAGCTTTCTAATAAATTTCAACTCAAATGCATAATTCTTCTCAATTTCAAAAATATAAAGTCCAACCATATGATAGATTGGAGTGCTCACTAGGTCTCCTAGTATCATGAGCATTCCCCTACTTATCTCTTTTGGCTTGATAATAAGTCTCTCTCCTTTTGATCCTTCTCACTTGATTTTCTAAATATAACCAATGTGTTGATAGTCCTATCTTTGAATTCTTTGGAGACAACAATCGCCTACTTTAATTAAGAGTATTCTTAAGGGATTCATTTTCCTTAAGATATAATTAATTATGAGAGCTTGCCTCTATAGAGAACTTTATAACCTGTTTTAAATAAACCTTACTTTATTTATCCATGTAAAGTAGGAGAAAAATCTTTAGTATATTCAAAGACCCATTATGCCTTAGGAGTCCTTATTAGGTGATTAGGTCCATTGTAGGGTAGTGACTTCTATCTTTCGAGATAGTACACTAGCCCTTAATGTCATACCTGAACACCTCAATAAGTATACCCTCAGATTTGCGTGGTGTCCCCCCATATACAAACCTTCTCCAAAAATAAACACCACACATTCAGGAACCTTCAAATCCACTTCCAACCAGTCTATACCAAGATAATTCCAATCCCATCTCATTTTGTCTACAGCTTCATGGTTTTTGAAATAAACTTAGATTCTAAGTTAATCTAGCAGATGGATAGGTAAAACACCAGACTATTTGATCCTTTTCAATCTAGATCATTTGAACTAGTGGCACTTAAATGAATGGCTCCTGCTTTAAGCAAGAGGAAAAATATATAATCTTTACCATCCATTTCCCCAAAATAAAATGAATGGTAATGATTGAGTTGTATTGTTAACAGCTCAATCATTTTTTCAAGCTTGGATTTAATCACAGTCATCCGATCAAACTAGCATAACTCCCACATTCCATTTTCCACATAAGCTATAGGAAGCCATGCCATGCGAAAAAGTCTCCTAGTCAGCTGCTGAATGGGATTATAGATATGAAATTAACAAAAGGAATTAAAAAGAGAACTTAAACTTCAAAAACTCATAATAAACTGAAATCAATTCAAAGAAACATAAATATTACCTCTTTGTATTCACCATCCAGATAGTAATATAATAAAATTAAAATATCTAAATTTTATTAAACAATTTTAGCTTAATCAATGAAATAATAAAATTCAAATTATTATAGTTAAACCTAAAATACAAAATAAGTTAACTAAACTCTCATAGAAGATTATTAGAGTTATTTCCCATTTGCAGTAATTTTCTTGTAAATTTTTATTAATATTTCTAAAAACATTTAAAAAGGTACAATAAAAATAAAATTAAATCTAAAAATTTATAAAAGAAAAATTAATTAAACTTTAGTATGCTCAATAAAAAAAGTTAATAGAAAATAAAATTAACCCCTTTATCTATAAATTAAATATAATTATCTATCACTTAATCAAATAAATCAAACAAACGTTAATAAAATAATACAATTAACTACCAAAATTTAGGAAATTCATAAATAAACTAAATTAATACCTAAAAATATATACTAAATATAAGCATCTTTTGGCTGACCCTAGATTCCTCCCTCCTCTATTTAAGAGTCATGCTTCAACTTGAAAAAGGTTTCAAAAAGCTAATATTCTCTCTTGCTCTCTTGCTCATCCTCTCCACCAAGGCCAATCCTTGCTAAAGTAAATACTTGGAGATTTTTGGTGATTCAAGTGCAAGCATTCCTCATCAATCTTCTCTTTCCCTTGGACATTTAGTTGGCTTAAATATTTTGAAAAAGTAGAATTTTGGTTTGTTTCCTCCTTTAGCCGAAGGCATCATTACATTGATCTTACATTTCTAAGGTGCTAAGTTCTTGTACTTCTTTTATTTATTTTTATTGGCTTTGAAGTCTAGAAGATTATTTAAATTATCTTGTGTTTATTCATTTGATAACCTTTAGTTCTTGTTTGGCAAAGAACAAACATAAAAAAGATTAATTCATTTTGTGCTTAACCACTTGATAATCTTCTAATTTTTTGTTTGGTCGAAAGCTACATAAGGAGATCGATTTATTTTGTGCTTAATCATTCGATAATCCTTTTATTTCTTATTTGCCTAAAGTTTCTTTCAAAGGTTTTTAATTTCCTAGTCCTTAATCATTTGAATATCAATTATTTATCACTCTAGTGTAAAGGTTCATATAGGTTGGTTAAATTTGATTATGCTTAACATCTTATCTCATTTAATTTTCTATTTGACCAACCACTTCATCTCTATCATAAATTATTTTGGGCTTGTTAATTACTTATCTTCAATTGGTTTATATATAGGTTATGTGATAGCTTTCTTGTGGTATCATTCAATTTTTTATTCAAGTGATTGTTTACTTATTTCAATTACAAATACACTTATCATTTGAATAAAAGTTAGCTTGGGTGAAAAAGAATTCAAAGTAAAGATTTATGATTGCATTTTAGTTTGCATTTCAAAGTCATACATGAAAATCATTTCAACTTTTTTAAAGATCATTCAAAGAAATATTAAGTTACTTGCATTAAATATTTGATTGAAGATCTTATTTAAATTTCAATTTAAAGTTAAAATGAGCTCTCTTTTTCATTAATATTTAATTTCTTAATATTAGTATAGATTTGGTTATGAGTGCAAAAATATCTTAAATTGAGAGTTAGATTTGTATCTTTCTTTTTCCCTTGTCTTGATTTATTGTTGGGTTGTACTTGCCCATTAAAGAAAGTATGTGTTGGGTTGTACTTGCCCATTAAGAAGAGTATGTGTTAGGCTATACTTTTCTGTGAAGGATAGTGCAGGAGATTTGTTATAATCTAACCTTTGTTTTAGTGAATACTTAGCCTGGGTGGCTAGGTGTGGACAAAGGCTAGTTTTTAGAGTTTGGCCGAACCACATAAAAATCTCTGTGTTCATTTTCTTTACTTTTCAGCACTTTAGTTTTCTACTACTATTATTCTAGTTGTTTCATTTCACTAAAGCATTATTATTAAATATTTAAGTTGTCTATAAAGTTAAATTAAATTTTCTTAAATTTGTTTTTAAAACCTAATTCATTCTCCAGCTCTTGGGTGCTAGCATGGGTAAATTATAAAATTGTTCACTACTACTTTAATTGACTATGTTCTTAAAAGCTCATGCTCTTCAGTTGTAATTAACTATAGGGGATTATCTCTATGGGTAGCTTGTATCTCTAGAATTTTAATGAAATTTCAAATAAAATTAATGAAATATCTTAGAAACACCAACCATATAAACTTTGAAAATCCTTTCCAATTATTATTTCTAAATTCATAGATTAATCATATTTTCACATTTTTTACATAATATATTGTTCACAATATCTCATTTGGGTATAATAATAAGAAAATCCTCTTTATTTTATTATTTGAGTCCATTGTAAAATAAATTTTCTATCTTTTAAATTAGTATATTATTCTCGATGTCATATTAGATAACTAAGATAAAGTTAATTTCAAAGTTCATGGTTTTTCCTAATTATTCTCAGAGTGCCAAGGACTTAGAGTGTCTATGACCTAAATAGGTTGTGTGAGAAAAGCAAGGATCCTAGGCTTTTAAGAAAATGATAGTAGCCACCTTGATTGTACTTTGATGAAAGTCAACTCCTAATTTTGTTAAAACTTATAACTTCACAAATCAACATTAATGAAACAAATTCTAAGACTTAATCATATTGAGATCAACCAAAAATTTCTTACTATTGTTAGTTAGTTAATTAGTTACTCTTTTCAGTAGATTTAGCAGTAATTATAGTTTTTATTTCAATATCTAGTTTTTATAATCTATATAATAGAAAATTAACCTTATTTCAGTACTTGGTCTTCAATCTTTATGAGAATGCAACTCTACTTCACTAATTGATGTAACCGTCTACTCTTGCACGTATGGTTTACCTTCCATCACATCATTATATATGATTGTGCCAAATTAATAAAAAAAATTAATTTATATTATGAAATTCTATAGCGTATCTACTACTTAGCTTAGGTTATTTTCATATTCATTATATAAAGTTACAAATAAGATTATTTAATAATACTATAACCAATTCAATTAGCTTTGTAATATACAACACAAGTAAACTATTATATATAAATAATTAACACAATAGTATTATAAAAATAATCTTAGCTTTATGGCTTCAGAATTATTTTCAAAAATAAATGAGTATGTTTTCATAACACAGATCACCAATCACATTATAATTACATAAAAAAAAATTAGAGTCTTACCCTCATCTTCCCTCCAAAAAACATAAGATAATAATTTTTTAAACTAAATATAAAAATAGATTAAATACTAAAATCTAAACATGAAACATATGAATGATAATAAAACTAATAGACTAAAAATGACAATAGAATTAAGACAAGACTTGCCCCCCCCTGCAAAAACAATAACTAGTACAAAAACTTCATAGTAGGATAGACTACTCATCATCTTTATTATACTTCTCCTCATGGACAAGTTGTGTGGGATATTATGGCTATAGTGGAAATGAGATATTCTCTGTCCCAGCTATCAGATTCCAATTGGAGAACATGTCTGCAATGGATGTGTTGAATCTCCATACATAGTCAAAATGCATTATATTGTTGTCCACAAAGTACTTTAAATTTGTATATGAACTTTTTTTGTATTTGTTGTTATCTCCTCATTATCTTGTCCATTCGACTATCGAGTCTCTCAAAGTATCACCTTACTATATTAGCCATAGTATCCCACACCAAATGTCCATGAAGATTAGGAGGAATAATATAATAAAGATGATGAGTAGCATGTCGTACTATGATGTTTTTGTACTACTTATTTTTTATTCTAATTTTGATGTATTAATGAAAATGAATGGTTTAAGTGTGGGGGAAGGCAATTTAGACTTTACAAATGCCTTAACATGCTCTTAAGTCTTGTTTTAATTATATTGACATTTTTAGTCTATTAGTTTTATTAACATTAGTATGTTACATGTTTAATTTTTATTATTTGGTTTATTTTCTATTTAGTTTTCATTTTTTTATGTTTTTGGAGGGAAGATGAGAGTAAGACTCTACAAAACTTTTTTCTAATTATAATGTGATTAGTGATCTATGTGATAAAAAATTTATTTATTTATTTATAAAAATTTGAAGCCATAAATTAAAATTATTGTTATAATGCTATTGTGTTAATTACTTGTATAGAATAGTCCCTCTTGTTGAGTTATATATTGTAAAGTTAATTATGTTGATTTATAGTATGATTAGATAATTTTATTGGTAAATTTATATGATGCATATAAAAATAACCTAAGCTAAGCATTTCACCTCATTTTTGGATGAGATTAGCATCAACCCTAACATTAATAATTAAGACACTTTACGAGCTTCTTGATCAGGCACTAAGGACACTATACTAAGCTATCCTGGTAAACCTTTTTGAGATTTGACTTAACCGAATAAATATTAAGTGAATCCAAAAAAAAACTCAAAATTATACTCAATGGTGATTAAATTAATCATATTTGAACTAAAATCTAAAATCCAATTCACTTTAGACTAAGGTAATTGGGGTGGTCAATCCTAATTAACCTACATAAGCTCAAAATCACTTAAACCCAAAGAAATTCAAATAAAATCAAAATAAATTAAAATCAAATCAAATAAAAAGTTTAAAGTCAATGCATGAATAAAAATGAAACTAAAACTAAATTCAAATAAAGGTCAAAGATGGTCAATCGTTTGGCATAAAGTTGACCTATACGGGTCCCACCAAGTCAAAGGTCAACCCACCAAAATTTGACAAAATTAAATAATTAAGGCTCAAAATCCTCAAATGAATATGTTTAAACATGAATCTAAATAAATCTAAATCCAATAAGGTCTTAATTAGGTTAATTAGATCACTTGATCTAAATGGGCCTAAATGAACCTTATTGAACCTAAACTCAAATTAAATTAAATCCAATTCAAATTGAATATCCAAAATCATTTGAAAATCATCATTAAATATAATTTAGTAAATTATTGAGTTTAATTTGACCAATTTAGTCATTTAATCCAATTAAACTCATGTTGACCCATTAAGCCCAATTTCAGTCAAGTGGGTTTGAATTCAAAATTAACATCAAATGAAATGAAATTAATTGGTTGATTAAACACAATTGAAAGACAAATATGTTTTAATTGAGTTAAATTGGTTATTTTACTCGATTGAATTTAACTTAACCCATTTGGGTCAAATGGGTCTAATTGGCTTGAATCAAATCAAAATTCCATGTGAAATGGATCAATTGAACTTCAAGTCATTCAAATGACAATCAATAAAAATTTCAATCATCATCTAATATCAATCAATTAAATTAATCTAACATAATTAAATCAAACCTAAAAGTATCAACTTAAGATACCTAAGCTCAAAACCAATTCAAATGAGCTTGTTTGACTCATGGCTCACTTTGAGCTTGACTTAGGCAGTCAATCAACAATCAAAGAGGCATTAAAGTGGTACCATAAAGCTAAGCAATTCCAAAGATAAGGGAATATGCCATAGGAAGGAAGTAAACCAAAATCCATGCAAAAAATTCAAATCCCATTTCCCTTCATCCATGCCTAATTCACCTCTTCATTCAAATCTGATATGGGCTCATCCTAATCAGTTAACCACCTCTTGGAGCTAGCCTCCAACAGTGGCAATCACCATGGAAAATTCAATTTGAATTCTCCATGAGAGGAGCTTTCGGCCATATTGGGAAAGAAGGTAAAGAGACCACCTATTGAGAAACTAAGCATTCACACACATTCCTAAGGTGAAGAGAAAAAAAAATAACCCTTCTCTGTATCTCTCGGCATTGGCAAGCCGGATTTTGACCGAACCTACAGATGAATGAGTGGAGCTCTGCCTCCATAGTGCTTGGTGAGGAGGCAACCCAATTCCTCTCTCCTAAAGGTTCGCCACATCCCTTCGAAGGTGTTTGAAGCATTCCCGCAATCGAGGATCGACACCAATGAGCTATGCCTAAAACTTGACCTCCTCTTTAGCTCAGTTTAGTCCTTTGTGAAAAAAATTTGATCTCAAGTGGGATCAAACCATATAGATGTGCTCCAAATATAGTATTGAAGGATTTGCAATCAAAATCATGTGTTGCTGCAGCTTAGATCGTCAAAAATCATGTCTTTTGATAGAGGGCGGTCAGCCTCTAGTGAGTTGAAGAGGATGAAATCCCCATTGTACATTCCTTATATTTGGAATGGATGACTGAGATCTGGCTGCACCATTATATTTAAATTCTTAAAGAAAGGTGGGTTAAATCTCGACCATCCAATCGTTGATCGGATGATCATAGATGATCCCGTAGTCCTTGTCATTTTTGAGCTAGATTCACATGGATCCAACTAGCCCAATGGCACCATGTTCTGTGTAAAGCGGTGTCACGTTAGCGCCACATGGTATTGACTAGGTTAAATAGAAAATTTGAGATTTTTTTTAATTAAATAAATGTTGACAAATACCAAAATTATTGAAAGTTCATAAAATAAAATAAAATAGTCAACTAAAAAATATAAATAATGGCTCTACGAATTTATCTCAGTGAGAGGAATCTATTAAACCTAAAATCTTCAAATTTTATCGAGTATTTTTGGGTTAATTTACATTTGATTAAAAAATAATCAAACCCAAATTAAACTTAAACCATTAATCTAATCAACTTAAAACTTTGGAGAATTGAAATTAAGGTTAAAACACACTTTAGATAAAAAAATATAAAAATTTATTGGTTAATAAATAAAGAGATATGAAATTTCTAATCTCAAACCTTAATTTAATAAAATAAAATAATAATAATTCAAAGAAATTAAAAAAAATTATGGAACCAACTAAAATAGTATAACAAACATCAATAAAGCTAGGAAAAATATTAAAACTCTCTCAAACTTAATAAACTTCAAAATGATCTTAATCAAGAATTAAATGAATTACTTAATTCTACTAATTGATTTGAAATTTAAAAAATCATAATAAATCAACAAAAATCAAAAAATTTTAAATAAAATTTTTATATTAATTTAAAAATCTTATTAAAAAATTAAAAAATTCTTACACATCTTATTATTAAATTTTGGTTAATTCCCAAGGTCTAAATGAAATAATAAATTATAAAATTATAAAATTTATAAAATTTTATGAAATCAACTTAAAATATTTTCATTAATATCATAACAATTAAGAAAAATTTTCTAACTCTCTAAAGTTAAGGAGTATAATTAATTATGCACTTTGCGTTTATGAAATTATTAAGAAAATGTAATATTAATCAAACCTTAAATAACTAAATTGATAAATTCATAATAAATCAATCAATTAATTAAAATTATAGCTAATTAACTTCTAAATTTCATACCCTAATATGGAATTCATTAATATTGAAATTACTTAAATCCATTTAATATTAATGGATAACATAATTCCAAATACAAATAAAAAAATAGTTAATCAAATAAATCTAAATCTAAATTTGAAATTTAGTTTGGTGTCCAAAGTAGTTCATTTTCTAAGGCTATGATTAATAAACAAACTTTATCTTTAGAAATTCAATTAAATAATAAAACTTGAACATATAATATTTAATTAAACTCAACCCAAATGATGAATTAAAATGCATAAGATAATGAATTCTCTTAAGCCTGTGAAATTGAAATATAATGAGCCACTTGAATGATGAAATAAAAACTTTTAAATTAAGTTTTGATTAAAGATCAAATTAATTTAATTAAGTTAACTCATTCAAGCTAATAAATATAAATATTAATGAAACAAATGAATAAGATCAATTTAATTCAAATAGATTAAATAACTTTAACAAATGAAATTAAATGAATATTTAACCAAAATATTAAGTCATAAAATTATACACACCATAAACATTATAAAATTAAATACATTAGATATAAATGAATCAAATCATTTGAATTCAAATCAAACTAAAATAAAAATTAAATTGAACTTAATCATTATATAATAAACTTTTAATTAAGATTTAAGAAAGAGTATAAGTTTTAATTAAAGATAATAGATTAAACTAAGAAAACATTAATCAAAGCAAAAGAAATGAAATAAGATGAAGTCTTTAAATCTCAATGACATTACATAAAATCTAACCTGAGAAGAAAAATTAAAACATTAATAAAATCAAACCCAACTTAAAATAAACCACTCAAATGAATTCAAAAGAAATTAATTAAGATACTTAGTATCTTCGTTTGACTCATAGAATGGATTTTTATCTTAAGATGAAAGTCTCATTCTATAAGGATTTAGGTTATTGAATAGAATGGGTTTCACCCAAAATGAAATTTATTATATTCTTCATTCTTGAGAATTTAAATTCTACTTTAATATAAAAATAAACCTAAAAATAAAAATAAAATCATAAAGCAATTAAATCAATTATATATGCAACATGGCTAGGCTATTATTTTTATTAAGAAAGAATCTCATATCCTAAACTCACTCCCTAAGAGCTTAGATCATGACTGGAATGATGGTATGTCATAGAATAATACAATAAAAATTATGTATTTTATTTATTTTTGACTCATCAGTTTGACTCAGGCTTGGATAGACAGGTGTGCCTACATGTATGATGAAATTTAATTTTGGGTCAATCCTCAAGAAAAGTCTTCTTCATTTAAGGGGTTGTAGTCAATGGTCCTATAGTCCCCTTATCATGTAATGAGTAAAGAGCCCCTATATTCAAGGGAAAAAGATAAGAAGCATTGTGAGTTGTTATACATATTCATCATAGGCCAATGACGTCTAAATCAATTTTATTGATTAATTTCTATGACTTTACAGTGAGGTTGTGAGTTGTATTAATTTTCAAATTAAAGTTGCTTATTTTGATTGGATAGAAAATTTAATGTTCTAAAGAGTCTAACAAAATTCAGACCACGTAGTAATCATCACACTTTAAGAAACTTAAGAAAAAGTATGTTGATTCTAATGCGTAAATAAAGAAAACATGCCAAACATTCAATCAAATTAAAAGAATAAAGAAATTTTAGTGCTGTTGGGTTCCACAATACAGCCTCAAATTTAAAAATGGGTTGCTTTGCTCAACCCTTTTAGTGCCTAAATTATATTTACATAAATAAAATTAAATACAAGCCATAAGAGTCTTAATGTTACTTTGTCTCCTATATATTGGATCCTCCAAGCATCAGAGCCTCTCAGGTCTATACCTTCTATCCTTTGATCATCCTAAACCTTATAGCTCTAATCCTAGTACTAACACAAAAAATATATTTAAAATTTTTAAAGTAATTTTAACTAAACTTACAAAATAGAGGTTAACTATAACACACATACACAATAAATAATTATATATCACACAATTGGACTTAGCACTCATGGGTGCCAAGCACACTAGTCCTAATGAGCTATGCTAATGGGGCAAGTGGGATCTACAAGCAAAAATATTTGATTCTTTTTTGTTATTATAGAGACCCTTTTAATCAACACAGCTCCTATAAAAAATATCATTAGTATAATAAATAATGATCTATCATCCAGAAAAGCACACAAATAATCTTAACATCCAATCTAAAATAAATCATTACACCACAAAATAATTAAAATTAATACATCACAATGAAACATCGGCCTAACCAAAGTCTAGGATTGATGGCCTATCAATTTAATGTGTGTGCAAGGGCTAGTGTAATAAGTAAGAGCTAGGATTTAAGGTTTGAGTTATGAACTAAAAGCATGGTTTAATTTATTACCATTGGGTGATTCTAATCTAAGTAGTTAATAATTTAAAACAAAATTTAGTATTTTTAATTATTCAAATTGTAATTATATGTTATAAAGAGTTAACTTAGTGGTCCACATTATAATGAGAATCACTATGCTCATGCCATATCATGGAGGAACTAAATCTCTAATATGAATATTATCTTGACTTGATGTACACCTCTTGAAGGGCTAATTAGACATATGACTTTTAAATATGTGAATTTTCCTTCTACTTCATTCTTTAATTAATGACCATTATGGGTATGCGTGTTAATGCCTTGAGTGAAAGTGAACAAATTTATGTTATGATTTAAAGTTGTGTTTAGTGATTAGTGAATGGTATGCATTCATAAAGTTCTAGCCATTTAGTGATTTACAATGCATAGGTATATGGCTTTATTAAACTAGGGAAATGAGGTTATAAAACCTCTTTTGGGCTAACTTAATAGTCATGCACCCCCTATTGTCCACCATATATACCTCAGATTTGTACCAAGCATATGATTTTATATGAATATAGCATGAGTGATAATCTATATCAGTGCATGGCATGAAAGATAATACATATTATATTACATTTCTATATGAGCTCAAGAATAAAAATTAAAATTATGAGTTCTAACTTGATTAAGGATTATAACTATATGCATGAAATGATATTCAATAACTTAAATCTCTTAAGCAAGGGGAAGTCACATCCAATAAGTTTATCTCATATTTTTATTAGACCCAAAAAGGCATACACATTCAAGATTCAACTCATGCTTAAGACATGTACTACATAATAGATTTGATTAAGATTTAATTAAGAGATATTTAAGGTGAATTAATTAAGATAAATGGGTTTATTCATGATTTTGACTTTTTCTAATGTTATTCTCTATTGTTTAATGAATTTTAAACTAAACTTTTTATTTTTTATGAATTTCTTAATTTATTAATTATTAAATATCATAATTAGGCCAATTAATCCCTAGAATATAAATATCCACTAAAGGTAAGCCTAAAAATTATGAAAAAATTTTAAATATGCATGAGGATAGAAAAAATAAATAACAAAATTCCTAAGTCATTTGGGCTTACATAAAGTGATTAATGACATTAATTAAGATTTTACTGCTTAGGCAATTACACTCAAAATATCCCAAACTAATTACAAATTTTGATTTCATTTCCTAATTATCACCTAAATGAACACATGGATAGTTCATTAATAATTTTTTTGGAACTTAAATAATTAATTATGAATATCCTTAGTTCTAGGTTAATTAAATAATTTCCCTAAAGTGTAACATTTCAATTTAATTATAATTAAAAGGGTGTAAATTTTTCTATGGGCTTTTTGATGTCAATCATTGATGATTGAACATCGGAGAACTACATAATTATTTTATAGAATTTAAAAAAATTAATTAATTAAGCTAATTAATGACTTAGGCTTAAGAAAATCATATCTTTTAATTAATCAATCAAATTGACTTGAAATATTTACAGGAGGAGGGGAACATCATCAAGATTGTTCCTAAAAAGTTCAAGTTAATTAGATGAGTATTTAAGAATTAATTTTATTAATATTCTTTTCATTTAAACTCTACCCTAATTACTCCTAATCTAATGGGTAAAAAGTAGGGCTTTTATTTTTCTTAAATTTCTTTATATCTAAGCTTTTGGAGAGTCTTTATTTATAATTTTTTCTTTAATTAGTAATGATTTTTTTAAGTTTTGGGTAATTAAATTATGTTTTAACCTTAATTAACCCAATTATATAGTCGGTGCCATGTCAACAGTGATGTGATAACACTTTACACGTGGTGCTGTGCGATTCATTATTCAAAACATCTTGCATGGCAGCTAACTTAGCCAACAACGAAGGCGATTTAATCATAACCATTTGATCAAAGGTTGAACGGAGGAGATTAATCATATGCGATATGGATTTAAATGTGAAATGGATGGTGTGTGATTCACCCCCTTCCTCCAGTGAGAGATGAAAATCATCTGCTTTTTGCCGCTTGATCTAGGCTACCAAAGCTTGAATTTAAGGGGAAAATGAATCTAAAATGATTAAAGGACAAAACTCAATCAATTTTGATGGCTTGATTAAGCTAAAACTCAAATTCACTTCATAAAAGACTGAGAATCATAAGGTTTTCTATGGTTTGAGAGAGAATATCTCATCAGAGCTCAAGACTACTAGTCCAACATGTGAGGTAACTTCACCTTAGATAGACAAAGTTGTATTATTGAAGTCCCTGCTTGCCTCCTTGTCGGTTGTTGTGGAGACCACAAACCACTGTGAGTTCGACAAAGTTCATTCTAGCTAAATGCTTTGATAATTGAATAGAGTATTTCTCAATTCATTTTGGTTCACTAGAGTGTAGGGAAGGTGTGGGAAGAGTTAATTGAAGTGGAGGTGAAGATTGGAAGAGTTAGGTATGTGGAGGCATTTGGGCTTGAGGGAGCTTGGTCTCGTTTGCGATGGGGAGAATAGGGAGCTTTAGGGTCACCTAAGGACTATCTATAGGAGACTTGTGAAGGTGTATCTTGAGTTTGGAGGGCTAGGGAGGTGTATACTTCCCTCCCCATATGAATCACTCATTTGGGTTGGTTTAGGATATGTCAACTAGTTGTGGCCGGAAAAGACATGAGATTGATGACAAGTTTAATTTGGATTTAATTGGATTTGGTTTAAACTAGATTTACTTAGATTTAAGCTCAATCTAACCTTTTAGATCAAATTAGGCTAAGTTGAGTTAGTCAAATTGATCCTCCAATTGATTGTTAGGGGGTGTTTAAGGATCAATCTTGGATCAATTACAAGTGATGGTTTGGTTCAATTTGAAGTGCATTGAATTTTGACTTAATTTTATCTTTTAAATCAAATTGGGTTAGGCTAGGAAAAAGGTGTCAATTAGCACAATTAGGTTCACTTTGGTGTCATGACATATTTAATAATCATTTTGGGAGTGATTATGTTGGTTAGCCCAATATGGATTGAATCAAAGTTTAAATTGGGTCAAATGAGTTAAGTGGCTTAATTTAATAAATTGAGTTTAGAGTATGCTTCAATTATGTTTGTTTCATGTTGTGAATGATTTGGGCAAGATTATTTTCAAGTAGTATTGATCAATTTATAATTTAGCCCCTTTAAGCCCAAATGGTTCAACTTTGGTCAATTAGACCAATTGTTCAAATTGGACCTCAATTGAGTATGATTTGGATATGGTTGGTGCTTGGCATGACATTGGATTGATTACCCATGCTCAAATTGGATTTGGTTAAGGTTTGGTCAAAATGCCTTGAATGGGACAGATAGGTATACTTGTGTTTAGTTAGATATAGTTTGAAGTCACCTATCACTTTGTGATTGAATGGGATTTATGTATTAAGATTTGACTGAGCTTAGGCTAAGTGGGGTCACCACATGAAAACGTGTGCCGTGTCAGCAGTCCACGTGGCGTCAATGAGATTATCTATATAATTATCTAATTTAATTAAGTTTTAATCAAAACTTCAAAAATACATAACTAAATATAGAAAAATCAAAAAAATACAAAATAAAATTCATTATGAAGATAATTCAGAGGAATTCATTAAAATAAATTTCAATTAATTTTAAATAATGAATTTTCCTTAATTAGGGTTTTATTGAAAACTTAATAACCCAAATTACTCACTCCATTAATTGATTCCAAGTTTTGAGATGTATTTAGGGGTTGACCTCTACCTCCCCAAATTTTCTTGGAATTTATTAATGAGTTAATTAGGGAAATCAATTAATGAATCCTTAATCACTCTCTTAAATATAATTAAACTTTAAGTGAAGAGAAGGTTTATGGAATGGGTTTGGGGTATTTTCCCCAAGTCATTCTCTAAACCCCTTTCCTTCCTTAATCTAAATTTAATTAAGGGCTAATCCACTACTAACCTACTTAATTAACTTGATAAAACTTTCAAAACATTCCAGAACTCAATCAATTCTTCTTGGGTAGATACTTAGGTGTTCAATAACCTAAGTAACTTAAGAAAATCAAGTCCAACCTACATGTGTGGGAAAGGTTATGAAAGTACTTAAATTAAGCCCTTTAGCATAATTAATCATTAATTATGAGCTAAATGCATTAGGCCCCTTTCTTTCTTAAGTGCATTATTGATTTAAATTTCTTGTGGTTTTATGTCATACATTGGCTCATAATTATTTTGTTAAATATATTAAAGTGGTGTAAGTAAGGGGTAATTAATGAACTTAATGAACACCTTAACCTAATCAAAACATAAAATTCACTTAATGGTTCTAAAAATTAAACTAAATTGATTTACACATGGAGGAAAGTGGGTTAGGACCAGCAAACCTTCTCACATTTCCTAAAATTCAAATCAAACTCAAAACAAATTCAAACATTCCTTAAACAAATTTTTGATTCACTTTAAATAATCTTATTTCATAAGATTGTCTTTAAGAATTAATTAGGGTTAATGAATTTACATGCTTTCATAACTTTATTTCTTTCCTAGCATGCTAAATGTGTATGTCATATGAAAATCATGCATTCATGCCATTTAAAAATCAAATTAAAAATGAAATATTTTCTTTATGTCAAATTGTATATTTTGGTTAAAGTAAGAATATGAATGGCTATTATGACTACTAAATCCAAAATTATTTTCAAAACTTATAAATCAAACATCACAACTAAAAAGTATGCTATTTATAATTATTTATAGGCTTGCATGTGAATATAATATAAGATATGCCTTGTGTGACTTTTCTTCTCTTCTCTTTTAGCATAATTTGAATAGGATTTTGCAAAGTATATAGTTCATTTGAAAAGAACACAACACTTGCTTAAATCCATTTATATTCATTTCTATGTTATCACTTCAGAAGGATATTCACACTTGCATATGTAATTTGCATAAACAAATCAAACAAACAAACATAAACTTTTTGCATGACTCTCTTTTCATGCATTTTTTTTGTACATGCACATGTATTTAAGAAAAGTGATATATTAGTCTGGACAACCCTGGGGTTATGAGGATTTAAGTAGCTCTAAGTAGGTCTTGTATCATACACCCCTAGTGCTAACAATGGTGTCGTACTCACTTATATCTTTTATACTTGCAAATGTGCATATGAAAAATGGATAAAAGAATCCATCTTTTCTACTTAACAAAATCATGCATCATAAAGAAATCCCAAATTTATTAAACAAACTCTCTTAGAATTCATCATTAAGGTGTGCTAAACACTTCCATTTGCATGTATAAATGTGCTTAAGATTTAACCATATGCATGTTACACATGTTGGGAAAAAAAGGAAGTGATGTATATTTTGTGATAGTAATTCACTTTACTTAATCTTAAAATACCTTTCTATTTGAATAGGTTTATTTAGAGTTGTTATAAACTTAGGATTAATTAAAACACATAATAAAACAATCACTAAACAAAAATCTTCAATGAATCTACCATTGAAATTACTTAAGGTAGGGAGGAAAGAGAGGTTTTTTTTTTCTCTCTTTATAACTTACTAATTAATTATAGGTTCATTCAAACTAAATCAAAATATCAAAGAAAAATCAACCAAATCAACTAAAACACTTAAAATGAAACTACCCTCTAAGTTGAACACCTTCACACTTAGAAAACTTCAACCTTAAAGCCTAAGCATACCACACAAACCTTAAATAACACACACATTAAACTAAGTCACACTTCTAGCTTTAGGTTAGGGTGGTGCATGGTTTGATATTTGGTTTTATTTTGTTTTAGTCTCGATGTTAGGGTGCATGCGCGTAGACTGAATGGTAGGGCAATCTTAGTCTAACCATTATCTTTTGTAGGGGATTGTGCTTAAGGGGCACTGTAATAAAAATATAAAAATACTTTTGCTATGTAGGTTGCTTATACCCCTAAACATAATCCAAAATAGGGCAGGTGGACTTGGTTACCCATGTGTGGGTGCTAAGTCCAATTTATACATATACATGCTTGAGATTGTATGGTTTGTTTAGTTAATTTCTATTTCACAGGTTTTAGTTAGATTTCCTTTTCCCATTTTCATGTAATTTTGCAATAAAAATTTTGGAATGATTGTTATGGGGGATTAAGATGAACATTGCTTATAAGACTATATCTTATGTACTATGTGAAGCCTTTAGAGCAATCACATTCAAACCAACCAAAAGGAGAAAGGAGAAAGAAGAAAAAGGAAAGAAGAAACAAGAAAGAAGAAAGAAGAAAGAAGAAATGAAGAATGAAGACTCCCATAATAATAAATTCCTTCTTGATTATAATTTATTCATTTGTAATTCGGGTAGTATAAGAGTAGAGCTCGGCTACTCAATTTATTTTCGGGTTTGTGCGGTGGACCCCGATCACAAATATCCTCTTATTCTTTTGCATTAGTATTATAAATTGATTGATGTTTGTTTAGCTTGTGCATTAAGATGACATCTTTTCCTAGTTTATTCTTTATTTTGATGTATGGCCTAGATGACAATTAGACTCTTAGGAAAAAAAATAAATTTTCTATCCAACTAATCAATTCAAATTAAAAATAAAATAACTCATAATTTCACCTAAAGCCTAGGTTATAAAACAAGATAAAAGAATTAGCAACCCCTTAGCTGGATGTTATTTTTTTATTTCTCACATCATGCATAAAAAACATATTATTTCACTCTTGATTGAAGGGCTTCCACCTTTGCCAGAGAACTTGGCTTGACCTTTGAGAGCCATGGTGAAAATACACGTCCTTATCTTGCTGATTTTGTCCCATAATCTAATTTCTCATGCATTAGGCATATGAATCCTAAAGCCCATGTCAAATTGATTGTCC
Organism: Cymbidium sinense; assembly: GCA_021442155.1. NCBI lineage: Eukaryota > Viridiplantae > Streptophyta > Magnoliopsida > Asparagales > Orchidaceae > Cymbidium > Cymbidium sinense. The sequence goes on along the minus strand of CM038216.1, from coordinate 164,123,753 downwards.
AAAATGAAAATAAAATATAACAAAATTTTTATTAGATTTAAGTCATTAAATCATGCCTACATGATCTTGTCTCTTAGGGAGAGTGTTTAAGGACTTAGCCTCCTTCTAAATAAACAACAACTTAGCTATCTTGCAAAAATATATGACTTGCCTACATATATTTAAAATCATAGGAGGAGTTAGTTGGCGGCCACCCTGAGGTGGTTGTAAGTCCAACAGTCGGGTGGTTTAACCTCTCTTGTGGAGGTAAACTAAATACTCATTTTCACCTTAGATTTAGGTCATGCTTTTGGCCCTCGCCAAAGCTCCTTAGATTTAGGTTCAGAGTTTGCTATTTTCCTTTATGGGCTATGAGTATAAATCCTCGTCTCTTAGGCATTTCCATGACCTTATATTTTGGAATTGTAAGCCCTAACTTTCTAATAAAAATTCAACTCAAATAAATAAATCAATCCAGTTTCAAAAATATAAAGCCCAACTATAGGATAGTTTGGGATGCTTACTAGGCTTCCTAGTATCCTAAGCATCCCCTACTCATCTTTATTTGGCTTCGATAAGAACTCCCTCCTCTTGATCGATCCCACTTGATTTTCTAAAATTAAAATAATTGATTGATAGTCCTACCTTCAAAATATTTGGAGACAATGATCATTTACCTTAATCAACAGTATTCCTAAGGAATCATGTTTCTTAAGATGTAATTAACTATGCGGGCTTACCTCCATAGGGAACTTAACGAACCCGATTTAAAATAAACCCTACTTTACTTTTTCATGTAAAGTAGGGGAAGAATCTATAGTACATACAAAGACTCATAGTCCTTAGGAGTTCTCATTCAGGTGATTAGATCCATTGTGGGGTGGTGACCTCTATCTTTCGAGATAGTACACCTTTCTTCAATGTCATATCCGATCACCCTAATAAGAATATCTGTGGATCTATGTGGTGTCCCGATAAGGTGTTATATTTCTATCTTCATTTATCCTCTTTCCAAAAGGGATGGATGAAGGCAGAAATATATAATAACTTTCATCACAGGGGGCAAGCCCCCATAGTTAATTGCATCTTAAGAAAAATGAATCCCTTAAGAATACTCTCGATTAAAGTAGGCGATTGTTGTCTCCAAAGAATTTGAAGATATGACTATTAATAAATTGGCTGTGTTTTAGAAGATCAAGTGGGATGGATCAAAAGGGAAGCGTTATTATTGAAACCAAAGGAGATGAGTATGGAGTGTTCATGACACTAGGAAACCTAGTGAGCACTCCAATCTATCTTATGGTTGGGCCTTATATATTTGAAATTGAGGAGATTTATTTATTTGAGTTGAAATTTTATTAGAAATCTAGAACTTATAATTTCACAATATAAGATTGTGGAAATGCCTAAGAGGTGAGGATTTATGCTTGTAGCTCACAAAAAATAGCAACCTCGGATCTTAAATTTAGGGAGCTTTGGCGAGGGCCAAAGCACGACCTAAATCTAAGATGAAAATTGGTATGTAATTTACCTTAATAAGAGAGAGTAAATCACCCGACTGCTAGACTTATTACCGCCTGGAGTGACAGCCAGCTAACTCCTCTTATGCTTTAAATTCATGTAGGCAAATCATATGCTTTTGCAAGATGGCTAGGTTGTTATTAATTAGAAAAGAAACTAAGTCCTTAAACCCACTCCCTAAGAGACTAGAGCATGAGGGGTATGAATAATGACTTAAATCTAATGCAAATTTTTATGAAATTTTATTTAATTTGGGACTCTTTATTTTGACACGTGCATGGAATTTTGTATGCCTAAATGCATGAGAGAAGTTGATTATGGGCCAATCACTCTTCCATTTGAGTTTGGTTTGATTGTTTAAAATATTTTAGTTTAATTAACTTCTTATTTGATTAAGGTTCAAAGCAACTTTTTTATTTGGATTCTATTAGAGTTTGATCATTTGGTTTATTGAATTTGGTCATTTGATTTATATATTGGTTTTAGTTTAAGGATTGTTTGATTTAATTTAATCTTTTGATTTGACTTAATTGACTTGATTTGTCAAATTTTATTTATTTATGAACTTGTTTAGGTTAAGTGAATTGAATGTTTATTTTGAGTTCAATTAAATCTAATTGTTCGCATTTAGAGCTTCATTTAATTTGATTAATTTATTAGAATTTGATTAATATTTTTGAATGGTAGTTCATGTTTAATTTTATTATTAAACTTGTATGTTTAATGATTAATTAATTCATCTAATTCAAATAGATTGAATTGAACCTAATCTGATTATATATTGAATTGGTTAATGTTTACTTTAGTTTCATTTGATTTGATTTGATTATGATGTGTGAACTATTTGATTTAAGGTTTGATGATTAATTAGGGCTCCAATTAGTTTTGTTATTTATAGAATTTTAGTGATTTCATATGGTTGAGGTTCAATACTTAATTAAGATTTTATTTGGTTTGCTTGCTTCATATAGTTAGCTATAAGTTGATTGGATAGTATAAGATTGACTTGTTTACTTTAAAGTTGATTGAATGATTTAATTAATTGTTGATTATTTGATAATTAAATTTATCATATTTAACTTAATTAATGTTTAATCAATTGTAATCATTAGTTAATTTATTTTATATTTACCTTAAATTTCTTTTAGGCTTTACCAAAAAAAAAAGATAAAGATACTTTGTTTTTTTTTTTTGCATTATAAGTTTGGTTTACTGAATTATTCTAGAGTTTTAAAGATTAATTAAAAATTTTTTTACATTCAATAGGATTCAATTAAAGGAGAATCAAGATTAATCTTGAAAGTTTTATCTAAGATCGAATGATCAAAAATTTAATCACGCGTTAATGGGAGAAATGAAATCACTATTATAAAGCTTTCTTGATTCAGACTAATGAAGCATAAAATTAATAATGCATCTCACTAAAAAATGATTGGAAGTGCAAGAGATCTAATAGTTGGATCTTAGCGATGCTCCCATTCAACCAAATATAAGGCCCCTAAGATTTTCAAAGTGTGAGAAATTGACCTCATTGGAGTTGATGTTCGGTGGATCTGACATGTTGAAGAGTTTCCTCAAATTAAGTCGGTGCTTCAGTGAGCAAACTTTATTTTAAGCTGACAGTAATAAGACTCCATCCTTGAACTCGTATATCAATAGCCCCATCCGAGTTAGTTGTTATTGAACCCTAATGGCAATTGGTTCTTGATCTGCTCGTAGAGATGGCCGGTGTTATATTGGCAAGAGGAGCGAGTCCTTCCCTGCTACATAATAGAGTCTCCGAACCTTTGCAAGATTGTGATCTCATCCTCGTCGGTCCAAAGTCGCCGTAACAGGTGCCATAATCGTCAACTAAGGTTGTTGACACCATGCGTCAGGTCTCCACCACATCCGACCCAATATGTGTAGGTGAGCAGGGGGTTAGGTTACGTGCCGTTGCCGGTAGGGACAGACAAGGCTGTAGGTGTGCGATGTGGTGTTAAAGCCAAGCTCTGCATACAATGAAAGAGTGGAAAGGCTCGAGTAGAAAATGAGAATGGTCAAGAAGAGTTGGGTGTGCGAACTGAAGGTCATGTGAGCTGTAGGTCATGCGAGCTGGGCTGCTAGTGCGGGCTGAAGCGGAGACACTTAGCGGCAGAGAAGAGATGGACTAGGGTGTTGATCTAGAGTTGGGAAGATGAGAGGGAGGAGGGCCTGGCTAGGTTTGGCAAGCTCCGGCCATTGAATGGGAACGGGACGGGACCTAGAAGTCTCATGCGTGATGAGTAGAGCGGAGAGGGTGCTTGGCTTTTTGCTCCAGAGGGAAGAGGGAGAGCATGAGCTGAAGAAATGTTGCTGCAAGGAGAACCCAGCGAAAGAAGACGCTGAGGCGACATCTATAGAGCTTGACGGAGGGAGCTGTCAGCCTTCTCTTTTTTGTTTTTGTTTTCTTTTTTTATTGAGGTGTGAGTGATAGAGAAAATAGGAGCCCGAGAGAGAGAGAGAGAGAGAGAGAGAGAGAGAGAGAGAGGGGAAAATTTTTAAAATAGACGCATTATTAATTTTAATTAATAATTTAGATATCAAAATTTTTTTATGAAAATAGCCTAATTGTCCATGACAGACGACCGACGATGGTAATGTCGACGCTATCATCCGTCAAAAAATGACGGGATTTTTTTTGTTTTTTTTTTGTTTTGCTGGAAGCAGGGAGAGAGAGAGACAACGGAGGAGAGAGAGAGAGAGATTATATATAAATAAATAAATAAATAAATAATTAATTAATTAAATAAATAAGTATATATATTCTGCATATTTTTTTATATGTATTAATAATTAAATAAATAAATAAATAATTATATATATATATAATAATTTTAATACATATATTTCATATGATTAAAGATGAATTATTATTTTTTTTTATATATTTATATTTTTATATTTTGTTATTATTATTATTTTAGATTTTATACTTTTATACTTTTATATTATTTTATATTTTATATTATTTTATATTTTTATTTTTATATTATTTTATATTTTTATATTTTATTATTTTATATTTTTATATTTTTATATTTTATATTTTTTTGTTATTATTAATTATTTTATATTTTATATTTTATTTTATATTTTATTTATTTTATATTTTTTTATATTTTTATATTTTATATTATTATTTTTAATGCATAAATATAATTATTTTTTCTATTTTATATTTTTAATACATATATATTTCAGGTGATTAAAGATGAATTATTATTTATTTATTTATATATTTATATTTTTTATATTTTTTGTTATTATTATTATTTTAGATTTTTTATACTTTTATATTTTATATTATTTTATATTTTTATATTATTTTATATTTTTATATATTTATATTTTATTATTTTATATTTTTAATATTTTTATATTTTATATTTTTTTGTTATTATTATTATTATTTTATATTTTGATATTTTATTTTATATTTTATATATTTTTATATATTTTATATTTTATATTATTATCTTTAATTCATAAATATAATAATTTTTTTATATTTTATATTTGTAATGCATATGTATTTCACGTGATTAAAGATGAATTATTATTTATTTTATTTTTTTTTTTTTTTTAATTTATAAATCTTCATAATTTTAATAACTTTTATATATTATTTTCTTAATTTATAATATCAAAGTTATTAAAATTATGAAGATTTATAAATTAAAAAAAAGAAAAAAGAAAAAAAGTCTAAAATAATAATAATAACAAAAAAATATAAAATATAAAAATATAAAAAATAAATAATAATTCATCTTTAATCATGTGAAATATATATGCATTAAAAATTATTATATATATATATTAAAAATTATATATATATATACTTAATTATTTATTTATTAAAAACTATTTATTTATTTATTTAATTATTAATGCATATAAAAAATACACAAATAAAAAAAAATTATTTATTTATTTATTTTATTTATTAAAAATTTATTTAATTATTTAATTATTAATATATATACTTATTTATTTATTTATATATATATAATCTCTCTCTCCTCCCTCTACCAAAAAAAAAAAAATCTGAGAGAGAGAACTTGGCTCTCCTCACATTATCCGTCAAAATTACGTGCCTATTTTCATAAAAAAAATTTTTGATGCCTAAATTACTTATTAAGGTTAATAATGTGTCTATTTTAAAAATTTCTTAGAAATGGCTAGCATGCTACAAACGTCATATTTAATGATTTTTTTAAAAAAAATAATTTGGAGAGCAGATTTTTATTTGAATAGAAAAAAAAATTATTTGAGATTCACGTGAAAAAAAAAAGACTTGTTGCTCTTGCTAGCATTAATAAAAAAAGTGATGTCTAAATTTATTATTATTTTATTATTTTTAACGGGATATATATGATGTGATAATGGTAGCGTACATGTTTGATAAAGAAATATTTAAAATTTTTTTTTCTCTTGATTTCAATGAAATTTTTTTGTTATTATTATTATTTTAAATTAGACTTATTTTTTATTTATAAATCTTCACAATTTTTAATAATTTTGTGTAAATTTGATATTATAGTTTTTGTTTAGCTGAAGTTTATAAATTATATATATATATATATATATATACTATAATTAATAATTATTCAAGTTGTATATTTATTCTTTATTTAATAGTTAATTATTTTGATTTAATTTTAATCAAATTTATTTTTGATGTTCGAACATAATTTTATTTTTATTTTGATTATACAATGATAATATTGATTGTTTTTTTTGTTATATGATTGATTTTCTAAGTTTTATAATTTGATTAGGTTGCTAATTATATTTTGTTTCAGTTGGGCTTAACTAAAATTTGAGCTAAAGTTAATTTTAATTTAAGAAGCAATTAGCTCAAGTCTTAATAAAGCTAATATCATTTAATTGCAATGAAACTTATTTTATATAATTTTAATGTGATAAAACTTTCATTGATTATTGTTAATTTAATCCCATTTTTTTATCAATTTATATTAATCTCTTCTTAAGTTCAGTGATAGACTTAAGATAAAATTCTGATTCTGTTTTATTTATATTTACCTCATTTTGAAAATGAGATTAATAAATGAACCCCCAATAGTGTGATAGACTAATAAAATACACCACACATATTGATGTTCACTGAATACAACTTAAAATTAAATTTCATTTAATTTTGAATTCTAATATGATTGATTTCTTTTGAATTTTTTTTGTTGGTTTACTTAGATTATTTAGATTATTGATTTATTTTTATTTTGATCCATTCAATTTTAATGTGTTTTGATTTATTTTAGATTCATTTTATTTCAGTTAAGTTTGGTCAACTTCTTAGTTCAAATTAGGCTAGATAAGCTCATGAGGTTTGACGTACTATTCTAGACTTTGAATGATTAGGTAAAGTCTATATTATATTTAGATTTCATTGGTTTAGGATTTAAATTCAGTATTTGATTTATCTTATTCCTTGAATTTTTTGGTTTGTTCACCTAGACACTAAGCACAGTATTCTAAGTGCCTAATTAGAGAACTCCTATTCTAAGATTAGTGATCCTAATTACTAGGTTTAGGGATGATATTAATCTCATCCAAAAATGAGATCAACAAATGGACCCCCAATATGTGTGATAGACTATTTAGAGTACACCACACATATCGGTGTCAATCGAAGTAATTATCTAATCTCATACAAGTCACAAGCAATAATGCTTGTAAAGGTTTGAGTTTTGGTGTCAAATTTGAGTTTCAAATTTGATTTGAAATTTTATTTTGAACTTAGTTTATATTTGCTATTTTGTTTTGAATTTGATTTGAAATTTAGATTTTGAATTTAGTTTTGATTTTATTTTGGATTTGATTTGAATATTAGAATTTGAATTTAGTTTTGATTTTAATTTTGATATTTTATTTTGAATTTGATTGTGAAAGATAAGCATAGACATGCCCTAAGTTGTTCAAATTTAGAAAAATTCATTATTAGAAAAATCTAAAATTATCATTTTCTATGAAGAATAAAGATGTTATTAAGAAGAGAATCAATAGAGAATCTAATCCAAACATAGTGGTGATAGCTAGAAAAGATACCTCCGAGGAACTTATTCTTATCATGACTATTATAGAGTTTGGTTCTTATTGATTTTCAATGGCTAACATAGGAAGAAAGTACATGTACTCATATTTTCTCATGTGGAACTAGCTAAGGGGATAGCCCTACTGACTAACCAACATAAAGGGAGGATCTATAGATGCCTAAAGTGAGATAGACTATATCCTAAAAGTTATCTTATCTTATTGGTTTTCAATGGCTAAACTAGGAAGAAAGCACGAGGACTCACATCTTTCTAGGTGGAACTAGCCAAGGGGAGCCCTAACGACTAAACAACCTAAAGGGAGGATTTATAGATGTCTATATTGAGATAGACTAGATCATAAAATTTTTCTTTTCCCGTTGGTATTCAACAACTAACCTAGAAAGAAAGCACGGGGACTCACATCTTCCATGGTGAAACTAGTCAAGGAGATAACTCTTATGACTAACCAACCTAAGGGATTCCCATTAGTTTTTAATGACTAACCTAAAAAAAAAAAGCGGGGCTCACATCTTCTTAGGTGGAACTAGTCAAAGGGATAACCCTAATGACTAACCAACCTAAGGGGAGAATCTATAAATGCCTATTCTAGGATAGACTAGATCCTATATTTTGTTTCCTTTCCTATCATTTTAATGACTATGCATAGGGACTCACATCTTCTAAGGTGAAACTAGCCAAGGGGATAACCCTAATGACAAACCAACCTAAGGGGAGGATTTATAGATGCCAATTCTAGGATAGACTAGATCCTATATTTTGTTTTATTTTTCCATCAGTTTTTAATGACTAACCAAAGAAGAAAGCATGGGTACTCATATCTTCTTAGGTGGAACTAGTCAAAGGGATAGACCTAATGACTAACCAACCAAAGGGGATGATCTATAAATGCATATTCTAGGATAGACTAGATCCTAAAAGTTTAATTTTTTATAAACAATGCCATTATGGATACTTACTCCTAATCTAATCGTACTAGAGAGATAAGATGCCATTATGGATACTTACTTCTTCCCTTATAGAACTAAAAGATTTTATTTTGATTTCTAAACAGGATGCTTGTGGTGAAAATTTTATCAATTTTCTTTTAGAGAATAAGATATACTTCCATCTTCACTCTATGCGGAATAAAATGAGGATAGAAATATACATCTTCTTCCTTCTTATGTATTTTGACACCACGAAGATCTGCAGATGTTCTTATTGAGGGTGATTGGGTACGACATTGAGGAGAGGTGTACTATCTCAAAAGATAGAAGTCACCACCATACAATGGACTTAATCACCTCAATAAGGACTCTTAAGGACAATGGGTTTACATGTGTACCAAAGATTCTTTCCTACTTTTCATGAAAAAGTAAAGTAAGGTTTATTTGAAACTGGGTTTGTTAAGTTCCCTAAGGGGCAAGCCCGCATAGTTAATTACATCCTAAGGGATGAGATCCCATAGGAATACTCTCAATTAAGATAAATGATCATTGTCTCCAAAGATTTTAATAGACAAGACTATCAATCGATTAGTTTATTTTGGAAGATCAAATAGGATTGATCAAAGAGAGAGATAGAGTTATTTATCGAAGCCAAAAGAAGATAAGTAGGAGATACTCACGATGCCAGGAAACCTAGAGAGCATCTCAAACTATAATATAATTATGCTTTAAAATTTTGAAATTAATTTAATTTTTTGAGTTGAATTTTTCATTAGAAAATTAAACCTTATGATTCCACAATATAAGATTATGAAAATGCCTAAGAGGCGAGGATTTATGCTTATGGACCACAAAAGGGAGAAGCAACCTAGAACCTGAATCTAGGGAGCTTAGGCGAGGGCTAAAAGCACAACCTAAATCTATGACAAAATGAGTATTTAATTTTCCTCCATAAGAGAGGACAAATCACCCGACTATTTGGACTTATAACTTCCTATGGGTGGCCGCCAACTAACTCCTCCTACAGTTTTAAATTCATGTAGGCTAGTCATATGCTTTATGCAAGATAGCTAGGTCATTATTTATTTAGAAAGAGACCAAGTCCATAAACTCACTCCCTAAAGAGATTAGATCATGTAAGGGTATGTTGCAAATGTCCTAAATCTAATGAAATTTAGATTTTATTTTATTTTTATTTTTAGATAGTCATTTTGACTCAGGCTAATAAGATTCATATGCCTAATGCATGAGAAATGAGATTATTGAATAAAATCAGTGAGAAAGAAGGAGGTGTATTTCCACCATGGCTCTCAAAGGTCAAGCCAAGTTTCTCTGGCAAAGGTGGAAGCCCTCCAATCAAGAGTGAAAATAATATACATTTGTGCATGATGTTATAAAAGAAATGCTCATCCAACTAAGGGGTTGCTAATTCTTTTATATTGATCTTTTAGCCTAAGCTTTAGATGAGATTATGAATTCTTTATCTTTAGTTTTAAATTGTTAAATTTGATAAAAAGATTTATTTTTTTCTAAGAGCCTAATCAACATCTAGGCCATACATAAAGCAAAAAAGAAACTGGGTAATGGATGCCTCTTAATGCACAAGCTAAACAAATCATCAATCAATTTATAAAGCTAATCATAAAAGAATATAAGGCCATTGTGGTCAGGTACCATCGCACAAACTTGAAAAATAAATTGGGAAGCTAAGCTCTACCCTTATACAACCCGGATTACAAATGAATTACATATAATTAAGCAAGGAACTCATTATTATGGGGGTCTTCAAGCTTCATTTCTTCATTCTTCTTCTCTTCTTTCTTCTCCTTTTCTTCTTTCTTCTTTGGTTCCTTCTTTTGAATGGTTGGATGGTGGATACTTCAAAGTCTTCATATGGTGCATAAGATGAGCTCTTATGACCAATGCTAATCCTAATCCCCATAACAATCATTCTAAAATCCTAATTACAAAAATTACATGTAAAGAAAAAATAAATCTAGCTAACACCTACAAAACAGAGATTAGATAAACAAACCACACAAAATTTCAAGCATGTATATTAGACTTATCACCCCACACATGGGTGACTAAGTCCACCTGGCCTATTGGATTATACTTAGGGGTATAAGCACCTGCACAACAAAAGTATTTATATTTATATTTATCATAACACCCCTTAAGTACAATCCCCTACAGAAGATAATGGTTAGATTAAGATCGCCTACCATTCATTCTATGCACATACATCATAACATCTAAACTAAAATATATATCATAAAATAAAAGCAAGCATCAAACCATGAACCGCCCTAACTTAAAGCTACAAGTGGTGACTTAGCCTAATATGTGTACATTAGAGGTTTGTGTGGTATACTTAGCTATGGCTTTAAGTTAAAATTTTCTAAGTGTGAAGAATGTTCAACTTAGAGGGGGTTTCATTTAAGTGATTTAATTATTTTGGATTTATTTTATTTTAAGTTTTGATTGGGTTCAAGTGAATCCTATAATTAATTACTAAGTTATAAAGAGAGGGAAAGAGAAGGAAACTCCTCTTTCCTTCCCTAACCTAAGTAATTTCTAAAGTGGATTCTTGTTTTAGTTTTGTTTAGTGAATATTTTAATTAAGTATTTTAATTAATCCTAAGTTTATATGAACTCTAAACAAACCTATTCAAAAAGAAACATTTTATATTAAGTAAAATGAACTAAATTCACAAAATATACATCACTTCACTTCTTTCCCAACATGTATAATATGCATATGAATGAGTCCTAAACATATCTATACATACAAATGGGAATGTTTAACACACTTTATGGTGCATGCTAAGTAATTCATTTAAGAAAATTTGAAAGTTTATGATGCATGATTTTCATTTAGTAGCAAAGGGGTTTCTTATCAAACTTTCACATGCACATATGAATGTATGAAAGGCATAAGTGAGGATGACGTCATTGTTAACTAGGGATGTAAGGTACAAGACCTACTTAGGGCTACATAAAGTCTCTTATCCCTGGGGTTTTCCAGACTAATATACCACTTTCCTTAAATACAAGCATATGTACAAAAGAAATGAATGGAAAAGAAAGAATGCAAAAGTTGGTGTTGGTTGATTTATTTTTGTTTATGAAATTTAAATGTATAAGTATAGGTATTTTTCTTAAGTAATAGCATAGAACTGAATAAGATATAGAATTAAGCAAGTGTTAGGTTCTTTTCAAATGAACTATACAGTTTGCCAAGTCTTATTCAAAATTACGCTAAAGGAGAGGGGAAGGAAAACCTACAGTAAGGACATCCTTATATTTTACTCACATGCAAACTTATAAGTAAATATAAGTAATACACTATTAGTTTTGATAATTGATTCATATATTTTAAAAATAATTTAAATTTAATAGTGATAATAGACACTCATATTCTTGCTTTAGACAAAACATACAATTTGACATAAAGGAAATATTTTCATTTTAAATTCAATTTTTGAAAAGGCATGAATACATGAAATCATATGACACACATATTTAGCATATTGGGAAAGAACCAAAGTAATGAAAGCATGTAAACACATTCACTTTAATTAATTCTTAAAGATAATTTTATGAAATAAGAAAGCTTAAAGTAAGTCAAAGTTTGTTTAATGTGATTTTTATTTGATCTTGAATTTGATTCAATTTTAAAATGCAAAGTAAGTTTGCTATTCCTAACCCATTCCCACATGTGTTTGATTATTTTGTTCAATTTTTAGATGATTAGATTCATTTTATATTTTGATTAGGTTAAGGTATGAAAAAAATATGTTAATTACCCCTTACCGACACCACCTTAGCATAGTTAATCAAATAATTATGAGCCAATGAGATGAAATAAAACCTCATAAGTAATTTAAATTTGCAATGCACCTAGGTAGAAAGCAGCCTAATGCAATTTGGCTCATAATTAATGATTAATTAAGCTAAAGAGTTTAACTTAAGTAATTTGAAAATGCCCCTCACACATATAAGTTGAATTTTGATTTCCTTAATTGAACTTAGGCTCTTGAACACCTAAGCATCTATCCCAAGTAGATTAATTAAGTTATGGAAAGTTTTAGAATTTTAAGAAATTAATTAAGAGGGTAATTAGTGAATTAGCCCTTAATTAAGAGAGGATTAAGAAAGAAAATGGGGTTTAAGGAATAGCTTAGGAAAAATGCCCCAAAATTATTCTCTAAATCTCCCATTCACTAAAATAGACCTTAATCAATTTCAACAAAGGATTAAACCACTAATCAAGCCCTCAATTAAACTTAATTACATTAAGGGGGTAATTAGAAAATGAATTATCAATTTCTCCAATTAAACTACCAATAAATCTCAAGAAAATTAAGGGAGATAGAAGTCATCCCCCAAAACATATTGAAGAAGTTAGAGAATAATTAGTGGACTAATTAAAGGGTTATTATCAAATTAAAATTTCTAATAAAACCCAAATTCAGTGAAAAAAAGTATTCAAAATTAATCAAAATTAATTTTAGAGTGTTTTATGTTCAATTATCCTTCTAATGCAATTTATTTTATATATTTTTGATTTTTCTAGGTTGAGATATGAATTTTAGAAGTTTAGGCAATTAATTAGAATTAAATAAACCTTAATTAATTACCTAATCCCTATGGCGTTCCACGCATGCGCTGACGCAGCTGCACTTTACACATGGTGTTTTTTGAGAGGCCACTTAAACATCGCATAGCATCGGGTGGTGGCGACGCTATACGCTTCAGAGAGATTAAAGCCGCCATGTAGAGGGAATAAAATGAATTATAAAATGTGATTTAATCTCGCCCGTCCATCCAAAATGTGTGGATGGATGGCCAGAGATCTTCCCTTTTCTTCCCTATAAAAAAATAGAGACCATCCACTTTCGAAGAGAAGATCTGAGGTTGATCGAGCTCAGATTGGATTGAAAATCAACCCACACCAACTAAACCTAATGGCAAGCACATCTAACGGTCAAAATTCTATGGGATAAAAAATTCTTTCACAAAGCTCCACACCACATTGAGTTTAATGGTCAAAAAATGGAATACCTCACTTGAGGTGATCACCAGCTCTCGATTCCCAGAGCCTTCGTCTGGTTGAGACGAAGCTTTGATGAAAGTTTTAGCCTTAAGGTTGAGTGGATAGCTCTATGGACCAGCTCCTCCTCTTAGAGAGCTAATCTTGGATCAAATTGGATCCTCCCTTGCCTTTGGAGCTTGGGAAAGAGCTTGGGCAAGCTCAACTTGATCCTCTGATGGAGTGTGCAAAGTAAATTTGGTTGATTTTGAGTATTGGATAAGTTCAAAATCCTATGGAGCTCCCCTATTTTCACCTTGTGAAAATTGAGAATATGAGGTTGGCAAGTGCTTGAGGGAGCTTGGGATCACTAGGAAAAGACTCCTTTGGCTTTCTCACACTCAATCGACAATGGGGATCTGAAGATTTAAATGAATTAGGGGAGTATATCTCCCTTTTGGCAATTGGATGGTCGAGATGGGAGGAGTTTGATCCAATTGAGCTTAGGAAGTGGGTTTGTTAGGCCATTTAGGATGTCCTTGAGTTCATTTTAGGCTAGAGAGTGGATTAGTGGAGTCCCCATGTGCACCATTTGAGTGGAGACATGATTCCCATGTGCCCATTTCCATGCACATGGTCGGTTTGGCCCTTGGGTGAAGTTGGACTGACCCAAACCCATTAGGTTGGGTGCACCACCCTCCATAGGATTCGCTTGACTTATTAGGAGAGTATCAAGTAGGTATGAAGAGGGTTTGACCAAATTCCAAGTAAAATTGATCAAAATTTATTCTATGGCTTAGGGGTAAAATGGTCATTTGACTGATTTTTAAATTTGGATATATTGGGTATGTTGAGAAAATAGGTTTGTCCAAGTTTTATTGGATTTGGAGTTCATTTGATATGGTTTGGCTCATGTTGACCCATTTAGGTCAAAATGGGACAACTTAGGTCAATTTGATCAATTGGTCAAATTGGGTCAAACCAAGGGTTGGGTCAAGTTCATATGACCATTGAAATATTTTGGTGGCTTTGGTATGATTCAATTTGGTTTAGGTTTGAATTTGATTCATGTGGCTTCATTTAGGTCAAATGGGTCAAGTTGACTAATTGGATTGATATCTTTGTTTCCAATCAATTTTGATTAAGTTTGAATTTGGCTCAAATTGGGCTAGTTTAGTGCAATGTGCCTCTACTTTTGTCAAGGACATGAGAGCGGGAAGGAGGAGTCCACTAGGGATAGAGTGTGAACCTTCCACTAGGGAAGCAAGTTCAAGTCATCCACAAGGGGATGAGAGGTTTGATTTGATTTGAATCTCGCTATGGAGAAATTTCCATTGGGGAAGAGGGTTGAATTTATTTCATTTTTTTTAGATTTGGATTTTTGAGATGGACCCTATTGGTTTGTGATGGACTGCAATGAGTAGGAGCCCAGGAGGCCGAGGCCTAACTCAAATTTACTAATCTAAAGGGGTAGTCTACTAAACACATAGTAGGACTAGCCAACTATAGGGTTGATTTTTGGTATGCAGTAACTGTACCAGGAAGAAAGCATAGTAGACTTACATCCTCCAAAGTAGAGACCAGTTGCTGGGGTAATCGATTAGCAAGACAACAGATTGAACCCAACCTAAGGTTGACTATTGTGGTGGACTTAGATCAACTCAAAGATAGTTAAGATTAATTTTATTTTTTAATTTATTTTGATGGATTCCATTGATTTGCGATGGGGCATACTAAGAAGAAGCTATATTAGCCTAGACCTATCTCAGATTTACTGAACCAAAGGGAGTAGTTTCCCAGTCAATGGGAGAACTATCCGACCAAAGGAGTGCCTTTCAGTTTGCAATGATCAATTGGAGGGAAGAAAGCTCAGGGACTCACATCTTTTACTACAAAAGACCACTAGGGTGATCGGTTACTTTGGGCAACAAATCAAACTCGACCTAGGCTTGCCCGTCGGTTTAAGGCAATCATGCTAGAAAGAATGCATCATAGTCTTTCATCTTCCAAAGCAAAATGACTACTGGGGTGACTTGCTTTTGATCAAAATAGATTGAACCTGACCTAAGGGCGACTATGGAGTGAGTAGACCCGGGACTTATCTCAACTCGTGTGGTCGCAATTCATATAGGGAGTTCTCACGACACCGCCTAAAGATAGGATGCCTTGGAAATATGGGCCCTTTGGGGCTTAAATTCTAATCCATGTTTAATTAGCTTGTTTGTTTTGGACCAGTTTGAGGGATCAAACTGAGAAGGAGCTTATGTCAGCCTAGGGCTATCTTTAATTTATTGAACCAAGGAAGAATCTGGGCACCCAGTGGACAAATCTCCAATCATGGGGTGGCTACTTGGAAAGGGAGACTGTCCAATCCAAGAGTAACCCGGAAGTTTCTAAATGGGTTTGCAACTTGATCCAAATAGAGTGCCTACAGGGGATGGGGTTGCTAAGAGCTTAATCAAAAACCCTAGAGGAGATGTCATGGCTAGTCATATCTCCTATAAGTATTCGGTGTCAATCTCATGGAGAAAGCATGGAGACTCACATCTGCCAAGAGTGGTGTATCCACCGGGTGAGTCGCTATCGTAGAACAAAGAACCAACCTAAGGTGCTTATTGATTTGCAATCGCCTAGAAAGAAAGCTCGGGACTCACATCCTCCTATTTAATGGATTGGATAGCCTTCGGACGTGTCATCTGACCTAGGGTGACTACTAAGTGAATGCCACTGGGGGACTTATATTGACTCAAATGTAGTCAAGAGGAAAGAAACCTCTAGGGACTTATCCTAGACCTAAAATATACTCTACCTAGTTAGATCATGATGATTAGTTCAAGAAGAAGGCACGAAGACTCACATCTTCTTAAATAAAATCAACACGATGTAGCTTACTGGCTGTGCAGTAAAGCCTACTAAACTAACAAGGTGCTCATTGGTTTACAATGGTCAAGTCAGGAAGAAAGCAGGGACTAACATCCTCCAACAAGTGACCACTTGGGTTACATACTAGTGAGGTAGTATATAGACTCGACCTAGAGCAGCTAATGAGTGAGTGCCACATGGGGCTTGCTCCCACATCAAAATAACTCGAGACAAAAGATTTGTGCTTATTTTTGTGCATGTGTTAAAAGGAATATGATGCCTCTCGGGTTGTCTTATACCTACCTTAAACATGCTAGGGGATTTGATGAAGTCGTGCCATAGATGGCAAACAGGAATTCCCACCAAAAAAAGGATGCCGCGTAGGTTCTCTTACACCTATATTAGTTGTGCTAATCAAAATAGGATGCCTATTGGGTTCTCTCACACCTATTTTAGTAGTGTCAGAAGATTATGTTTATATTGTGAAAGAGGGATAGGATGCCACTGGTGGACTCTTACACCTACTCTAAACACATCAAGACAAATTCACAAGGCAAGCAAATAATGCTTCAAAAGAAGAGAAGATTTTGATGAAATGGAATCAAATTTTTGTTCTTTTTATTAGAATTTTTTTTCAAACATGATTTATTTTATGGGTAATATTTTCTTAGATAGAGCCCATTAATTGGAAGCATCGGGTGTTCCCCTTTACAATCAATAAGCTGATAAGATCCTCCTTAGTAGGCCTTCTCTATGACATAGGGGCCTTCTCAAGTGAGTTCAAACTTGCCTCCCATCTTTTGACAGGCAACAATTGGTCTCCTTAGGACTAACACAAGTTCTCTTACTCGAAAAGACCTAGGGCGGACCCGCTTGTTGTGAGCTTGAATCATTTTGGCCTTGCACAACTTGAGGTTCTGGCATGCCCGTAGGTGACTTTCCTCCAAACTTTTGAGCTCTTCTAACCGTAACTTTGCATTATGCTTTGTAGTGATCTCGCTACCCAATGCTATCGTTAATGACGGGAGTTGAACTTCTAAAGGTAGAACAGCTTCAGAGCCATACACTAATGAAAATGGGGTAGATTGAGTTGGAGTTCAATATGTGGTGCGGTAGGCATACAAGGCTTCAACCAACTGCTTATTCCATTATTGGTTGTTATCATCAAAAGTCTTCTTCAATATATGGATGAGAGTTTTTTTGAATGCTTATACTAGGCCATTTTCTCTAGGTAGTAGATGGTAGAGTATCTCCAATCTATACCATATCTTCTAGCGAAGCTATTGATCTTCATGCTTTTGAATGCAGTACCATTATCAGATATAATTCATCGAGGCACCTCAAACCTATATACGATATGGTTCCTAAAAAACTGAAGCACATGCTGAGTTGTGATCTCTCTGAGTGGGATGGCTTCCGCCCACTTGGAAAAATAGTTGGTGGCAACTAAGATGAACCGATGACCCTTGGAAGAAGGATGATCGATTGGACCCACAATATTGGTACCCCAACACTCGAATGGCCATGAGGCCAAAGTAGGGTGTAGAATGTGGTTGGTGGAGGACCACACCGTGTACCTGACACTGATGGCATCTCCTAGATACATCCATGCAATCTGTAATCATCGAAGGCTAGTAGTATCCTAGTCTCTTAATCTTCATCTTCATCTTTAGACTGGATTGATGTGCTCTGCATAGACCTGAATGTACCTCAGTTATAATGCCATGGGCTTTATGTTTGTCTAAACAACGTAACCACATTTGGTCAAAGGATCATCCGTACAGGGTGCCATCAATGAAAGAATAAGAGAGAGCTCTCTATTTCACCTAATGGGCTTGTGACTTTTCTTAAGGTAGTTTGCTGGTGTTCAAATAATCTATGAATGGTTACCTCCAATAGAGCTTTTTGTCCTTATAGAAAATGACAATCTCCCCTTCAAGAGAAAGTCTCTTGATGAGTTCTGCATCAATAAGGGATATGATTTATCTATTTTGGACCCTTATTTAAATAGACTCATCTTTTGGACATGCCAATTCTTTCGCAAGTTTGGCTAAAGCATTTGTTACTGTGTTCTCTACTCGGGGAACCTTGTAGATGGTGACTTCAGGAATTTGGGCCAACAACTTCATGGTATACTCGTGGTAATGATGAAGCTTTGGTTTGAGAACCTTATAGGACCCAACAATTTGATTGATAACCAACTAAGAATCCCCAAAGATGTTGATGCTTTTGACATTGATAGTGATGGCTAACTCTAGACTGGCAATTAAAGCCTCATATTCAGCTTCGTTGTTGGCGTAGGGGTTGGAAAGATAGTATGAGAACCTCATCACATCACAGTCTAGAGTTAAGAGAACTATTCCTACCCCTGCCTTTCCTGAGAGAATAGATCATGGTGCTTCCCCTTTGTGAAAAGAAGCTGCACCATTAAAATACATCTCCCATCGGTGGTTGTCAACCTCCCCTAAGTTCATGATTTATTCATTAGGGAGATCACTAAGCAGAGAATTAGCAGGAAGTGGGTGTGCTGCTAAGAAATCCACTAGTGCTTGTCCTTTCATCGCATGGAGGGGTATGAATGTGATATCGAACTGCGAGAGAATCATGGACCAGTGTGCCAAACATCTGGATAGTGTTGGTTGTATCATGCGGTACAGTGGATTTGTCCTGGAGATCAAGTTCACCTTATGAGAAAACATATAATGTCGTAGCTTTTGAGAGGCAAAGATCAAAGCTAGACAATGTTTCTCAATAGGTGGGTAGTTCACTTCAGTAAAAATTAGATGATGGATGAGGTAGTAGAGAGCGTTCTCCTTCCCTTCATCATTGACTTAGGCCAATAGAGCACTGAGAGAGTCATCCAATACAGCGATGTAGAGAATGAGTGGCCTGCTCGAGATAGGGGTTGCTAGAACTGGCGGCTTCATCAAATACTGCTTGATATCTATGAAGGCATGCTGACACTTGTCATCCCACTTGAACTTGGCATCCTTTTTGATAAGTGTTGAGAATGGCTTGCATCTCTCCGATAGGTTGGAGATAAAGCATCTTAGATATTCCATCCATCCTTAGAAGGATCTGAGTTGAGTTAAACTCTTAGGAGGTGGCATTTCTAAGATAGCTTTAATCTTTTTAGGATCTATTTCTATTCCCCAGTGTTAGACAACAAATCTAAGGAATTTTCCTGAAGCTACTCCGAATGCACATTTCAGGGGATTCATTTTTGAGGTTATATTATCTTAACCGTTTGAAAACTACTCTCAAGTTAAAGAGATGATCTTCATTTTCTTTTCTCTTAACTACTAGATCATCAATGTTGCACTCAACCTGATGATGGATGAGTTCATTGAAGATTTGAGTCATGGCCCATTGGTATGTAGCACCAGGATTTTTAAGGCAGAAAGGCATGACCCTATAACAGAAGATTCTGATTGGGGTTCAGAAAGCAGTGTTTCTTTCATCTTCAGGAGACATCTTGATTTAGTTGTAGCTAGATGACCCATCCATGAAATAGAAAACTACATTAGATGAGGCGATGTCCACCATTAATTCTAGTATAGGAAGAGGAAACTCATCCTTAAGACATGCCTTATTTAAGTCCTTAAAATTGACATATCTGAATTTTCCATTCTTCTTCTTAACTAGGATGACACTAGCTAACTAGGTAGGATATTTTTCTTTCCTGATGAAACTAGCATCGTTCAGTTTCTTGGCTTCAGAAATGACCTGTTGTTCAATTTCTAATCGTAGACGTCTAGGACCTTACTTAATAGGGGTAGCAGAATCTATTGCTAACTTATGGACTACTACGTCAAGAGATAATCTAGACATCTCTTTATATCTCCATGCAAAGCAGTATTTAAACTTAGTCAATAGCCTAACTAAGTCATTCAGCAATGAATGGATGTACGTCAACCATGGATTTTCTTCTATCATGAGGTTGATTTCTTTAAGCTTGTCAATTATTGAATGGATCTCCTCTTCAAATTATGCCTCTTTGATTTGGAGATCATCTGGATCATCTAAAGTTTCTAAACAGACATTCTCATAAGAGTTGGTGTTGTGTGAAAAGAACCTATCAGACTCCAAATGATAAGCAGTAATCGTCATCATCAACTGGACCCACTATATTGAATCCTAGTCCTGCTCTTGATTGTGCTTCCTTTCCAATATTGTTCCATAGCTTTTCAAAGTACTCTGACCTATGCCTGGACCATGTACGAGAAACTAAACCTTTCTGTATAAGATTATGAACATAAGGTGAGTAAAAGTCAAATGGTAATTCCATTAATTCTTTAAATGTATCCTCCTCAAGTTCTACATCAACTTCAGGACTTGAGGTGATGATCCCAAAAAGAATCTCTTCGGCTTCATATCACTGGAAGACTTAGGGACTTCCTTAACTACTAAACCTTCACCTTTCTGAGATGTAAGTGAGGTTAGAGCTAAGGTTCCCAACTGCTGCCTAATAGTCTCACATAAACCTGATTCAAATACTTTGCTTTATCTAGAGGCCTGGTCTTAGTCTCTTATGTGGATTGAAAGTCATCTCCAATGGAACCCGCTGAGAGGGGTTGGTTAGTATACTAATCACATTAGACTCATCCTCTAAGCTAGATTCCAAGTCTATGTGAATAATAGGGGTACTCTTATGAACTGGAACATGACCTCTGTTGGTTGATGGCCAACTAGGGGGTCTTCCACCTCTAGAATTGCCTCTATTTCTACCTCTACTTCTACCTGGTAGAGGTTGAGTCATCTTACCCACATGTACATATGATGGAATGAACTGTGGGTAGAATGTGATATGCAGATCTATTTCTTCTTCAATTCCCCTTTCTTGTTCAGTTGGATTTTTATTTTTCTTTTCTTTTTCTTTTGGCTTTTATTTTTCTTTTGATTTTGAGTTTTGCTTAAGTTCACAAGAAATGGTGTTTTGAGGAAGATAGTAGGTCGCATCCTCATAAATTTGAACCTCTCTAACTAAAAATAACTTTTCATCTCCATGAAACAGTATTCAATCCCATCTTTTCTGAACTTGATGCACTGATGGAGGGAGGATGGAATTATCTTATTCTAATGTATCCAAGGCTTACCGAGCAAAGCAGTGAATGAAGTATTTAAATCAATGATATAAAACTTGGCTTCAGTCTTCCAGTCACCTATCTTCAAAGGTAACACTATGGAACCTAAAGCCCGCTCACCTTGTTCATTGAATCCTCTCAACATCATCCGATCTCCTCAGAGTGTGGAGATGTCAATCCTCAAATAGGCAAAGGTCTTTAGACTCATATTGTTCACTGATGTACCTGGATCAACAAGAACTCTGGCAAGTCTGAACCTATCTATGTTGACTGTGATGTAGACGGTTGTGCTCCAAGTCCCCCAAAAGAAGATTTTCATCTTTGAAGGTTATCCCCTGAGCTTCTTTTGTGTAATGTGACTCCTCACTTATAGTGGTCAATTGAGCTAAGCATATCTCAGGATCAAGGAGAGCCTTGATTAGTGATTCCCTCATATCTTTGGATAAGTTAAGGGCATCATATATGCTTAGCTTAGATGGCAACTTTCTTAGATGAGAAAGGATATTGTAGTCCACCTTGGGGTGGTCCTCCACAAGCACATCCAAGGGTGGAGCATCTTGTGGAGGGGCTTCTCGATCTTCTATCCAATTACTTGTTTCCCTCTATCTTGAGGTGCTTCCTTTGGAGGTAGAACCTTGCCACAATAGAGGTTGACTTTGGTAATCTCTTGTGGCAGGGTAATGGAAGGTTCTACCAGCATATTTGGCTCACCTACACTTCTCCTATGGGACCCTCAGAATCGGATGATTCCAAGTCTATCTCAAGAGGTGAACCTATAGCATTCAAAGTAAGAAATTCTAACTCTAAATCAGAAAGAAGAAGATCAAAATTATTATAGTTATTTTGACTTGAAGAGTTATCATTAAGAATAGAAGTAGACAACCCATCAAAAGTGACATAGATATAATTCAAGTTAGCTTTATTCTTCAATTTCTTGAATTTGTTTGGGGGTACAAAGCAGAAATCATGTAAAGTTAGTGGGGGTAAGGGATTTGATTCCCTTATCCACTGATACAAGAGTTCTACTATTAGAAGAAGAAGAACTAGCTGAAGTAGAGGAAGTCATCAATGTGATAGCAACGGGTAGGTCGGAGAACTTCGATGGTTGCATTATTGGGCTATCCCGGGCTACCACATGCTGCTGCTGAGCTCCCCCTTTCCCTAAGTTGACACTGACAACTTGCAAATCTTCCTTAGTGTTGGAGGTTTGAGCTGACTCGAGCACCTACAAGAAAAGTTTCTTGATCTTCTAGACAATCTTTTTAGAGGTTTTGGATAAAGAGATATCCCAACCTTCTTTGGTTTTAGAAGGATCACATGTATCCCCAAGGATTACCCTAATGGAACTGGATGGTTGTTCCATAAGGTATTCCTTTGGGATAACTACAGCACCGGCTTTGAAGCTATGTTCAAGCCAGTCCTTAAATGTGAAGCAATCCTCCAAAACATGACTTAGCATACGGTGGTAGGAGCAAAAGTTAGCATATGACTTTTGCCTACTTCCTCTAGTCTCCTAGGCTCGGGTAGTTGAAAATCAGGCTTCTTTAAGAGATTCTTAAAGATCTTCTTGATTGCCTCCCTCTTAAATGAATAAGGTTTGTTAAGCTTATCTAAAAGAGTAGGTGGACCATAGCTACCTGGCGATGGGTATGTGTGCCTCTGCTACTAATGGTATGGTTGAGGAGGCGGCGGTGCTAGTCCTTGAGGTTACTGTGGAGGCCGGTAGGGCTACCTTGGTGGTGGTAAAGGAGGTGGAAGCAAAGGCTGCTAAGGTCGTGGTCTCTTGGATTGATCTCTAGCTGGTTGCTTTCCTTATCTACCTCTATCACTATTCATGGCTTCTTCTCATTGACCTTCAACTTTTCTTTGGGAAACCGACCTTGAAAAGGAAATTATTTGGCCTCTCCTTGTAGACTAGTTGCCTTGTTGATTATCTTCTCAAATATTTTGATAGTGAAGCCCTTAAGCATGAAGAAGAGCCATGGATATTTTTTAGAAGAATCTCAATGGCATGCTGCTTAGATAGCTGCGACTCACATTTCATACTCAGGTTATGCCATCAAAGAATATAATCAATAAGGGACTCACCTGGGTGTTGTTGTGTTATAACGAGATCACCAATAGTAACCCTTTGCTGAGCTCTAGCAAACCTCTTGATAAAGAGTTGCTCCAACTCAACAAATATCTTTATTAAATCGGGGAAGTCATCATACCAAAAAAGAAATCATTACTAACAAAGAGGCAATAAAAGCATGCCGCAGCGTTGTAACAAGCCCAAGTGTGTTATATGTTGCCTTGGGTTTCCACTGCCATCAAAGCTTTTGAAGGAAGGTGGCATGAAACCCTTGGGATATTGGATTGCATCGAATTCCTTTGGGTAGGGTCTACCCTTCGAAACTGATGATCCTCCCCGAGATTGAACCAATGCTTCCTTCACTTGCTGCTCAACCATAGATCTGATGTCTTTTTTATGTATGGAGGTACTTTCCACTACCTTCCTATACATGCTAGTGCTACCTTGGTTAACGGGAGGTAAGGTCTTGGCTGGGTCCAAGACATGCACTAACTCTAAATGTGGTAGTGGATGAACTAGGGCTTATTTAAGTAAAACTACTACTAATAAGTCCTACTCAACATCCTATCTATTCATGTTTCGCTTAATATATCGGGTGTTGTTAATTGCTATGTCTTCGATCAACCTCATCACCTTCCATGATCAGCTCTCGGGAGAGATCCTAGTATCTACCATCTGCACCCAGAGTCTCCCAACAAATCATCTTCATTGAGATCAAAGCTGATCTTCTTCTTATCTGACCAATCATATCCTAGAATCTCTTTCTTCTCTATAAGATAATGTGCTATTATCTCATCGAGAGAATGATCAATCTGAATGGGAATAAATGATTTCGGCTGACCGGTGTGATCACTGTCATGTACTGAGAGGCACTAGACCTCGCCTGCTACTGGAGAGTCAATCCTATGAGGACTGTACTTACTAGAAGAGACACACTAATCCACCAACTATGAAAGGGGTGACATTTCAAGAGGTTCTACTATCATCGAGTCAACTATCATCTCCTCCTAGCTACCACCATCTCCATCTATTTTGGAGTTGGTGAAGGGACGCCACTATGCTTTGGGTCGCCACTCCTCCGCACCACCATTTGAAGGTCGAGGGAGAGCTCCTCACCAAATAGGTGTAGATGGAGGATCCTCCATAGCCGGATCACCAACGGGGTACGCTTCTCCCTGGATATGCCCTTCATGGCCTTGTGGAACTAGAGATGTTGTGATGTGAATAGGTGATGGCAGATGGGGGGTAGAGCGGTGTGTGGAGACACCACCGACTCTCCATGAACAGGAGCTATCCTCCTGTGATGACTGGTCCTAGTAAGTAGGATGCTATCTATGGTCGCACAGTAGCCGTTGGAAAATTGATGAGTGCATCGAATGGCACCAACCTTCGCCTCTCTGATATGAGCATGTATGGGCCTCTGCCCTCTCTATCATATGTTTCCCCACACTAGGGGATGATGGATCTCAAATCAAATTGAGCTCGGACTCAACGTCCAAGTTTGCCAACGGCATAAGACGATCAAGGTCGATACACCTCCTACCGAGTAACTAGAGATGATGATGAACCAGTGGAGGTGAAGCATCCTGTAGCATCCTCTCTGTCAGAGAGAGGATGAAACTAGTTCTAATAGCGGGTGATCAAAGTAGGTACCTCCTACTAGACCGTGCCTCCATCTCTAGAAATAGTATGATACCGCTTGATCATGCAATTTTTATTTCTCCTCTGCATCTGAGTAGGATGAGTAGAGTAAGAACTAGACCCAACCTCAAAGATTGGGGGAGGTAATCTGAATCGAGGAGCCCACTTAGAGGGTGCCAAAGAGTGTAATACTGGGGCAACAAAAACCATGTGCAGGTGCTATCACTATCACTACTAAAATTGGTGGGGATGTCACTACTTTCCTCTTTAATGAGGAGATGTCAATGGGTATCGACCGATGACCGCTTTTGCCCGCCATTGCATTCTAATGGTTGTGAGGGGAGTGCCCTCACATGTGATCTTCACTCCCTCAAATCTCCTACCAAAATGGATAAGGTGGGCATGATCAGCTCTGGAGAGATTGGCCAGATCCAAGGCCAAGTCCATGTCATTTGGGAAAGTGAACACAAACTTCTATGAGCCTGCCATTTCTAATCAACTGCAAAAATTGAAAGACTGAACTATAACTGTAGCTGTGATTGATGCTGAGAATCTGCAGTATAGAAAATGAGCTTGGATCAGATTTTTATTTTTGTTAATTTCTGAATTTGAATTGAAAATTTGAACCCACATCCAACATCTTGGAAGTGTTAAGTGAAGTTCAAATGGATTAGAGAAGATTTAGAAATTTGATTGAAAAGAAGAATTTTGAATATGAATCCAACTCCAATAAATTTGGGTATGTTGAAAGATGGATTCAAATATTTTTAGAAGGATGCTTCCATAGGTTCATGTTTGAAATTAGATTTTGATTTGGGGACCCTTTCTTTTAACAAATGTGGGTATGTTAAAGTAAGGGTCAATTGGTTTTGTTTTTGATTTGGTATTTTGGAATTTTACTCACTTAACAAATTTGGGTATGCTAACTTAAGTGTTTGAAAATAATTATTTTCTTTTTGTAAATTATTGTTTGATTTTGAAAATTGGAATTTCAACTTAGCAAATTTAGGTATGCTAAGTGAAGAACCTAAGTGTGTTTTGTTTGATTTTTGAGAATAAGATCCTTAGCAAATTTGGGTATGCTAAAGAAATCCTAAAGTGTTTCATTTATTTTGGATATTTTGATTTTTGCAAAAGTAGGATCCTTAGCAAATTTGGATAAGCTAAGGAAATCCTAATGTGTTTCATTTTGGTTTTGATTTGTTTTTTTTTTGATTGAAAGTGGAGACTTTACTTTAGCAAATATGGTATGCTAAAGATGAAGTTCCACTTAATTTTGTTAAATGGAGATTTTACTTAGCAAATTTGAGTATGCTAAATGAAATTTCAAAAGATGTGTTTAATGATTTTATTTTTGTTTTGAAAATGGAAACTTCACTTTAGCACATTTGGTATGCTAAAGAGTGAAGTTCCAAAAGTGCTTGAGAATTTTTTGGTTTTGAATTTGGAGACTTCACTTAGCAAATTTGAGTATGCTAAATGAAGTTCCAAATGTGTTTGAAAATTTTTGATTTTGAATTTGGAGACTTCACTTAGCAAATTTGAGTATGCTAAACGAAGTTCCAAATGTGTTTGAAAATTTTTTGATTTCGAATTTGAAGACTTCACTTAGCAAATTTGAGTATGATAAATGAAGTTGCAAATGTGTGTTGAATTTTAAAAATATGATTGTTAAGTTTTGAATTTTTATTTTTCAAAAGAAGACTTCCATTCAACAAATTTGGGTATGTAGGAATGGAAGTCAATTTTATTTTTGCAAATGTGAAAATTTTATTTTGTGTGTGATTATTACTTTTTGAAAGAGGAATTCCAACTTAATCATACATGGCATATGTTTAAGTGGGATTTCCAAATAATATTATTTTTTATTTAGGAATGAAATCTTTATTCAATATTGGGTATATTGAATGAAGATGTTCATATGTGCTTTTGAAAAATTTAGTCTTGTTTGAAAATGAAACTTCCATTTAATAGGTGTGAGTATATTGAATGGCAAGGTTCATGTGTGCTTTGTGAAAGTTTTATTTTTGAGTTTGATTTTGACTTTTGGAAAGATGATTATTCATTTTATTTTGAAAATAAAATCTTTATCGAAATGCATTGAAGGAAGATGTTCATTTGTGCTTTTGGAAAAGATTGTTAGTTTTATTTTGAAGATTCCTACATGTAATAATTATGAGAATTGTTAAATGAGGATGAGTTTAATAAAATTTTGTGGAAAATATAATATTATGTGCATTTTTTTTTTGAAAGAGTGCTTTTTGAAAAGCAAGAATTTTATGAAAAATTTATTTATTATTTATTATTATAGAATGAACCTTTCCTTATCATAAAAAAATGATAAGGAGGAAGTCTTTAAATGTTTTCTTTTTAATTTAGATCTTTTTATTTTTACCCATTGGAGAACCCAACGGGATTTTTAAGACCAACACGGGTGAGGTCCTAAAACCTAAAGATGTTGGCTAACATAACTTAAGAATGAAATAAGCTAAGTACCAATGGAAAGAAAGATAGTCTTGGATTCATACCAAAGTATAAAACCCACTATCGATACTTGAAGATAATGATCATTTATCAAAGATGGAGAGAGGAACCATCCTCAGCGGAGTCGCTAGAAAAATCTGTGGTGAAAATTTTATCAAATTTCTTTCAGAGAATAAGATATATACTTCCATCTCTACTCTATGCGGAATAAAATGAGGATGGAAATGTACATCTTCTTCCTTTTTATGCATTTTGATACTATGTAGATTCACATATATTCTTATTTGAGGGTGATCGGGTATGACATTGAGGAGAGGTGTACTATCTTGAAAGATAGAGGTCACCAGCCTACAATGGACCTAAGCACCTAAAAAAGGACTCCTAAGGACAATGGGTCTGCATGTGTACCAAAGATTCTTCCCCTACTTTACATGGAAAAGTAAAGTAAGGTTTATTTTAAACTGAGTTTATTAAGTTCTCTACAGGGGCAAGCCCCATAGTTAATTACATCCTAAGGGATGGGATCCCTTAGAAATACTCTCGATTAAGATAAATGATCATTATCTCCAAAGATTTCAATAGGTAGAACTATCAATCGATTAGTTTATTTTAGAAGATCAAATGGGATTGATCAAAGAGTGGGAGTTATTTATCAAAGCCAAAAGAAGATAAGTAGGAGATACTCACGATCCTAGAAAACCTAGCGAGCATCTCAAACTATCCTATGGTTTGGTTTTACAATTTTCAAATTGATTTAATTTGTTTGAGTTGAATTTTTCATTAAAAATTTAAGGCTTATGATTCCACAACACAAGATTATGAAAATGCCTAAGAGGTGATGATTTATGCTTATTGATCACAAAAGGGAGAACCAACCTCAGAACCTGAATCTAGGGAGCTTAGGCGAGGGCCAAAAGCACAACCTAAATTTAAGGAGAAAATGAGTATTTGGTTTGCCTCCACAAGAGAGGACAAACCACCTGACTATTTAGACTTACAATCGCCTGGGGGTGGCTGCCAACTAACTCTTCCTATGATTTTAAATTTATGTAAGCAAGTTATATGCTTTATGCAAGATAGCTACGCTATTATTTATTTAGAAAGAGACTAAGTCCTTAAACTCACCCCCTAAAGAGACTAGATCATGTAAGGGTATGTTGCAAATGACCTGAATCTAATACAATTTAGATTTTATTTTATTTTTATTTTTGGACAATCATTTTGACTCAGGCTAATAGGATTCATATGCCTAATGCATGAGAAATGAGATTATTGGCCAAAATCAGCGAGAAAGGAGGAGGTGTATTTCCACCATGGCTCTCAAAGGTTAAGCCAAGTTTCTATGGCAAAGGTGGAAGCCCTCCAATTAAGAGTGAAAATAATATGCATTTGTGCATGATGTTAGAAAAGAAGTACTTATCCAACTAAGGGGTTGCTAATTCTTTTATCTTGATTTTTAGCCTAAGCTTTAGGTGAGTTTATGAGTTCTTTATTTTTAGTTTTGAATTGTTAAATTTGGTAAAAGATTTATTTTTTTCTAAGAGCCTAATCCACATCCGGTCATACATAAAGTAAGAAAGAAACTAGGAAAAGGATGCCACTTAATGCACAAGCTAAACAAATCATCAATCAATTTATAAAGCTAATCACAAAAGAATAAGAGGCCATTGTAGTCGGGTTCCACAGCACAAACCCGAAGAACAAATTGGGTAGCTCAGCTATACCCTTATATAACCTAGATTACAAATGAATTACATACAATTAAGCAAGGAACTCATTGTTATGGGGGTCTTCAAGCTTCATTTCTTCATTCTTCTTCTCTTCTTTCTTCTCCTTTTCATTTTTCTTCTTTGGTTCCTTCTTTTGGATGGTTGGAAGATGGATGCTCCAAAGGCTTCACATGGTGCATAAGATGAGATCTTATGACCAATGTGCATCTTAATCCCCATAACAATCATTCCAAAATCCTAATTATAAAAATTACATGAAAAGGAAAAGTAAATCTAGCTAACACCTGCAAAATGGAGATTAGCTAAACAAACCATGCAAAATTCCAAGCATGTATATTGGACTTATCACCCCACACATGGGTGACTAAGTCCACCTAGCCTATTGGACTATACTTAGGGGTATAAGCACCTGCACAATAAAAACATTTATATTTTATTTATCACAACCCCTTAAGCACAATCCCCTGCATAAGACAATGGTTAGACTAAGATCACCCTACCATTCATTTAGCGCACATACATCCTAACATCCAGATTAAAATATATATCACAAAATAAAAGCAAGCATCAAACCATGCACCGCTCTATCCTAAAGCTAAAAGTGGTGACTTAGCCTAATGTGTGTGCTTTAGAGTTTATGTGGTATACGTAGTTATGGCTTTAAGTTAGAATTTTCTAAGTGTAAAGAATGTTCAACTTAGAGGAGGGTTTCATTTAAGTGATTTAATAGTTTTGGATTGATTTTATTTTATGTTTTGATTGGGTTCAAGTGAATCCTACAATTAATTACTAAGTTATAAAGAGAGGGAAAGAGAAGGGAACTCCTCTTTCCTTCCCTAACCTACATAATTTCTAAAGTGTATTCATATTTTAGTTTTATTTAGTGAATGTTTTAATTAAGTATTTTAATTAATCCCAAGTTTAGATGAACTCTAAACAAACCTATTCAAAAAGAAATACATTTTAAGATTAAGTAAAATGAACTAAATTCAGAAAACATGCATCACTTCACTTCTTTCCCAACATGTATAACATGCATATGAATGAGTTCTAAACATATCTATACATACAAATGGGGATGTTGAACACACTTTATGATGCATGCTAAGTAATTCATTTAAGAAAATTTGAGAGTTTATTATGCATGATTTTCATTAAGTAGCAAAGGGGTTTCTTATCCAACTTTCACATGCACATATGCATGTATGAAAGGTGTAAGTGAGTACAACACCATTGTTAACCAGGGGTGTAAGGTACAAGATCTACTTAGGGCTACTTAAAGCCTCGCAACCTGGGATAGTTCAGACTAATATACCACTTTCCTTAAATACAAGCATGTGTACAAAAGAAATGAATGGAAAAGAAAGAATGCAAAAGTTGGTGTTGGTTGATTTATTTTTGTTTATGCAGTTTATAAGTACAAGTATAGGTATCCTTCTTAAGTAATAGCATAGGAATGAAAAAGATATAGAATTAAGCAAGTGTTAGGTTCTTTTCAAATGAACTATACACTTTGCCAAGTCTTATTCAAAACTATGCTAAAGGAGAGGGGAAGGAAAACCTACACTAAGCACATCCTTATATTTTACTCACATGCAAACTTATAAGTATGATATAAGTAACAAACTTTCTATTTTGATAATTGATTCATATATTTTAAAAATAATTTGGATTTAATAGTGATAATAGCCACTCATATTCTTACTTTAGCCAAAACATACAATTTGACATAAAGGAAACATTTTCATTTTAAATTCAATTTTTGAAATGGCATGAATACATGAAATCATATGACACACATATTAGCATATTGGGAAAAAACCAAAGCAATGAAAGTATTTAAACACATTTTCTTTAATTAATTCCTAAAAGTAACCTTATTAAATAAGAAAGCTTAAAGTAAATCAAAGTTTGTTTAGTGTGATTTTTATTTGATCTTGAATTTGATTCAATTTTAAAAATGTGAATTGAGTTTGATGTTCCTAACCCATTCCCACATGTGTTTGATATTTTTGTTCAATTTTTAGATGATTAGATTCACTTTATATTTTGATTAAGTTAAGATATGAATTAAGCATGTTAATTACTCCTTACCTACACCACCTTAGCATAGTTAATCAAATAATTTTGATCCAATGAGATGACATAAAACCTCATAAGAAATTAAATTTTCAATGCACCTAGGATGAAAGGGACTGAATGCAATTTGGCTCATGATTAATGATTAATTAAGCTAAGGGGTTTAACTTAAGTAATTTGAAAACACCCCTCACACATATGTGTTGAATTTTGATTTCGTTAATTGAACTTAGGCTCTTGAATACCTAAGCATCTATCCCAAGTAGATTAATTAAGTTATGGAAAGTTTTAGAATTTTAAGAAATTAAGTAAGTGGGTAATTAATAAATTAGCCCTTAATTAAGAGAGGATTAAGAAAGAAAAGGGGGTTTAAGGAATAGCTTAGGGGAAATGCCCCAAAATTATTCCCTAAACTTCCCATTCACTGAAACAGAACTTAATTAACTTCAACAAAGGATTAAACCACTATTCAAGCCCTTAATTAAACTTAATTACATTAAGGGGTAATTAGAAAATAAATTAGTAATTTCTCCAATTAAGCCACCAATAAATCCAAAAAAAATTAGGGGAGGTAGAAGTTATCCCCCAAAATATACTCAAGAAGTTTGAGAATAATTAGTGGATTAATTAAAGGGTAATTAACAAATTAAGATTTTCAATAAAAACTAAATTCAAAGAAAAAAAGTATTCATAATTAATCAAAATCAATTTTAGAATATTTTATGTTCAATTATCCTTCTAATTCAATTTATTTCATATTTTGCTAATTTTTTTAGATTGAGATATGAATTTTAGAAGTTTAGGCAATTAATTAGAATTAAATAAACCTTATTTAATTCTCTAATCCCTACAGCGTGCCACACATGCGCTGACACGAATACACTTTACACATGGCAATTTTTGATTGGCAACTTAAATGTTGCATCATAGTGCCGCGTGGCGGTGGCACTATGTGCTTTTGTCTCAGCCGTCCGATCAAGGATTGGATGGCTAAGATTAAAGCCACCATTTTTAGGGGATAAAATGAATTATAAAATGTGATTTAATCTTGGTCGTCCATCCAAAATGCACGAATGGATGGCTAGAGATCTTCCTTGTTCTTCCCTATGGAAAAATGGAGACTGTCCACTTTCAAAGAGAAGATCCGAGCTTGATCGAGCTTAGATTGGATTAAAAATCAACCCACACCATCTAAACCTAATGGCAAGCACATCTAACGGTCAAAATTTCATGTGATCAAAATTTCTTGCACAAAACTCCACACCACATTGAGTTTAATGGTCAAAAAATGGTATACCTCATCGAAGGTGATCATCGACGATTCTTGAGAAGCTTCGTCTCATTGAGACGAAGCTTTGGTGAAAGTTTTAGCTCTTGAGGTTGAGTAGATAGCTCTATGGACCAACTCCTCCTTCTAGTGAGCTCGGCGTTGATCGAATTGGATCCTCCCTTGCCTTTGGAGCTTGGGAAAGAGCTTGGGCAAGCTCGACTTGATCCTCTAATGGAGCGTGCAAAGTGAATTTGGTTGATATTGAGTATTGGCTAAGTTCAAAATCCTATGGACCTCCCCTATTTTCACCTTATGAAAACTGAGAAGATGAAGTTGGCAAGTGCTTGAGGGAGCTTGGGATCCCTGGGAAAAGACTCTAGCTCTCTCTCTCTCACTCAATCGACAATGGGGATCTGAAGATTCAAATGAATTAAGGGGAGTATATCTCCCCCTTTGGCAATCGGATGACCGAGAAGGGAGGAACCATTTTGATCCAATTGAGCTTAGGCAGTGGGTTTGTTAGGTCGTTTAGGCTATCCTTGAGTTCATTTTAGGCTAGGGAGTGGATTAGTGGAGTCCCCATGTGCCCATTTCCATGCACATGGTTTGGCCCTTGGGTGAAGTTGGGCTGACCCAAACCTATTTGGTTGGATGCACCACCCTCTATAGGGTTTCACTTGACCTACTAGGATAGTTTTAAGTAGGTATGAAGAGAGTTTGACCAAATTCCAAGTGGAATTGATCAAAATTTGTTCTATGGCCTAGGGGTTAAATGGTCATTTGGCTGATTTTTGAAGTTGGATATATTGGGTATGTTGACAAAATAGGTTTGGCTAAGTTTCATTGGATTTGGAGTTCATTTGGTATGGTTTGGCTCATGTTGATCGATTTAGGCCAAAATGGGTCAACTTGGGTCAATTTTACCAATTGGTCAAATTGGGTCAAACCAAGGGTTGGGTCAAGTTCATATGACCATTTGAAATGTTTTTGTTGCTTTGGTTTGATTCAATTTGGTTTAGGTTTGAATTAGGTTCATATGACTTCATTTAGGTCAAATGGGTCAAGTTGACCAATTTGACCCATTTGACCTATTTGACCTAGGTCATGGGTAGGTTTATGTTTGGTTAGTCATATGAAGTGGATTGGTATCTTTTTTCCAATCAATTTTGGTTAAGTTTGAATTTAGTTCAATATGACCCTCTAGGTCAAGTTGAGTTCAAGGTCAATTGGGCTAGGTTAGGTCTAGTTTAGGGTTTTTGAGGCTTTGGTCAAGAGCAACAAGTGATTTGGAATGAACTTGACCCATTGATTTTAATCAATTTGGCTTAGATCAAGTATTGATACATTTTGACTTTTTAGGTCAAGTGGCCAATTGGGCTAGGTTAGGCTCAAATGTTGACTTGATCAAGTTCAAACATTGGTCATGAATGAACTTAGAATAATGGTTTCAACCAATTTGGCCTATGATGAATTTTGGCTATGTTAGGTTTCATTTTGGCTAAGTGTTGACTTGATCAACCCTTAGGTTTGACTTGGTTTGACCCAACTTGAGTGATTGATCATCTTATGATGATTGTTTATCATGATGAGAGGCATATGTGAGTTTGATTCAATCTAATTTGGTTAGGATTAGAATTTGGCTCATAAGGGGTACTTTAGGATACTTTGGGTCAAGTGAGCCTAAGTGGGTCAAATGGCTTGGTCAAAGCTTGATTTGAGTTTGACTGAACTTGTATATGGACTTATGATTGAAATATAAATTCATTTGCAAGTGGTTTGATGTCAAATGGGTTTTGACTCATTTGATAATTTGAAATTCAAAGGGTGAACATGAAATGGATTTTGGCTTGATTTTTGAATTGAGTTTTGATTTAGTGAATGAAGTTTGTATTTATATTTGGATTCATGATTGAAGGATTGATTGAATCCTGAAGAAAAATCAAGAGTTTGGCTTGATTTGAAGTTGATTTGGCTAAGTTCAAGATTTTGACTTGAAAGGCTTAGGTTTGATTTTGAATGGATTTGAGTTTGATTTTTGGAAGTGGTTTTGATTGTTTGAATTTATATTTCATTTATATATGTGACTATAAATGATAATGTAGATGGGTTATGAGAAAATACTATGAATTTGGAGTGATTTGATCATGATCTAAGCTAAGTCCTTAAGAGAAAATTTAAAGGACTTAGGAAATTTTGGAGTTTGGAAGTTAAATTTTGAATTTAGTTTTGGTTGATTTGAATTTATATTTCATTTATGTATGTGAATATAAATGAGAATATAAATGAGTTATAAGAAAATTTCAAGGATTTGATTTGATTTGAAGTTGATTTAATCATGATCTAGGCTAAGTCCTTAAGAGGAAATTTAAAGGATTTAGGGAATTTTGGAGTTTTTGGATTTAGTTTCATTGATTTGAATTTATATTTTATTTATATATGTGAATATAAATGAGTTATAAGAAAATCTCATGAGTTTGAATTGATTTGAAGTTGATTTTGGATAAGTCTTTAAGAGAAAAATTAAGGATTTAAGAATGATTTTGAATTAGGAATTTGAATTTTGGATTTATTTTGATTGATTTGAATTTATATTTCATTTATATATGTGAATATAAATGAGAATATAAATGAGTTATAAGAAAATTTCAAGGATTTGATTTGATTTGAAGATGATTTTGGCTAGGTCCTTAAGAGGGGATTAAGGACTAAGAAAATTCAGAATTTGAAATTTCATTCATGGGCTTCAATCATGGATTTCAATCATGAGGCATTGATTTGAGTTTGGAGAAAATCAAATAAGATTGATTTGTAGTTTGACTTAAAAGAAGGAAGGTGAGGAGTGGTTCAAGCTAAGGGTAGACAAATTTTCTTAACACCCCTAAAGAATGACCTATTCTTATGGCTAACTCTTCTAAGTCTCTAGGGCTAAGTTGAGTGTCCACCTAATCACTAGATGTGTCTTAGGACTAAGGATCCCTTAAAGCCTAAGAGGAGTCCTATGTCTAAGATGGAGGAGTTGAGAGCTCATTCTAAAAATGAGGTCAACAATGCCACTCTGGATACTTACTCATATCTAAGAAGATAGTTGGAGAGGATGCCATTGTAGACACTTACTTCTCATAAAACTACATTGATTTTAAGTAGAGAAGGACGCCCCTTGAGATACTTAAACCTAATCTATCCATACTAGAAGATAGGATGCAATTACGGATACTTACTCCTACCCTCGTAGTACCAAAGATTTTATTTTTATTTTTTTATTCCTAGAAAGGATGCCACTATGGATACTTACTTATCGAGGATGGTAGTTGGAGAGGACTCTACTATGGATACTTACTCCTCACCAAACTACACTGATTTCAACTACGGAAGGATGCCTCTTGGGATACTTACACCTAAACTAGCCGTATTAGAGAGGTAGGATGCCACTGTGGATACTTACTCATACTCTCGTAGTATTAAAGGATTTTGTTTTTCATTTCTAGACAGGATGCCACTATGGATCCTTACTCATGCCTAGGAAGATAGTTGGAGAGAACGCCAACAAACTACACTGATTTTAACCAGAGAAGGATGGCACTTGGGATACTTACACCTAATCTAGCCGTACTAGAGATATTTGATGCCACTGTAGATACTTACTCCTACCCTCATAGTATTAAGAGATTTTATTTTTGATTTCTGGACAAGATTCCACTGTGGATACTTACTCTTCACCAAACTACACTGATTTTAATGAGAGAAGGATGCCTCTTGGGATACTTAGATCTAATCTAGCACTAGAGAGATAGGATGACATTATGAATACTTACTCCTACCCTCATAGTACTAAAAGATTTTATTTTAAATTCTAGATAGGATGCCATTGTGGATACTTACTATTGTCTAGGATAGTAGTTGGAGAGGATGGCATTGTGGATACTTAGTCCTCACCAAACTACATCAATTTCAACTAGTGATGGATTCCACTAGGGGACTTACTCCTAACTAGCATATTTTAAATATAAGAATGGTGTCATGATGACTTAGTCCTACCCTATGGACAATATGAATGGTGCCACAAAGGGCTTGGTCTGAACCTATGAGAGAAATAAGAAGGGGGCCATAGAGGGCTTGCTCCCAACTTGTGAGGAAACATGAATAGTGCCATGAATAGCTTGCTCCAATCCCATGGGAATGGCACACAAAGGCTTACTCCAATCCTAAGAGATTTATAGGAAGGGTGGCGTGAAGGGCTTACTCCCATCCTATGGAGAGCAGGTATAGTACCATAAAGGGCTTACTCCAAGCCTGTGGGAATGGTGCAAAAAGGCTTACTCCAAACCTTAGAGATTTATAAGAAATGTGCCATAGATGGCTTACTCCCATCCCATGGAAAGTAGGTATGGTGCCACAAAGGGCTTACTCCAAACTTATGAGAATGGTGCACAAAAGCTTACTCCAAACTCAAGAGATTTAAAGGAAGGGTTCCACGAATGGCTTATTGTCATCCAATGGAAAGCAGGTATGGTGCCACGAAGGCCTTACTCCAAACCTATGGGAATGGTGCACAAATTATTACTCCAAACCCTAGAGATTTATTGGAAAGGTGCCACAGAGGGCTTACTCCCATCCTATGGAAAGCAGGTATGGTGCCATGAAGGGCTTACTGAAAACTTATGGGAATGTTGCACAAAGGCTTACTCTTAACCCTAGAGATTTATAGGAAGGGTGCCACGAAGAGCTTACTCCCATCTTATGAAAAGTAGGTATGGTACCAGGAAGGGCTTACTCCAAAACTTTTGGAATGGTGCACAAAGGCTTACTCTAGACCCAAGATAATCATAAGAAGGGTTCAAACCTAGTGTATAATATGCCAATGTCAAAAGAATAAGATTTTATTATTTTCAATCATCTCAAAGTTCTATATGACCATGTTAGATGTCTAATCTATTTTAGACAAAACATCATATGGAATCAACCTGAGTGTTTTATTTTTTTGAGCTTGCATGTAACATTTTAGTTCTTAGGCAGCAAAAGTCAAATAATGCTTCTCAATTGATGATATTTTATTTTTTTTTGCGTAAATATGTAACTTACATGATATTGTCTCAATTTTATTTATTAATTTGAGTCAATGACTATCAAGAGATTTCTCTTAAAGCTACAACTGATATATATATATATATGTTCTATTTTCTTTATTAAAATGAATCTGCCTTCAAGGTATTTTCCTTATCTTCTTAAGAGATTCCTTAAAAGCTCCAACATATAATCTCTATAGTTTTCCAAGAATGTGAGTAGTAGGGATAAGTATACTCTTAAATTTTCCCAAAAGTGCCTTGACATTTCTCATCCCTAATAAAAATTTGAATTGTTTGATTAAGGATAATAGAAAGTTGACATTCTTCTGATAATTCTGAAATAAGCCTTTTCTCAAGCTTTAAAAGACTTCTTTTGAATGATATTCTTATGAAGTGTTATTTCAACAATAGGTCTACTTAATTTTGATCCCTTTAGGATCCACTACGGGTTTTAGGAAATCCCTTAAAGCCACCTCAAAGGCACATTCTATGAAATTCCTTTTAAAATGATGTAGTGCAAAAATTCTCAAGTTTGTAAAGATAAATTTATTTTTCTTTTCTTTTTATTTTCTAGTAAGATCATCACTTGATTATGAGCGAGGCTATAAAAAATCTTAGTCAGGACCTTTTGATAAATTTTCCTAACATTCCTAAGACCAAACAACTTAACGTGTAACAGAATATCCTTAAGGGAGTTTGAATGCCGTATACTTTTTATCCTTAGGGATCATCTTGATTTGATCAGATTCAAACAAGTTATCCTCACATTAGAATATTTTATATGTATAGAAGCTTTATCCAATTTGAAGTATGAATAACAAGAACCCAACTTTAAGGTAAAGCCTTATCTGTGGAATTGACACATATGATGATTTGAACATTTCTTTACTAAGACAATGTTAGCCAAACAAGAAGAAAAATTTCTTCTTATGTAAGGCCATCATTGGCCAATTTTTTTTTAACAATAATTTGTCATTTGAAGTCTAATCACATGCATCAAGGGATTTATTTTATTAGAATAACATTAAGCCCCATCTCGAGCTTATAGATCACTACATCTAGAAATAACTTGATTAAGTAGTCTTAAACTCTAGAAATAACTTGATTAGGTCATCAATATTCATTTTAATAAAGAGTGAGCTTATAAATCAAATTTTCTTATTTTTTGCTTCATTTTTTGTTCCTAAATTTTTTTTCTCTTAACTCGTCAATTGTGGATTTAACTTCTTTGAATTCTAGGGGTGCATCCCGAACTTGAA
The DNA here is from genome assembly GCA_021442155.1 of Cymbidium sinense. Taxonomy (NCBI): domain Eukaryota; kingdom Viridiplantae; phylum Streptophyta; class Magnoliopsida; order Asparagales; family Orchidaceae; genus Cymbidium; species Cymbidium sinense. The sequence goes on along the minus strand of CM038216.1, from coordinate 164,084,651 downwards.
GACTATTTGAATCTTCAAACTTCTCTTAAACAATACTTATCCAAAGAATTAGATTAGTCTATAAAGATAAAGATAGATTTTGATTGTAAATAATTATCTTATGATAGGTAATCTTAAATTTTTACCTTTGGACTTATATTTTCTTCTTAAAAATTTATTTCTTTTTAGGTTCTTCAGTTAGGAGCTACTCTGACTTCCAACTCTATCACCTATTTTTGATGTAGGGGAATTAGAGCTAAAGTTCCCACATATTCATTAATATTTACATACAAAGAGAGGTTAGATTCATCTACTTTTTCCCCAAGATTTGGATTCTTTTCAACTTCTTCTATTAGGGGCTACTTTGATTTCTAACTCCATCACCTATTTTTGATGTAGGGGAGTTAGAGCTAAAGTGCTCACATATTCATTAATATCTTCATACAAAGAGGGGTTATATTCATCTACTTTCTTCCTCAGATTTGGATTCTTTTCAACTTTTTTGGTTAGGGGCTACTCTGACTTCTAACTTTTATTTATTTTGATGTAGGGGAGTTAGAGCTAAAGTGCCCACGTATTCACTTATATTTTTATACAAAATATGTCATACTCATCCTTTTTAGCTCTTAGACCCGCTTCTATTTTTTGTTATACTCTAATAAAATTTCAAACTTTAATAAGGCCTTAAATATATTTGAATCTTCATCTAAACAAGACTTCAAATCACTATAAATCACATGAAATTTATTTTCTCTCTCCATTTTTTTTATTTCCTCTTTGTCTTGCTTCTATTTTTTTTCTTATGCTTTCTTTTCTTTTATTTTCTCTTTCTTTTTTTGGCCTTACTAATGTTAGATTCAATATAATCACTAATCTTCTAGTCAAGAGAAATAGTAGGTTGTATCCTCATAAATTCTAACTTCATGAATCAAGAATAGTTATTCATCTCTTTTTATGATATAGTTAAATCCATCATGTATATCTTCGATGGACTGACGGATGAAGAAGAATACCATTCAACATTTATGATTTTAAAGTTTACTTTAAAAGAGCATTAAAGATAATTCTAAATATATGAATTTTAACTTCAATTTCTAAGTCATCACTTTCAAACAACAATTGGATTGAATTTAAAGCTTTCTTCCCATTTTTTTTATTGAATTCACATAATATCATCCTTTAGAGCTGCTCCTAAGTGAATTCATTCTAAGTAAGTCTAAGATATTTAGAATTTGTAATGTTTACCGATGCACCTGAGTTAACAAACATTATAAAGATTTTAGAGTTATCCACATTGACCATTATATTGAAAAGTCAAATTTTTTCAACAATTCTCAGTAGTAGATTTTTGTTAAAGAAGATAACCTTAGGAACTTTTTTATAGTGGAATGCCTCATCAGAGATATTTGCTAGTAGCTAAGTAAGACAAATCTCTGAATTGAGTAATGCCTTAATCAGTGATTCCTTTATTTTCTTAAGGAAAATAAAGGCATCATAGTTGTTTAATTTTGTGAGAGATTTCTTAAGATGGGCTAAACCACTATTAAGAATTCTTAAAAGAAAAGATTTTTCTATTAAGAGAAAGATTCTTTGACGGGAGCATAATGGTTTAGTTATTATTGATGACTTATTTGCTATTCTCTCCTTTTCTTCATCATTATTTGAGGCAGCAAGACTACCATTTCAAAGTTTAATTTTGGTAATCCTTTCTAAATTGAAGGGAAGGAGAGTAGGGTCAACTCTATCAACAATGGTGTTCTTGTGTTCTCCTTTTGAACCGTAAGAATTAGAAGACTTTAACTTAATCTTCAAAGTCTCACTCTAAGAGTTGGTGACAGGAGCATCACTATTAGGACCCAGTTCATATAGTATCTTAAAGTCATGAGATTTTGAGAATTAATTTTAGAGGGATCAAAAATTTTATTACATTTTTAGAGTTTCTTATTATCATTTTTATTATTAGGAGAAGTCAGATGAATTTTCTCTTCATTATCTCTATTCTAATTCATTTGTTGATTTGGGATAAGAATGAAGAAGACATGGAGTCTTGCTCTACATCTTTGCTAACGCACATGTTTGCTTTTCCCTTCCTGACTCTCTCCTAAACTCCTAATAATTCAGGGTTTTTGGGGGGCCTAAGAAGGAATCATCTCTGAGTCTCACCCTGAAAATAGCTAATCAGCTAGAGCAGCTAACTTCTAAGTTTCTTGATGGACGTATAGAGATGGTTTAATTTTTTTTAAAAAATGAACAATATTAAAGCTAAATTAATTTCATCAACATGAGAAGCATCCTTAGTGGGGATAGAAGGTTCTCCTTTGATTTCTACGATTGACCCCTACTTAGAGTCAACATGGTATTCCTTTTGGCTCACAATTATCCCTTCCTTAAAGTTCTTCTCAAAATAATTTTTTAAATGTGAAATAATCTTTAATCCTATATCCTATCACTTGGTGGTAGGAGTAATAGCTAAAGTTATAGCCACTTCCATTAGTTTTAAGAGTTTTGAAGTTTGAACATTTTTTTTTGTTGAAAGAATTCCTTATTTCAACATACACTCTCAAGTGCTTACTGCCTTAGAATACATTAAAACAAAGGAATATCAGTTTGAGGACCTTGTCCAAACTCTCTTTAGCTTTTATCCAAAGCCAAGATAAAATCAAGGACAAGGAGGATTTATAATTTACTTTTCAAAATTCATAATTTCTCAAAGATGATTTCCACTTTTAAAAATGACTTTATTTTTATTTTCATTTTAAAATGATGTCAAATCCATTTTGATCAAAGTTGAGTCTAACAAAAATGACTTTATTTTGAACTTTAAATTATTTGAATTTTATTAAAACTTTTATGGGGGAGGTTCTAGGACCCATTCATTTGATTGTGATAAATGAGGAGTTCTAGAACCTAAGTTAAAGATGTTGGGTGGGCTCTACCAAGGATGAAATAGAGAGGCACCTAATGAAAATGAAAGACAATATTGACCTACGAGTGGCACAACTATACTGTAAATATATAAAGATAAAAATCAATTTTCAAAGATGGAGACAGGAACTCTCCAGCGGAGTCACTAGAAAAATCAATGAAAATTTTATTTGGAGCACCACGCAGATCTTGGAGGTACTTATCTAAGTAATAGAATACATCATTAAGGGATAAATATATTATCTCAAAAGATAAACATATTATCCTATAGTGAATTTGATTGCTTAAAAAGGACTCCTAAGGTCGATGAGTTTTGATGTATGAGAGATCTTCCCCTGAACTATATGGAGAGGTACAATAAGGTATATTTTATTGCAAGGTTTGTAGTTCCCTATAAGGGCAAGCCTTTATAGTAAATTACATCTTAGAAGGAAAAGAACTTCTTAAAATATTCTCAATTAAAGAAATTGACTTTCATCTCTATGGCTTTCAAAGTGTTTATTAAAAAGATGGTTAGTTTAAAAATTCAAATGAGAATGCTTCAAGGGGGGAAGAGTTCTTTTCGGAAGCTAAATATGATTGAGTAAGAAATGCTTTTAGATACTGAGAAACCTAGTAAGCATTTCAATTATCTTATTATTTGGATTTACCTTTCTGAGATTGAGATTATTGAAGTTTTGACTTGGCATTTTATTAAAAATCTAGGGCTTAAATTTTGACAACACAAGATTGTGAAAATTCCTAGTGGTTGAAGATTTATTCCAGCAGGATGCTTTAGAACCTAAGCCTAAAAATGCTTCTTACATAAGTCACAAACCTAACCTAGTCTAATTTTATAAATTTGGGAATTATTAATTCATTTTTTTCCATTTTAGAAAATAAACCTATCTTAATTCTTATGGACTTACTTTCCACCTTAAAGGGGTTGTCAACTAACACCACCTAAATAATTTTAAATTATGTAAGCTTGTCTTATGCAATTGCAAGATGGCTAGGCTATTGTTAGTTAGGAAAGATTCTAAAATTTAAACTCACTCCCTAAGAGACTAGATCATATATGGTATGCAATTCATGACATATACTAACGTAATAAAATTAATAACTTTTTATTCATTTTGACTCATTAATTTTGGAGTTAGGCTTGAGAGGATTTATGCCTAAATGCTTGATGAAATTAGGTTTTGGGAAAAATCAAAGAGAATATGTGTTCTCTACTACATGGGATTGATCTCACATGTCAAGCCTGTCCCTTATCGTGCAAGAACTTATTTGCAAGAGTGAAATAATATGCATGCATGATGTTGAAATATACAACCATTCAGCTAAGGGTTAGTAAATCTTTTATTTATTGATTAAGATTATTAACTTTAGAGTGAAGTCATGAGTTGATTAAAATTTAATTAAAATTATTAATTGGAGTACAAAAATTTAATTTTTCTAAGAGCATAATGCATCCAACCTTCATCACAACACATAACAGCCACATAAATAAACCTATGAAAAACATGTAGTTTTATTGTGCACCCCAAACTAATTCAAGCCAGATTTAAATAAATAAAATAGGCCGGTGCAGTTGGGTACCACTATACACTGAGAAAAAAAAATGGACAGTCGACCTCTGCTCTTATACAACCCGACCTAGAACTAAAAGTTTGATCTATGAGGTCTTTATTAACTTCAGGATCATCACCTTCTTCACGGACCTCCTTAGGCTCCACCGGGGACCATCAAATAGGTACAGTCAGCTCCTGTTAATCCTAAACCCCATAGATCCTAACCTAATTCTAGGCTCAAATTATATTTTAAAATTTTAAAATAAAATCCTAAATTCTGTAAAATAGACTTTAGGAAAAATATACAACACACAAACAGTTTATATTTCAAACATACAAGATTATCATCAGTGATTGCCAAGCCCACCTATCATATTAGGCTATGCTTAGAAACTTTAGTAACATATGCAAGCAAAAACATTTATTTTATATTTATTACAGCGGTCCATTTTAAGTAGAGCCCATGCAAAAAATAATATTGGCATAAAAACAACGCCATAACATCCAGACTAGTGAGCAAATAATCTTAGTCATCTAGTATAAAATATTACACTAAAAAATAAGAAAAATATCACATCATAATAAATTATCACAAATCATCAACCAAACCTAAGTTTAGGGCCCGTGAACTAGCATTCTAGTATGTGAAAGGAGGGGCTTATGTTATATTATCGTACTAGGCCTTATTTTAGTTTAAGTTTTAAGTCCAAAGTTCATTCAATTTATCGTTGGATGGTTTCACTTTAATTGATTTAATTAATTTTATTAAATTTTATTTTAGTTTTAAGTTCTTTTTTGTGTGTAAGTGAAATATAGTTTTTAATGAATTAAGAGTAAGATAAATTCTGCTTTGGAAAGAATCTATTTTTTCAACATCCTAATCCTAATAAAATGAAATTTTCACTCTGAAATAAGAATTTGTTTTAAGGGTCAAACTAAGAACCTAAGTTTCTTAATTAGTCTATTTGAATTAATTTGAATGATTTAATTTAATTAGATTAGGTTTGATTGATGTTTATTTTACTTAGTTTCAATTTCAAAGCTTGAATTTGTTTAACTTCATATATTTTGACTGATTAATTTTGAATTGATTATGTTTTAATTTTATTTAATTAAGTTTTTATAATTCAATATCCTTTGAATTAATATATAATTCTTTTCTCTTGGGTTTTAATTTAAGATTTTAATTTATATGATTAATATTGATTTGATTATTTCAATGTTATTTAAATTTATTGATTTCATCTTTCCATTTGAGTTTGGTTTGATTTAGATAAAATATTTTAGTTTAATTAACTTCTTATTTGATTAAGGTTCAAAGAAACTTTTTATTTAGATTCTAATTAGGAGTTTGATCATTTGGTTTATTGAATTTGGTGATTTGATTTGTATGTTGGTTTTAGTTTAAGGATTATTTGATTTAATTTTATCTTTTGATTTGACATAATTGATTTGATTTGCAAAGTTTTATTGATTTATGAACTTGTTTAGGTTAAGTGAATTGAATGTTTATTTTTGAGTTCAATTAAATTTGATTGTTCACATTTAGAGTTTCATTTAATTTGATTAGTTTATTAGAATTTGGTTAATTTCTTTGAATGGTACTTCATGTTTAATTTGATTATTAAACTTGTATGTTTAATGATTAATTAATTAATCTAATTCAAATAGATTGAATTGAACTTAGTTTGATTGTATAATGAATTGATAAGGTTTACTTTAATTTCATTTGATTTGATTTGATTATGATTTGTGATCTATTTGATTTAAAATTTGATGATTAATTATGGCTCCATTTAGTTTTATTGTTTATTGAATTTAAGTGATTTCATATGGTTGAGTTTCAATGCTTAATTAAGATTTAATTAGTTTGGTTTGCTTCATATAGTTACCTAAGTTGATTGGATAGTTTAAGATTAGCTTGTTTACTTTAAAGTTGATCAGATGATTTAATTAATTATTGATTATTTGATAATTAAATTTATCATATTTAATTTAATTAAAGTTTAATCAATTGTAATCACTATTTAATTTATTTTATATTTACCTTAAATTTCTTTTAGGCTTTCCAAAAAAAATACTTTGTTTTTTTGCATTATAAGTTTGATTTAATGAATTATTCTGGAATTTTAAAGATTAATTAAAATTTTTTTACATCAATAGGATTTAATTAAAGGAGAGTCACGATTAATCTTGGTTGTTTGATCTAAGATCAAATTACCATAATTTAATCATGTGTTAATGGGAGAAATCAATCGCTATTATAAAGCTTTCATGATTTGGACTAATGAAGCATAAAATTAATAATGCATCTCACTAAAAAAAATGATTGGAAGTGTAATGGATCTAACAGTTGGATCCTAATGATGCTACCATTCAACCAAATATAAGGTCCCAAAAATTTGTTAAGTGTGAGAAATTTACCTCACCAGAGTTGATGGCCGATGAATCTGACATGTTGAAGAGTTTCCTCACATTGAGTCTGTGCTTTGGTGAGCAAATTTTATTTGAAGCTGACAACAATAAGACTCCATCCTTGAACTCGTACATCAATAGCCCCTTCCGAGCTAGTTGTTATTGAACCCCAATTGCAATTGGTTCTTGATCTACTCGTAGAGATAGCCAGTGTCATATTGGTAAGATGAGTGAGTCCTTCCCTACTACATAATAGACTCCATGAACCATTGCAAGATTATGATCTCATCCTCGTCGGTCCAAAGTCGCCATAACAGTTTCCTTGATTCATCAACTAAGTTTGTGGACACCATGCGTCAGGACTCCACATCCGGCCCAATATGTGCAGGTGAGCAGGGGGTTATGTGCAGTTGTCGGTAGAGACAGACAAGGTTGCAGGTTTACAATGTGGTGTTAAAGCCAACTATGCATGGAAGGAAATAAAGTGGCAGGTAGGCTGATGAGTAGAAAATGAAAATGGTCAAGAAGAGTTGGGTGTGCGAGCTGAGGGTCATGCGAGCTGTAGGTCATGCTAGGTGGGTTGCAAGTGCGGGCTGAAGCAGAGACACTTAGCAGCAGAGAAGAGATGGACTAAGTTGTTGATCTACAGTTTGGAAAATGAGAGGGAGGAGGGCTTGGATAGGTTCAGAAAGCTTTGGCCAGTGGATGGGAATGGGACGGGACCTAGAAGTCTCATGCGTGATGAGTAGAGTGGAGAGGGTGCTTGGGTTTTTGCTCTAGAGGGAAGAGGGAGACACAAGAAATGTTCGCAAGGGGAGACAGTGAAAGAAGACGTAGGGCTTGATGGAGGGAGCTGTCAGCCTTCTCTTTTTTATTTATTTTGATTGAGGTGTGAGTGATAGAGAAGATAGCCAATGAGAGGAGAAAATATTGCATGCAAAGTCAGGACATAGCATTACGTTCGGACACCAACCAGATCTCTACACTTGTCCACTAATAAAATATGATTTTTTTTACTTTATAATGTGACAATGATGTCGTTAACGTTATTTGGACCCGGCCCTACGCCCAGCTCAACCTAGTCCATTAAAACAGCGGAGAGAAAATATTTCAGATGGCGTGGATGCCATTTCAGACTTTGAACCTCAGAAAATATAAGTATTTTCATTTTTGTGCAAAAATTTTCCTCAGCTCCCTCTCCCGGAGTGCATCTAACCTTCCCCTAAAGTTATGCTAAATCTCAGGCATTAAAAATTGAGGTATGATATCATCTTCTCTATCTAGGAGAATCCATGAGTTATTTCTTCTTGCATTTTTGAACTTTAAATATTTAGGGTTTTCACGTTTGTTTTGACCGTCAAATAGAAGCACATTTGAGTTCTTTAAAGGAGACTTTGGGGGGTTTTTAGAGCTATTTTTGAAGTGTAAACTATGTACTCTCATGAGTATACACCTCATTTTTTCAATTTTTTAACTGTGAGCATGCCATATGTTTAGTACATTCTATTATAAGATGTTTGGAATTTAGTTCTAGAGAATTTGGGAGTTTTAGAGCTATTTTCTGTGTGTACACTTTGTACTATCATGAGTGTACACCCCATTTTTTTTAATTTTTTCCAATTGTGGGGCTTGCCATATATTTTGTACATGCTATTGTAAGGTGTATGGGGTTTAGCCTTGGGGAATTTGGTGATTTCTGAAGTTATTTTCCATATGTATACTATGTACTCTCATGAGTGTACACCCTATTTTTAAAATTTTCAACTATGATGCTTGCCATATGTTTATTACATTCTATTATAAGATATTTGGAGTTTATTCCTAGAGAATTTGGGAATTTTTGAAGATATTTTCTATGTGTACTCTCTATACACTCATGAGTGTACACCCTTTTTTCAAAATTTTCAACTGTGGGGCTTGTCATATGTTTAGTACATTATGTTGTAAGATGTTTGGAGATATTTTCTGAAGAATTTGGGGGTTTGGGATCTATTTTTTATGTGTACTTTTTATACTCTCATGAGTGTACACCCCATTTTTTATTTATTTTTAATTATGGGGCTTATCATATGTTTAGTACATTCTATTATAAGCTATTTGTAGATATTTATTGAAGATTTGGGAGTTGGAGCTATTTTCCATGTGTACTCTCTATACTCTCATGAGTGTACACCTCATTTTTTTAATTTTTTTTCAACTGTGGGGCATGTCATATATTTAGTACATTCTATTGTAAGCTATTTGGAGATGTTTCTTGAAGAATTTGGGGGGTGTTTGGAGCTATTTTCATGTGTACTCTCTATACTCTAATGAGTGTACACCCTATTTTTTCAAATTTTTTTCAACTGTGAGGCTTGTCATATGTTTAGTACATTTTATTGTAAGCTATTTAGAGACATTTCCTGAAGATTTTGAGTGGGTTTTTGGAGCTTTTTCCCATCTGTACTCTTTGTACTCTCAAGAGTGTACACCCCATTATTTCAATTTTTTTTCAACTATGGGGCTTTTCATATGTTCAGTACATTTTATTGCAATATGTTTGGAGATATTTCAAAAAATTTGGGGAGGTTGAGCTATTTTTGTATGTGTACTCTCTATACTCTCATGAGCGTACACCCCATTTTTCAAAATTTTTTAACTATTTAACTTGTCATATGTTTACTATATTCTATTGTAAGCTATTTGGAGATGTTTCCTGAAGAATTTGGAGTTTTTAGAGCTATTTTTCATGTGTACTGTCTGTACTCTCATGAGTGTACACCCTATTATTTTAAATTTTTTTAACTATTGGGCTTATCATATGTTCAATCTTCTATTGTAAGCTATTTGGAGATGTTTCCTGAGAAATTTTTGGGTGTTTGGAGCTATTTTCCTTGTGTCCTCTCTATACTCTCATGAGTGTATACCCCATTTTTTCAAATTTTTTCAAATTAAGCGGCTTGTCATATGTTTAGTACAGTCTATTGTAAGCTGTTTGGAGATATTTTTTTAAGAATTTGGGTGGTTTTTGGAGCTATTTTTCATGTGTACTCTCTGTACTACCATGAGTGTACACCCCATTTTTTTAATTTTTTTCAAGGGCTTATCATATGTTTAGTACATTTTATTGTTGCTTCATATTTTTAAGAATTTAGGGTGGGGGTGTTGAGCTATTTTCTATGTGTACTCTTTATACTCTCATGGGTGTACACCTCATTTTTTCAACTGTGAGACTTGTCATATATTTAGTACATTTTATTGTACGCTGTTTGGAGATATTTTCTACAGAATTTGGGGGTTGGAGCTTTTTTTCATGTGTACTCTCTATACTCTCATGAGTGTACACCCCATTTTTTAAATTTTTTTTGACTATGGGGCTTTTCAAATGTTTAGTATATTTTATTGTAAGCTGTTTGGAGATATTTTCTGAAGAATTTGAGAGTTTTTGGAGCTATTTCCAATATGTACTCTCTGTACTCTCATGAGTGTACACCCCATTTTTTCAAATTTTTTCAACTGTGAGGCTTGCATATGTTTAATACATTATATTGTAAGTTCTTTGGAGATATTTTCTGAAGAATTTAGGAGTTCTTGGAGCTATTTTCCATGTGTACTCTTTATACTCTCACGAGTGTACACCCCAATTTTTCAATTTCTTTCAACTGTGGGACTTGTCATATATTTAGTACATTCCATTGTGAGCTATTTAGAGATATTTTTTTTGAAGAATTTGAGAGTTTTTGGAGTTATTTTTTATGTGTACTCTCTGTACTCTCATGAGTGTACACCCCATTTTTTTTTCAAATTTTTTTAAATGTGGGGCTTGTCATATGTTTAGTACATTCTATTGTTTGCTATTTGGATATGTTTTATGAAGTATTTGGTGGGGGGGTTAGAGCTATTTTCCATGGATACTCTCTATACACTCATGAGTGTACACCCCATTTTTTTTAATAATTTTAACTATGGGGCTTGCCATATGTTTTATACATGCTATTGTATGTTATTTGGAGTTTAGTCCTGGAGAATTTGGTGGATTTTAAAGCTATTTTATATGTGTACACTATGTACTCTCATGAGTGTACACCCTATTTTTTTTTAAATTTTTTTAATTGTGGGGTTTGCCATATGTTTAGTACATTCTATTGTAAGTTGTTTGGAGTTTAGTCCTGGAGAATTTGAGGGATTTTTGGAGCTATTTTCTATGTGTACTCTCTATACTCTCATGAGTGTACACCCTATTTTTTAATTTTTTCAACTTTGGGGCTTGCCATATGTTTTATACATGCTGTTGTAAGTTATTTGGAGATATTTCCTGGACAAGTTGGGGGGGAGGGGGTTTGGAACTAATTTTCATGTGTGCACTCTGGGCCTCAATTATGGAGATAATAATCTCATTAATTCACTTTTCATTTTGAAGCTTAAAATGTTTGGGAAAAGAATAACTTCTAGATATAGGCCAATCACCATTAGAGCAGTGTTTGATTCTATTTCAAGCTACTTTACTGATGAAGTACTTGTCATTTTAAGCAAGCTACATGTGCATTAATTTGTTAGAATTCATGCATTTCAACAAGATTCGACTACCATCACTTCAATCATGTCCTACTGGAATACATGAAAGTAAACATTCTACATTGGTGGCCAATGCATTCATTTCATTCTCGATGAAGTTGCATTAATTGTAGGGATGTCAAACATAGGGGAGAAGGTCATATGGTAGAAATCCCCACTTTCCAAGTCCAACTCAGTTTATTTTAAGAATAAAATTGAAAAATTGGATCGCTCGTTGACCGCAACATAGTTTATATAGTTGCACATACAATTTTTACTTTTAAATCTTTTTTAGATATCATAATTATAGAGTGGTGTCAGATTTGATCTCCTACGCTAATGACATAGAGAGATTTGTTGATTATAATTGGCCAGAAGCCATCTGGAGCTTCTTGGTTTCATAGTTCGATGGTATTACATAAAAAATTTTGACATAAAAGGCACCCGGGTACATGAGTGGTTTTGTCACTCTTCTAATGGTATATTTTATATCTTTAGCTTTATATTATTTTATGCATTGAAGCTAATTTTTGTAAATCTTTGTTGCATATTTGGGTGACAGAGTACACAAGAATCAAAGACTTTAATTCATATTGAATCTAGCTCTTAAACCTTATTAATTTCTTGTAGCCACTTGAGGCACATGATATCATAGACTTCTCATCAAGAGATGTTCTACCCAAGCCAATGTTGCAGCTCATTGACACTTCTTGCACCTGATTCAAGGACAAGTAAGTCATTGCTTAGTATATTTCATTCAATATACAAAAAATCACCTTTTAATTTAGTAATGCTCACATTCCCATACTTCTCAAATATAGGAGTAATAGTGTATTCTCGGTTGGAAATATCATTATTGTGATAGGCCAGATTGATGAGTTGCTGACAGATCAATATCTGTCAGATGTACATGCTGATGCCTTCGCTTATTTGCTGGTAGAGAAGAATAAGATCTATCATGGGCTATATGTCCCCTATCTATATGTCTCATGCCTACACTGGGTGAGTTAGTGCACAGAGGTTTGGGTTATATGATGCCTTCTAAAGTTTTGATAATTATAAGAAACTAATTTTTTAACTTTTCTTTGAATTCTTGCTAAGTTATGCTAAATATGGCCTAGCAAAAGAAAGCAAAATGTTCATCTAGCATGTTAATGCAAATAGTGTTTCAATGGTTGATTTACTCTTACTTTCAATTATGAATAATCAGCATTGGACACTACTAGTGGGGCATATTAAGAAAGGGGCTTGGTACTTTTATGACTCACCGCCAAACCCAACTCATAAGGCCATTCTTCTTGATATTATAAGAATTCTTGTCATTTTTAATTAATCTCAAATGCATACTTTGTACCTAACTCTTCACCTTTATTTTTAACTCTTTAGATCAAATTACTTCTCCAAGATGCTGGCCAAGCTTTTGAGAGCAATCCTCAGGAATGACCAATCAAAGTGATCAGTGGTCTACTAGTCCAACAAAACAGTGTTGATTATAGGATGTTTGTGTGTAAATACATGTAGGTAGTGATCAACAAACCTCTAATGGGCTGGGCTAAGCACTCAGATTGGCCAAAGAAAATGAATTGCTTTAGAGCTGAGTTTGCTTATGCTATTTTTTATTTAAACATGAAATAAATGAGCTGTAAAATGTTGAGTGCAATAAGGTTACTGTGCATATGAATAAAGTATTTGGAAATCTAAATGTAGATCATCTCTATATTTATTTATGTTGTATATTCTATTGTAAGCTATTTGTACATGCTATTTATCTATGTTGTACATGTTATTGTAAGCTATTTGGAGTTGTTTCTTGATAATTTAGTGCAGTTTCACCATTTTTTCAAAATGTTTCACTTGTAGGGCTTGCCATACATTCAGTAGATTCCATTGTAAGCTGTTTGGAGTTTAGTCCTTGGGAATTTGGTGGTTTATGGAGTGGGTTTATGGGGGAATTTCAACTATTCTACCATGTTTTTCAATTATATATTTAGTATATACTATTCTAAGCTATTTGGAGGTTTTTGGGTGAGTTTTTGGATCAATTTTCAAAATGTACACTCTATACTCTCATGAGGGTACATCCCATTTTTTTTTCAATTTTTTCAACTATTCTACCCTAATTTTCAATTATATTTTTAGTAGATGATATTCTATGCTGTTTGAAGGCTTTTGGGTGAATTTTTGGATCAGTTTTCAATGTGTACACTCTATATTCTCATGAGGGTACACCCCATTTTTTCAAATTCTTTCAACTATTATATCATATTTTTTAATTATATGTTTAGTAGATGCTATTCTAAGTTATTTAGAGGCTTCTTGGTGGGTTTTTGGATCAATTTTTAATGTGTACACTCTATACTCTCATGAAGGTACACCCCATTTTTTCAAATTCTTTCAATTATTCTACCCTGTTTTTCAATTATATGCTTAGTAGATGCTATTCTACACCATTTGGAGGCTTCTGGGTGGGTTTTTGGATCAGTTTTTAATGTGTATACTCTATACTCTCATGAGAGTACATCTCATTTTTTCAAATTTTTTCAACTATTCTACCCTATTTTTCAATTATAAGTTTAGTAGATGCTATTCTAAGCTATTTGGAGGCTTTTGGATGGGTTTCTAGATCAGTTTTCAATGTGTATACTTTGTTCTCTCATGAGAGTACACCCCATTTTTTCAAAAATTTATAACTATTCTATTTTATTTTTCAATTGTATGTTTAGTAGATGCTATTCTAAGCTGTTTGGAGGCTTTTAAGTGAGTTTTTTGATTAGTTTTTAATGTATACACTTTGTACACTCATGAGAGTACACCCTATTTTTTCAAATTAAATCATTATGGGGCCCTTTATATGTTTAGTACATGCTATTCTAAGTTGTCTAGAGGAATTTGACAACTGTTTGTAGCTCTTTTTGATGTGCACATAGTTACAAATTTTTTTTTAAAAAAGGTGTACATTCATGAGTGTATAGAGAGTACACATGAAAATAGCTTCAAAAATCACCAAATTCTCCAAGACTAAACTCCAAACAATTTACAATAGCATGTACAAAACATATGATAAGTCCCATAGTTGAAAAAAAAATAAGGTGTACACTCATAAGAGTACAGAGATTACACATGAAAAAAAGCTCCAATACTCTCAAATTCTTTAGGAAATATCTCTAAACATCTTACAATTGAATGTACTAAACATATGACAAGCCCCACAATTAGAAAAAAGTTAAAAAAATAGAGTGTACACACATGAGAGTACAGAGAGTACACATGATAAATAGCTCTAAAAACTCTCAAATTCTACAAAAAATATCTCCAAATAGCTTACAATATAATATACTAAACATATGACAAACCTTATAGTTGAAAAAATTTGAAAAAATAGGGAGTACACTCATGAGAGTACAGAGAGTACACATAGAAAATAGCTCCAAAAAACTCACAAATTTTTCATGAAACATCTCCAAATAGCTTACAATAGAATGTACTAAATATATGACAAGCCCCATAGTTGAAAAAAATTAAAAAAATGGGATGTACACTCATGAAAGTATAGAGAGTACATATAAAAAATAGCTCCAAAAACTCCCAAATTCTTTAGAAATATCTCCAAATAGCTTACAATAGAATGTACTAAACATATGACAAGCCCCACAGTTAGAAAAAAATTAAAAAAGGGGTGTACACTCATGAGTATACAAAAAGTATACATGAAAAATAGCTCTAAAAAATCTCAAATTTTCCAAGACTAAACTCCAAACATCTTACAATAGAATGTATTAAATATAGGGCAAGCCCCAGGTTGAAAATTTTAAAAAAATGGAGTGTACATTCAGAGTACATAGTGTACACATAGAAAACAACTTTAAAAACCTTCAAGTTTCACACGACTAAACTCCAAATAGCTTATAATAGCATGTACAAAATATATGGCAAGCCATACAATTGAAAAAAATTGAAAAAATGGGATGTATACCATAAGAGTACAGAGTGTACACATGAAAAATAGCTTTAAATGCCACCAAATTCCCTAGGACTAAACTCCAAACAACTTACAATAGCATATACAAAACGTATGGAAGCCCCACAGATAAAAAAATTGAAAAAATTGGGTGTACACTCATAAGAGTATAGAGTATACACATGGAAAATAGCTTCAAAAACTATCAAATTCCTCAGGACTAAACTCCAAATAGCTTACAATAGCATGTACAAATATGACAAGCCCACAGTTAACAAAATTGAAAAAGGGATGTACACTACTAAATATATGACAAGCCCCATAGTTGAAAAAAATTAAAATGGATGTACACTCATGAAAGTATAGAGTACATATAAAAAATAGCTCCAAAAACTCCCAAATTCTTTAGAAATATCTCCAAATAGCTTACAATAGAATGTACTAAACATATGACAAGCCCCACGCTAAAAAAAATTAAAAAGGGGTGTACACTCATGAGTATACAAAAAGTATACATGAAAAATAGCTCTAAAAAATCTCAAATTTTCCAAGACTAAACTCCAAACATCTTACAATAGAATGTATTAAATATAGGGCAAGCCCCCCAGTTGAAAATTTTAAAAAAATGGAGTGTACATTCATGAGAGTACATAGTGTACACATAGAAAACAACTTTAAAAACCTTCAAGTTTCACACGACTAAACTCCAAATAGCTTATAATAGCATGTACAAAATATATGGCAAGCCATACAGTTGAAAAAAATTGAAAAAATGGGATGTATACCATAAGAGTACAGAGTGTACACATGAAAAATAGCTTTAAATGCCACCAAATTCCCTAGGACTAAACTCCAAACAACTTACAATAGCATGTACAAAACGTATGGCAGCTCCACCATTAAAAAAAATTGAAAAAATTGGGTGTACACTCATAAGAGTATAGAGTATACACATGGAAAATAGCTTCAAAAACTATCAAATTCCTCAGGACTAAACTCCAAACAGCTTACAATAGCATGTACAAATATGACAAGCCCCACAGTTAACAAAATTGAAAAAAGGGATGTACACTAATGAGTGTATAGAATGTATACATGAAAAATAGCTCCAAAAAATCCCCAAAGTCCTCTTGTAAAGAACTCCGAGCTGTGTAGAAAATATATATTATAGAAAAGAATTTCAAAGAATATCACTGCCTATTTCAAAATATCTTTATATATAAAATGGTGGAGAAAATTTACCGATGCATTTATATTTAAGACATCATTTTCTAAATTGGTCGCATACAACTTTCAAATTCATTCTCCATATTCACAGTTCTTCCTGAAAATTGAAATGAGATCTTTTTGTTTCTCTTCTCTAAGCTTAGTTCATCTAAAAAAGATCATATTATGCCTTTAATCCATTTATTTATTGCTCTTAAATTTCTTCTGTGCATTCAAATTGTGTTCAGCCACGCCCCTAAATGGTGTTTCTCCCGCTATTTTAATAGGTCGGGTCGGGTCCGAATAACGTTAATGATATCGTTACCGCGTTATAAAGTAAAAAATATATATTTTATTAGTGTACACGTGTTGAGATCCGATTTGGCGTCCGAACGTAAAGCTACGTCCGGACTCCACATGTAATATTTTCCCCTGAATGGCTTGTGTGCTCCAAGTAGGTAAGATAAGATTTGTTTTTTATAAAAACTGGAAAGCAGGTTTTCATTTGAATAGAAAAAAATTTGTTTGAGATTCACATGAAATAAAAAAACAAGACTTGATGCTTTTGCTAGCATTAATAAAAGAATGATGTCCAAATTTATTATTATTTTAATTTTTTTAACATGATAGATGTTGCGTGAGAATGGTAGCATTCATTCTTGATAATAAAAAGTTTTTATTTTTAGTTATATTTTTTTCTCTTGGTTTCACGCGACTAAAAGATGGAATTTTTTTGTTATTATTATTTTCTTAATTAGACTCATTTTTTATTTATAAATCTTCACAAATTTTAATAATTTTGTATAATTTTAATATTATAGGTTTAATTTAAATGAAGTTTATAAATTATATATATATATATATATATATATATATATATATATATATATATATATATATATATATATATATATAATTAATGATTATTCAAGGTGTATATTTATTTAGTAGTTAATTATTTTGATTTAATTTTAATCAAATTTATATTTGAAGCTCAAATTTTATTTTATTTCTATTTTGCTTATACAATGACAATGTTGATTGTTTTTTTTTTGTTATATGATTGATTATCTAATTTTTTTCAATCTGATTAGCTTGCTAATTATATTTTGTTTCAATTGAGCATAACTAGATTTTGAGCTAAAGTTAATTTTAATTTAAGAAGCAATTAGCTCAAAGTCTTAATAAAGCTAATATCATTTAATTGTAATTAAACTTATTTTATATAATTTTAATGTGATAAAACTTTTATTGATTATTGTTAATTTAATTCCCTTTTTCTATCAATTTATATTAATCTCTTCTTAAGTTCAGTGATACACTTAAGAGAAAATTTTGATTATGTTTGGCTTATATTTTTGTCATTTTAAAAATGAGGTTAATAAATGAACCCCCAATAGTGTGGTAGAGAAATAAAGTACACCGCACATATTGATGTTCACTAATTACAATCTAAAATTAAATTTCATTTAATTTTGAATTTTAATATGATTGATTTCTTTTAAATTTTGTTTGTTTGGCTATTTAGATTATTTTGATTATCGATTCATTTTATTTCAGCCAAGTTTGGTCAACTTCTTAGTTCAAATTATGCTAGATAAGCTCATCAAGTCCAAGTTACTATTCTAGACTTCGAATGATTGGATAAAGTCTATATTACACTTAGATTTCATTGGTTTAGGTTTTAAATTCAATATTTGTTTTAATTTATTCATTGAATTTTTTGGTTTGTTCACCTAGTCAATAAGTATAGTATTTTAAGTGCATAATTAGAGAACTCCTAATCTAAAATTTGGAATCCTAATTATTAGGTTTAGGGATGATGTTAATCTCATCTAAAAATGAGGTTAACCATGTCGCACCATCACACTTGGAATTATTGAGAAGGACCAAATAGGCTTATTTGCTCTAATATTGAATATTATTTGGAAGAGAGGGTTATTCTTTTTGGATTGAAAAGAATAATTTCACCCAAAAAATAATTTTACCTAAAAATAATTATTTCAAAAAATATTTAGTTGTAAAATTATTTATATTTTGTCCTTGACTTTAACTGATAAGTATTAATTAATGAAAATGGGTCTTTGATTCAATTCAATATTATTAAATTCAAACAAGATCTGATTAGCTTGATCTCATGCAAATTAATTTAGTTGGCTCTTTTTTGAAACTCAAATTGACATATATATTAAGATTGGGTTAATTGAGTTAGCATATAATCCAATAACTTATTCAATTTAAGTATAACTATGAATTGTCACATTCAAGTTAACTAATGACTAGATCTGATTAAATTGACCGAATAAGCATTCTTGCTAAAAGATTGATTAATAAATATTTTAAAGATGATTGATAAAGATTATGGTAGCCATGTTAAGTAAATAAAATGGTGGTAACTTTTTTTTTTAAATTACATCATCCCAAAACATGCATTATTTGGCATATTTATTCCATAAATGTTGACATTTGGAAAAAAAGGGGGCATCTATTTGCTCTTCATGCACATATTAGGAAGGAGGAGCAAGATGTTTTTTTATCTTTGAGAAGTGAAAAATAAGTTAGAAGTTTTTTTTAAGAGGAAATAGAAAAATGAGAAAGAGGGAAAAGAAAAGGAAGAGAGAGAGAGAGAGAGAGAGAGAGAGAGAGAGAGAGAGAACTAAATACTCTCCCTCCGCACTCTCACTTGAGATAGTAAAGAGAAACATTATTTGCATTCCATTGGAGTTTGGGTGAGTGGCATTCTCAGCCAGCTCAAATTGAGTGTGAATCTGAG
Organism: Cymbidium sinense; assembly: GCA_021442155.1. Lineage (NCBI taxonomy): Eukaryota > Viridiplantae > Streptophyta > Magnoliopsida > Asparagales > Orchidaceae > Cymbidium > Cymbidium sinense. Next base: position 164,065,309 of record CM038216.1, on the reverse strand, counting down.
TTCATCAATTGTTCCTCAAATGTATATCTTTGCTTCTCTCCAACTTTCATCTTCTTGAAGCCCTTAGGTTTTCTGTAGATATTTATAAATAGGTTTGTATGTATTTTTAGAGAAAAATTTAGGCTAAGGAAGCTACCTCTATTTATATCCAAAAAGTTTCTTTGTTCTCTCTTAAGAAATATTCAAGGTGGGGTGGCTCCACCCACAACTACTGGGCGATGCCACATTAGGCATTGGTGACCATTACCAGTGGTGGTTGGGACATCTATAGGATCCAAATCTATCTATGGATTGAGGAAGAGCCTTCTTAGATACCTAGAAATCAGGGTTATGTATAGTCAAGTAAAACTAAGAGATCAAAAGAGAAAAAATTAAAATAAATTCTATTCCTTAATAATCTAGAGTATAAGAGTTGTGAAAAAGTAAGAGGGGAAGTAAGGCATATATAAGAACTCACTACAGAGATGGACTTGCCTAACCTAAGGAGAGTTTATGCAAGTAACGAATATGGCAATTATTCTATCATTTTGGTCTAATTACTGGAGTTGGGGATAGACTTTCAAGTTTGAGTGATGACAGCCATCCGACCTGTAGCTATTTACCCACCATGGGAGGAGTAATCCATCTCTAAGTCTTCACTCCTACTTGTGGCTAGTCTTTATTATTGAGTATACTTTTATGCAGGTTTGGCTATTCTGATAACCTTGCTAGTAGGATCATTCAATCTTATTTTCTCTTTTAGGCATACATTTAACTCTCTGATTCTTCTACTCCTTGTAGAGGTGACTCATGACTCATAAAAAGGACAAAAGAATAAAATGTACCATTAGTTTGTAAGTATTTAATGAATTTCAAAAAGGAAAAAAATCATATAATTATGAAAAGTTATGCAACCTTTTGACTAGATTCCTTCAATTGGTCTTTCAATGGCTATAAAAGGAACCTTCAGTTTTTCTTTGGAACAGATACATTGTGTTGCTTGCTTTAATCACTTATCTTTATTTTTGAGTCTACAAGAAAGATTTGTTTATCTATCATAGAAGCTAAGAGGCATCATGGTAATATTGATGTTGCCACACTCTGAACTAGTTTTAGAAAGAAAGCAAAGAAGGCCAAGAAGTCTAACAAAGTCACTACTTCTCTGTGGTAGGAGTGAGTGTACCTACTCCTACCATTGCCAAACTTATTATGGCTCCTACCTTGGAGGTTGCTAGGGATTTGTAGGGACTAAGTACTTGCCCCACAGAGGTGCAAAGTTCTCTAATGATGCTGATTCTTGTGCGATGTGTGGGTGTTCAGGGGGAGGAGGATGAAGTTCCTTTGATCCACCGACATATGAAAGTTATGGTGAGACTATTGATGGGAATCTTTTCTAAAAGACTGGTTATAAAGGATTGCTTGGCCAAGGTGAGATCCGCTTTTAGTCTTTGCAAACTTCTTTATTTGACTTGCTGAATCTTCTTGTTGATTGTAGCTGAGTGTGACTAGCTTGCAAGCGTCAGCTGAGGGCAATAAAGGACACTCACTAGCCCTTCAAGTTATTTCTTCTAATAGCTTATGTAGTTTTGTTAAACTAATTCACCTTATCATGAAAGATTTGCTAAGTTATGATCTGAGTAAAGAAGAATTATGTTCACTTTAGTGATGGCTTCCATTTATGAGGGTCTGGCCTTTGTTGAATCCCCTTATTAAAATCTCATTTCCAATTTTTGATAAGTTCTACTCTCATCTTTCAATAGTGACTTTAGTCTTATCATGGCTTACTTGGTGGCATAGAACGTGGTCGCTGAAGAGGGCTTACATCCTTTGGGGGTGATCACTGAAGCACACACCATGGTAACCAGCTTCACTTTCTCTAATATAAGGAAATGTTGGTGAGCTTTCCCCCTCCTACTCATCAAGACAATAGTCTGTTTGTAAGAGGAGAGTCCTCATAGTCACGGGGTTGACATTGAGGAACCACGTATGTTTGCCAACTATTTAGAGCTTTCCAGCCTATCAAGGAAGTTCAAACGTTTTAGGGAGGCTTTGGACACATCCAAGTATGAGATAGATGAGTTGCAATCACTACTGGTGCTGGGGTCCCATCAAAGGTAGTCCTTGGAGGTGGAGTCTCGAAAAAATTTTATGACTATGCGGGCCAAGCTGACCTTGCTTTGGAGCTCAATCAATTTGCAGGGGACATCCCTCCTCCTTCCTAGCGTGAACTTCTTGTATGATTATATGTGTGTGAAAGCCAAACTTGCCAATGATTGACCATTATAAGACTTCTCAAAAAATAATGTATAGGGTTATAACAAGTTTTTTGTATTTTTATCTTTATATAAAAAAATGTTGCCTTTCCTAATCACTTTTTTTTTTGCTGAAGTTCCCTTCTGATGCAAGTAAACATTATCAAATCAATTTTGTTGTAATTTGATTCACATGGTATTTATGGGATTGAGTAATCATTCTCTTCATTTAATGCCTGATATGATATCCGTGTTACCATGCCTTTCTTATCGCATCTATAAATTTATTTTTATTGGTGGTGGTTGAATCTTTTTTGTTTTTCAACTTTAAATGAATGGATCTGCTTTTCATTCTTGCTTTAAGTGATCTTCCCCACAATGATGCTCTTAAAGAAGGCAACTTCATCATTTCTTCAATCATAGGCCAAGGAGGTGCTCGATCTAGAATAGTTTGCTGCGACCTCCACCCTTTATGACTATTGATGTAGCAACCCCAACTTTATTGTATAGGTTGCTGATAAGCATAAGTAGTTTAACACAACCTGATCTGACAAGTTGTGCATCCTATTTGATCACTTTAGAAATGGGTTTCTACTTTCTCTTCCCTACAAGTGGGTTGATATTCTCAATTTTTATAGATTGTTACTAGCTCAGCTTCTTTCCAGCTTGGAGGTGAGTATTACAAGTTTTATACTTCACTTGTGGGAAGAAGAAATTCCATGGAGCAGGAGAATTATTAGGCTAGTGTTCATGGTAAAAGGTCATCAAGATGGGACTATACAATTCTCAGTGACTTTGGTAAAGATTCACGGTCTAGAGAACAAGATGCAATACTAACACTCAAAACTCCTTTTTTAGGAACTCCTTGGAATGGCCGGTATCAACTCTCCCTCTTCCCACTATGGAAAGTAAATAAATCAAGCTTGGTGAGCCTAATGCTCAATGTTGAGAAAAGTTTATGACACCACATAAATTTCAGAAAATTCTCATTTAGGTAATCAAATACATCATTAAAGGGTAATATATCATCTCAAGAGATCAAAATATCACTATATAATTAATTCATTTACTTCTCAATAGACTTCTAAAATAGATTGGTCTATGATGTTTTAGAGATTTTCCTCCTAAAATATATGGTGAGATAGAATATAATTTATTTTATTACAAGGTTCTTAATTCCCTATAAGAGCTAGCCCCTGTAGTTAATTACATCTTAATAAAGAGATACTTTCTTAAGAAAACTCTCATTTAAAGGAGTTATTTTTTTTACCTCTATATGGGTTTCAAAGCTTGCCTTAAAAGAATAGTTAATTTGGAAACTCAAAAGGGAATACTTCAAGGAGGAAGAGTTCTTTTCAGAAGCCAATTAGAAAGAAAAAAAGGGTGGCTGAGCTCTGCCCTTATACAACCTGTCTTAAAATTAAAGTCTTAGTTGTAGGGATCTTTATTCAAAATTGTCACCTTTTTCAAAGACCTCCTTAGATTCCATAGGGGATCACCAATAGTTATAGTCAGCTTATGCTAATCCTAAACTCCATAGATCCTAACTTAATTCTAGGCTCAAATTATATTTTAAAATTTCAAAAGAAAATCCTAATACTTGCAAAACAGACATTAAAAAAGCATACAACACACCAATATTTATAATTCAAACATACGGGCTTAGCACATATGGCTACCAAGCCCACCTATCCTATTAAGCTATGCTTAGGGACTTAAAGTAGCATTTACAAGTAAATAATATTTATTATATTTTATTACAGTAGTCCATTTAAGCTAAGCCTCATGCAAAAAATAGTGTTGGCCTACAAAAGCACCATAACATCTAGACTAGCAAGCAAATAATTTCTTACCATCCAGTTTAAAATATTACACCACAAAACATAGAAAGTATCACATCATAATACAAATCATTATAGATCATTGACCTATCCTAAATCTAGGGTCGTGACCTAGCAATCTAATTTGTGAAAAAGGGGTTTGTGTTGTACGACTGTACTAGGATTTTAGGGTTTATGTTTTGGATAAATTTTGAGATTTATTTGATTTTGCAATTAGATGATTTCAATTTAAGTGATGCAAATTTTTTTTGAATTTTATTTCTAATTTTAGTTTATTCTATATTAAAGTTGAATTTCTATTTTCAAGAGTGAATAATAAAATTAGTTTTGCTTAAGGTAGAACCCATTATATGCAACAGCCTTATCCTAATGAAATGATATCTTCACCTACAAGTAAATATTCACTGTAAGGGTCTAACTTGGTGGTCTATGCATTTTGGTTAATTCTTTTTAATTTTTTTTATTAGATTCAATTTTCAATTTGATTAATGTTTATTTGAGCTCATTAAGAAATGAAATTAAGCTTGTTGTTATTTAGGTTCAATTTTATTATTTAAGTTAATTAAGTTTTGGTTGTTAAATTTTAACTTGATTATTAGGTTTAGTTTGGCTTAAGTTTTATTTTAACATAAATATTAATGAATGTTAAGTCTTTTCATTTAGGTTTTAAAGCTTTGTTAAACTCATTAGGTTTTATTGATTGGTGTAGTTTATATTAATTGTATTGATTTCATTATCATTTGAATTTAATGGTTTTATAATTTCATTAAATTTGATTAAATGTGAGTTGCTTAATTTTTTTTGATTTGATTAGCTTATAGTTTGGTTAATATTTAATTTGTTTTAAATCTCAATTAATAATTTTATGATTTGTTAAATTTATTAGATTTGATTGTTTATTTAAGTTAATGTTGATTAATTTATTTTGATGTTGTTTGGAGTCGATAATAATTTAAAATGATATAATGGTTTGGAGTTTATAATTAACCTTATGCTTATTTGCTTTGATTAAGGGTTAAAATAAATTTATTGTGATTATTCAATTTCACATATTTTAGATTGATTATTAGATTTTAGTTTGAATAACTTCATTTAGTCATTTAGAGTTTAACTTCTATTATTTTTTTTATTGAATTTGATTTGCACGTATTTATTAAATGTATAAAATTTCATTATTTGGATTTCATGATTTTGTTTTTTGTTAAATTCAATTAATATGCTTAAGTTAGTTTAAGGGGTGCATTTTTGTAATTTATTATTTTATTAAGTTTTTTTTAGATTTTGTTTATCTCTTGTTTGACCAATAATACTAGTTTAAAAAATTTATAAAAATGAGATTCCTAGAATGCAAATTTCCAAGCTAATTCATTTTAAGTTCATAAGGCATTTGGATTTAAGAGATTCTTACTTAAAACATTTAATCAATTAATCATTTTCAATTACAATTCAATTATTCATTCAATATTAAGTAAGTTTAAAATGGTTTCAATTTTAATAGAGTCTTATATAAATATTGAATTCAGAGATTGATTAATCACAAATTATGATCCATTATTTGATTTATTATGGGTCTCCCAATTTGAACCTTAGAGTGTAATTAATTTCATGCATTTAATATTTCTTAAATCATAAGTATGTGCTTTTTATGTTTTTTTTTTTAACTTTAGAGGGCTAAGGAGTTTTCTTAAGTCCTCTAATGTTATTATAAATGTTTTGAGCTAATTTTTTGAATTTTTATAATTTCTATGATTTTTATATTTATTATTTGTTTTAATTGGTCCTAAGACTTGGAAAATACATAACTTCAAATTGAGAAGTTATTTTTATTTGAATTTTCATGGCAAGTGGAGTTTCTTGCCAATTTATCTCTCTAAAATTTCACCTTGATAAGAGATGTATTTTATGACTATTTAATGTTTTAGTGTTTTGAATAAAACTTAAATAATACCTAAAATATTGGGAACTAATTAGGGCTTTTAATTTTCTTTGATTTCTCTCTGAATAAATTTATGATATTTCTTAAGGTGTTTTAAATCATTTCTATATATATGTTTACTTTTTTAAAATAAATGTTAATTTATTTTGTTAAATTAAAGTTTGCAGATTGATAAATTTATATCTTTCAATTTAATCACCAATAGTTCTTCAAATTTTTTAAGAAGATTATTCTAAACCCGAATTTCATATTCCCAAAGTTTCAAGTTGATTGGACCATTATTTTTTGATTTAACTAAAGTTTGATTATTTTTAATTAAACCCAAATTATTTTAAAAAATCAAAAAAATTTAGAATTTAGAATTTAATGGAATCCTTTCATTGAGAAGAATCTATAGAGCCCTTATTTATAGTTTTTAGTTGAATATTTAATTTCTATATATTTTTAAAATTTTGGGAATTTATTGTAATTTTAAATTTATAATAGCTGCCTATTTAACCTAATTAGTGCCTATGCGATGTTGACTAGGCACCACTTTACATGTGGCAGTGCGCCACTACGCACGCGGATGCTGGCATGGTAGGTGATTGAGACATTATTTGATCAGGGCCATCTGATCAATGATCGAAAGTTCCAAGGCTAATATTCATGGTTCCTAAAGAAAATTATATCATGATCGTATGGGTAAATCACAGTTGTCTATTCGAAATAAAAGGAATGAACACCAATGATTTCATCCTTAACCTCCCGATGAGGTCCAAGAATCGTCCATCCTTAGGGGGATATTTTTGACGATCTAAGCTGTGAGACCTGAAGATTTTGATTGCAAATCAATCAACGATTGATTTGTAATTAATACATGTGGTTTGATCTCACTAGAGATCAACTTGACTTTACAAAACACCAAGCTTAAATAGAAAGATGGCTGGAGTTAGGGAATAGTTCGCCATCGGTGTTTTCTTTTTAAAAACTTTAATGGAATGGAATAAAGCTATGAAAGAAATTTGGTGACTTGCCTCCCTCTAGATCGATGTAGAGACCACTGTGCGTCGTGGCTTGGCAGAGCTTAATCAAATAGTGGGTTGGAGAGGTTAGGGAGTAGGGGAAAAATGTTCATTTGAGTTCATTTTAAGCTAGGGAAGGTGTAGAGAGAATCAAAGGTGTGAATTGAGGGGTATCTTCCTTTTTTTAAAGACAGTGGAGAGATCTAAGACAGTGGAGAGATCAAAGACAGTGGAGAGGTATACTTCGCCATTCAGGGGAGTTTTGGGTGAATGCTTAGTTTGCTTGGTTTTGGACTTTACATGGACTCCACCTCATCCCATAGCACCAATCCATCTCTCCTTAAGTTGGCTGATGTTTTCTTAGATCAAGCCTAAGAGGATGCTCAGTTTAAACTCAAGTACTATCGGTTTGGGATTGAATTTAAAGGGTTTATGTTAGGTTTATTTGAATTAGAATTAGGTTGGGTTGGATTGACTAGAATCAATTCAATTGCATTCAATTGTTTCTATATTCATGTTCACAATCATGGTGATTGTCCATTGAATGACTATGAATGTATTAGCTTAAAATATGTGCAGGTTTGGAATAATTTAGGCTAGTCTAACCTACTTGACACAAATGGGTCAAGTTGGACTTTATAACCTATTTAGTCATTTTCAAATTTGAATTTATGTTTATTTATGTTCCATTGATCATTTGTACTAATTTTGATCAATTGATTTCATCAAATTTTGGTTAGGTTTTGATTTTAACCCATGTCGACCCATCTTAAATTTAAATGAATTAAATTCAGTTTGATTAAGTCAAATGAACAATTAGATATAATTAATACCTATTTAAATTTAAATCATGTTTGATTAAGTGTTTGATATGATTTTGAATAATTAATTTTAATTGATTTGAAGTTGGGTTTGATTTTGACCCACTTTGACCTAAATTGGGCTTAAAGGGTTAAGATGAGTTCTCTTGAGTCAAATGGCTAAATGGGTCAAATAAATCTAATGATTGGTTAAATTATGTTTAATTATATTTCTAAAGTATTTTGAAATGTTTATTTTGAATTAATTTCTAATTTAATTTGGATTTGGCTTAATCAAGTCCATTAAGATTTATTTTGGTTAAGTGGTAAAATCAACCCATTTGAATCTTCATTGAATTTAGATTTGTTTAGTTTTTAAATTTGACAATATTCATTTAATAATTTTGAGTCTTTGGGATAATCAATTTAGAAAAATTTTAATTTGTTGACTTTTGACCTGGTAAGGTCCACATGGGTCAATTTTAGGTCAGATGACTTGGTTGACCACCTTGGATCCCATCAAAATTTAATTTTTGGGTTCATTTATATTTGTACATTGACTTTATTTATTTTGTTTAATTTTGATTTGATTTGTTTTGATTTTATTTTATTTTTCTTATATTTAAGTGATTTGGAGCTTAAACGGGTTAACTAGGCCAACCGCCTCAATTACCTTAATTTAGGATCCATTGAATTTAGATTTCAATTCATTCAAGCTTAAGTTTAATTTATGTTGAATTTCATAAAATTTGGATTTACCTAATCCAATTTGGGTTAGGTCAAGTCCTAGAGGGAGTCATTGTGATAACCTTGGCATTTACTTTAGGGTATTGAGCTTAATTTCAATTTTTGTTTCAAATTTAATCTTAATTTAAAATTTTGGTTTGATTTACTTTATTATTTAATTTTTATTTGAATGTACACATAGCCATTAGGTGTAGTGTCTTAAGTGTCTAATTAGGAATCTCCAAATTACTAAATTGGGATAATATCAATCTCATCAAAAAATGAGGTCAACACTCAAGACAAGGCAACCATGGATAGCTTGCGGGGGCCTCCTTCAACATCCGTTCCTATCTTCACTTCAAAAATGGCATGGTTGTCCTCTATAGTAAGTATTTTCTTTCCCTACTCATCTTTTTGAGTTGCTCTTATTAATTATTTTTGCATGTCTTCCAGTAACAAAGGTGATTGTGTCACCCACCAAGCTCAACCTTGATGTGATTAAGTTACCCTAGGAAGGTGTGCATAAAGTTGGGTAGTGTGAGCTTAACAGTGGTGGTGGCTGTGAGTTTGTTGAGGTGAAAGAGGAGGGTCTGAGTGTGGCCCCAACAACCAATGTTGTCGAGCCAAGTACTACTCCATGAAAGTCCAGGAAGTGGTCCACAAAGTTGACTCTTTTGGGTTGTCGACAATGGAGTAACTCCGAGGAGGAAGAGGAATAGAGCGAGTTTGTAGATAGTTACACTCTAATGTTAGCTGAGCTAACCAGTGAATTTTTTATTTTTACTTAGTGGGCAAAGCACTTAGGCACTCAGTGGTGGATTTTGTTTTGCATTCTAGTTGATGCTCATAGAGTGTCAGTTGTACACTATAGTTGCCAACCATATGGAATGTTGGTCTTTTTATTTTAAGTTTAGTTGCTAACCTTATGGGGTAACAATCTTACACTATAGTTGCCAACCACACAGAGTGTTAGTCTTTTTATTTTTAAGTTTATTTGCCATCTCATGGGGCATAGGTCTTACACTATAGTCACCAACTACATGAAGTGTTGGTCTCTTTATTTTATGTTGTTGCCAACCTCACGGGGAGTTAGTCTTATATTATATTTACCAACCACATAGAGTGTTGGTATTTTTATTTTTAAGTTCAGTTGCCGACCCCTTGGAATGTCGATCTTATACTATAATCACTAACTACTCAGAGTGTTGGTATTTTTTAAAAAATTGGGTTGGCAAGTAGGCTCCATCACTTGGGTCAAAGATGACACACCAAGTATCACACAAACTTTGGCTAGAAATGGCAAGTCGAGTCACTTCATCCTTTAGGCCCTCATTGAGCTTGGTTTTCTTAATTTTTAGAGACTAGATTCATCACTCAGCTAGCGAGTAAGTTTCATCACTCAGGCTAAAGTTAGTCCTCCAAGTTTTACGTGAACAAGGCCAGAAATAGCACATCAAGTAATTTTAGCCTAGAAGTAGTTCTTGAGTGTCATTTTCCTATCTCTTAGAGACTTGAGTTTCTGAGAGTTGATTTCGTCGCTTAGGCCAAAGATGGTGCATCTAGTTTTATGCAAACTTGAGCTAACAATGGTATGCCAAGTAACTTGTTTATAGATAGCTCCCTGTGTATAGTTCTTTTTGTGTTTTTTGTTAACCTATATAGTCATTTCATTTTAAAATAAATGTATATTATAAAATAATTCATCATTAAGAATAGTAAATACATTGGATAATTAGCGAGTATAGATTAAAAAACTTCGTTTCATGGATAGAGCTTTTTCAAGTCCCTCGCACTCCTTATTCTTAGTGAATGTTCTCTTGAATAAGAATGTAGTTGATAAGTGCTTGGACCAACTTGTTCTTTGATTATAAATAGTGTATCATAGTTGTGGGTGAGTTTTCACAATGTGTTCTGTGAGACAGCTGCATTTACTTCAAAACTAGGTCATCAATCTTGAAGTGCTTCTTTTTCATGTGGTGATTATAGTATCTTATCATTCACCTTTTAATCTATTATTTCCTTAATGATTCTTTGATCCTCAATTCTTCAAGCATGTCTAGTGCATCTCCCATGGCCTTAGAGTTTGCCTTCTCTCATTCACTAGTATCTTCTTATAGTTCCTCTATAGTTAAGACCCTTTAACAGTGCAATTCATACTAGGCATATAGACTTCAGTTTCGTGTGATAGGGTGAATGATGAGTACACTATTGTGTTGGTAGGAGTAGTTTTGAGGCCCCATAATATAGTGAGTAGCAAGTCTACCCATTTAGCTTTTGCACTTACCACTTTCTTCTTAAGCAAGATAAGGATCTTCTTATTAGCTGCTTCTACTTAGTCATTGCTCCATGGATGATGTACTGATGTGAACTTCAGCTTGATCTCTTGAGACTCACAGAAGTCACTCCAACCCCTTTTAATAAACTGAAACCCATTATCTATGATGATCGCCATGGGGAGTCCATACATGCAAATGATGTTAGTCCATAAATAATTTTGTACTACTTAAGAGGTTATCTTGGAGAGGGCTTTACTTTGATCTTCTTATTAAAGTAATCAATCTTGACGAGAATGAATCTTCTCTACTCATTGGCTATTGTTAGGGGGCCTATTAAATCCATTTCTTAGATAATGAATGACCAATGACATGTGATGGGCTGTAGAGGCTACGGTGACTACTATTGAAGTGTTGCAAATTTTTTTTTTTTTGAATTGGATGCACCTTCTTGTAAAATTTTTTAGCATCTTTCCTAAGTATGGGAAAGAAGTACCCCTACCTTTAGATTTTATGGGCGACAATTTATCTTCTCAAGTGACTACTGCATTCATTCGAGTGTACCTCCTAAAGAAATTTCCTTTACTTTGACTCTTTGACACATCTAAGGTTGAGCGAGATCGTTAACCTTCAGAAGAGCTCACCTCCAATTAGCATGTACTGTGCAGCTCTAATTCTAAATCGCCTTAGATTCTTAATTATTTTTTAGATCTCCCTAGACTACAAGAATCTTTTGATAAGTTTGATCCAGCTCAATGATTTTTTATATTCAACTTACATTTGCTCCAATTCTTTTGTGCTTGATTGAGTAATATTTATGTTTGAGTGCTCCCCGAGTCCACTAGCTCGGGATAGTTGGTGGGCTGCTTTTGGTCCCTGGGTATCTGGTCAATCTTGAAGTACTCCAACTGCCTAATCTTTGCTTTCACCTTGCTATGTATTTCTGTAGCCACTTATTACTAACTTCATAGTCTCTATTGACCTATTTCACTACTAGCTGCGATTCAAAATAGGCAATGACATATAAAGCCCTGACTCCTCTAGTAAAACTGAGCTCGACAAGTAGAGCCTCATATTCAAATTAATTATTTGTCACTTTGAAGCCAAATTTGACTAGCTGTGTGATGGTGTTCCTTGTCGAGCTTTTCAACACAATGTGAGTGCCCATGGCTTTCTCGCTTGATAAACCATCAACATATAGTCTCTACAAGGGTTCCAGGTTAACTAAGGTGTCATGTAAGGTACCATAGTTGACAAAAAAAATCACCAATGCATGGTCTTTAATTACCATTTTAGATGAGTATGATATGTCAAACTAGATCAATTCCACCAACCATTTCAGTACCCTCTTCGGGCCGTCAGGCTTAGCAAGTATAGACTTGAGTTGGCTATCAGTGATGACTTGGACAAAGTGTGCTTGAAAGTATGGTCAAAATCATCGAGAAGAGTAATAAGAGCGAGTGTGAGGTTTTTCATGAGAGGGTAGTTTAACTTGGTACTTTATAGATATTTTCTAATATAGTTGGTGGGTCATTGCTTCCCACCTTCTTCCCTGATGAGTATTGAACTGACTGCATCTTCTCCCACTCCTAAGTACAAAAATAGAGTTTCACCTTTCATTAGGCTTTTCAATAAAGGTGGTGATGTGAGCAGAGTTTTTAGATCATAAAAAACCTTTTCACACATTAGGATCCATTCAAATCTCTTTTCCCTTCTAAGAACTTTGAAGAATGGCGAACAGTGCTTCCCAGCCTCGGAGATGAATTTATTTAGCCACCTGGTACTTGCTTTGTTAGTTATTACACTTCCATCACTATCCTAGGTGATGGCATCTTGAATATAGCCTTTACTTTGTTGGGTTTCATCTTGATGTCTTTAGGGGTGGTAAGGAATCCCAAAAAAATTTCTTGATCTTACACCAAAAACACATTTCAAAGAATTAAGGAAAATTTCATACCTTTTGAGAGTGGTGAATGTCTCCTTAAGGTCTTGGATGTATTTAGTTGGTGACTTGCTTCTAACTAGAAAGTCATCTATATAGACCTCCACAATCTTCCTTATTTGTCCTTTGAACACTTGATTAACCAATCTCTAATAGGTTTCCTTTATGTTCTTGAGCCCAAAAGGCATAACTCTCTAATAGTAGAATCCCTCTTTGGTAATAAATGTTATCTTCTTTGAGTCCACAAGATGCATTTGTATCTAATGGTACCTCGAGAATGCATCGAGAAAACTCATTACTGGAAAATTGTTAGCAACATTGAAAAGCACATCTATATTAAAGATGTGATACTCATCTTTAGGACATGCTGAGTTCAAATTAGTGAAGTTAACACACATTCTTCACTTCCTACTTGACTTATATATCATAACTACATTTAATATCCATTCCGGGTATTGTACTTGTCTAATGAAATTTTCTTCAAGCAACTTTGGGACTTCTTCTTTGATGAGCTCAACAAGTAAAATGACCATCTTGCTCATTTTTTGCTTGATGGGATGTGCATCTTTATGAATATTAAAGTGATGAAAAGCAGGATTGATGTCGGTGCCTAGCATCTCTGTCATGGTCTATCCAATTAAATTTAGGTTTTCCAAAGTGTTTAAGCATGTTCTTCTCTGTACTCAAAGCTGAGGGCTAACTTGATCTTCAGAACTCACTTTGGATCCTACTTGGTGGGATTCTATTTTATCTTCTAAAGAACTTCAATTCTAGTTCTTGCAGCCTCTAACTATAATACTTCATCTTCTTTACTAGACCTGCCAATTACCTTTAAGTAGTAGGCTCAGGACTGATTGAGATTTTCTCTAATGGTGATCTCCTCACACCTAGTGGAGAATTTGATGGCTATGTGGAATGTTGATACCGCTCCTCAAAAATGTTGAGTAAAGGTAGGCCAAAGATAGTGTTGTGGGTGGCCAGAGCCTCTACGGTGATTAAGTCAGCCATAGTCGTGAATTATTTCTTCCCTTCTCCCCAAGTCATGGGGAGGGTAATCATTGCTTCAATTTCTCTTCACTCTCTCGAGAAACCATATAGTGGTCACCTTATGGTAATGAGTTTGGAATTAACTAATCCTAGCTTATTGAACATCGACTTAAAAATTATGTTGACTCAGCTTCCTATATTAATCAAAATACTTCAAACTTGATAGTTGGTCATTGATAAGTGTTAAAATTATGAAAATTTTATATGATTATACTACCTTTATCATGTGTTTTTCTATTAAAATAAGTTTGTTTTAATTATTTTTTGTGTTATAACAAGAAAATTATAAGAAAAATGAGAAAGAAGTAATTTAAGCCCATCATCTAGGCGCTATAATTAGCCTATATTGGGACATTTTACAGTAAAGGTAGCACCGTGACACCATATTAGACTCATTCGAGGAAATTTTATAGCATGCTTAGCACCTAGGCATTGCATAAGCAGTGCCATAGAACTATACCATAAGAAAAATATAAGGCAGAAACTATAAGCATAACACTGCAATGTTGGATCAGTAGTGCCACAGCACCACTTTTGATGCCACAGCATTATGGCCTCACAGAGTAGTTTCATGATGGTTCAGTGATAATTTTGACTAGTTATGGAAGGACCATCTAGATAACCTATCGGGTTCTATCTAGGCTATAAATAGGGTTCATTTTGAAGGCAAACTGATCCTTTTTTTCTTTCAAAATTTTTCTTTTTCACTTTTCTTGGAAAGAGGGTGTCTATTTTTATGAAACACTTGGAGAGTGACACTCCAAGTGCTACGAGCATGTGTAAGAGTAGTGTGCAAAGGTATTTTCTTAAACAGGAGGAGGAGAAGGACATCAACAACCAAGGATTTCAGTGGAGGATGCAAGATATTTCCACGAGGAAGCAATAGAGGATTGCAAGGAGTGGACTTAGAATATCTACTCAATGTGCTCTTTCCTTTCTTTTCTGGCTATCCTACATCTTATTTTAGTATATTTAATATGATTTCCTTTTTTTCTCTATATTTTATAGTATTAATTTATAAAGTGTTTTGAATTTATGTAAACTTTTGAGATATTTGTATTGTATTAAACATTATTTATGGATTAATATAAGAAAAATGATTGTGCTTTGAATGAAAATGTATTTTGCTTCTTGACAAGCTTCATTTACCTGGAATCATATCAATTATAATGTTAAAAAAAGTGTGATCTAGAGATATTGATGGAATTCTAGAAGAATAAGTAGGAACAAGGCAAACAAATGTACTAAATAATCATTAATGTGCTAGATAGGTTATGGTAGCTAAATAGTCAATAAATATATGATTATTTTTAGGATTTGCAATCACTTAAATGGAAATATAGATAAAGCACAAATCTGAATTTACTTAACATTAGGTAGAAAATTGGGCAAAGGGATTAGTTTAGTAATACTTGCATAGGATAGAGAGTATATATCACTTTTTCTTCTAGTTGATACTATATGTTTTAAATTAATTCACAATAGAGTTTAATATAATACATTATCTAGAAAATTCCTTAAATTTAGAATACTTATTTTAAAATTTTAAAAACACCCACGTATTTTCTATAAAAATATAAAAATTATCTTTTTATTATCTTGCAAAATAGTAGATAGTAATTTTAATTAAGCACTTGAATTTTGTTCAATAAAAATTAGGTTTTAAAAGACTTGTACATAATAGAAGTTAATATCTAATTTTGCTCTAATCCTCCTGGGAATGATACTCTACTCATTCTATATTACTTGATTCGACAAGTGCACTTGTGTATAAGGGTAAAAAGTACCAATCAAGTTTTTGGCTGTTGCGAGGATTATAAGAAAAAAATAGTAATTTTTATTATGTTGATATTAGTCTTTTTGAACTATTTTTAATTCAACTTTATTGTTACAAATATTTGTGTTAGGTGTTAAGTGTGAAATATCATTGTACTTGTTAGTGTAATTTTGTTCTTTCAGTCTTTGAACCAAAGTTGTGATTTATAAATTTTATATGTGTAGAGTTGAAACTATAAAAATAGTTCCATTGAACTTAGAAATAGAACGACTTTGTAGGAAAATTAGAAAGAGAAGAGAGATCAAATGAGAAAACTAGCAATGGACAATCAACTAGTAGGAGAACCATCTAGACATCTTTGGGATTATGCCACACAAATTGTAGATGGGATACATTAGAGTATAGGTAGACCAACAATTCAAGCCAATAATTTTAAATTAAAACCATCTATAATTCAAATGGTGCAAAACACTCAGTTTGGCGGTTCACCTATTGAAGATGCTAATATGCATATTGCCAATTTCTTAGAAATCTACGAAACCTTTAAATATAATGGGGTAAGTGAAAAATTAGATTAAGATTTTTTTTTTCTCACAAAGAGATAAAGCTAAAATGTGGTTAAATCACTCCCTCAAAGGTTTATTACAAATTGGAACAAATTAGTTCAAAATTTTCTAGTAAAATATTTTTCACCATCTAAAATTGCTAAGTTAAGAAATGATATGACATCATTTATCTACTTAGATAATGAATCTATATATAAGGCTTAGGAAAGATATAAAGAATTAATAAGAAAATGTCCTCATCATTCATTACTTGATTGGCTTTTAATCCAATCATTTTATAATAGCTTCATAAGATCTTTATGGACTATCATAGATGCAACAATAGGAGGTAGCTTAATTTTAAAACCTTTTGAGGAAGCTTATGCTTTAATAAACAAAATGAAAACTAATAATTTTTGATTACCTTGTGATAGACTAAATTCTAAGAAAGTAACTAGTGTTAATAAAAGTTATATGATTAGAATGTTAACTTCCCAGGTAGCATTTCTATCTAAGAAATTAGATAGCTTAAATATTAATCAAAATATTATAATTTAGATCAAGGGAGAGAACATGGTGATATTAGTGTATTAGAAGATCAAACTAATCATGGGCTGAAAATGCTTAACTATATCTCCAACAAATCAAATGATCATTACTCTAATACATTTAATCAAGATTGGAGGAATCACCTAAACTTTTCCTGGAATAATAATGCAACTTATAATTAAAATAAAAATATGTGGAATTATAACTATAGAAATTATAACCCTAAAAATTCTAACTTTAAACCATTAATTCCACTAAGATATCCTCCATAAAATCAAATTAACGAAAAGAAACCCCCCTTGGAAGAATTAATGGTACAAATGGGAACTCAATTACAAAGCTAAGGTGCTTTAATTAAAAAATTAGAGATTCAATTAGGGCAACTAGCTAATAACTTTACAAATAGACAACAAGGGAATTTACCAGTAACATTGAAGTAAATCCTAAAGATAAAGGGAAAGAACATTGTAAGACAATTGAATTAAGAAGTGGAAAAAAATTAAAAGAAACAGGGCTAAATGATTAAAAAAAAACTAAAATACTAAGTAAAGAGAAAGAAAAAGAAGAAAATGAGAACAAGGACATTAAAGAGAAGCATTGAGAAAAATGAAAGAAAGACTACCACCTCCATTTCCCCAAAGACTTCAAAAACAAAATATGGATAATCAAATTTCTAAATTTTATAAGTGTTTAAGAAATTATCCATAAATATATCATACACTAAAAATTTAGAATAAATGACTTTATATGCTAAATTTATGAAGGAAATTCTATGTAAAAGAAGAAAATTAGGGAAAAAAATAAAATAATATCCTTTAGTAAAGAATGTAGTGCATTGATTTAAAGAAAATTACTTGAAAAACTTAAAGATCAAAAAGTTTTACTATTCCTTGCACTCTAGGGGATAAATTTTTTGAAAATGTATTATGTGACTTAAGAGCTAGTATAAATTTAATGCCTTATTCAATTTTCAAGAAACTAGGATTAAGAGAAGCATAACCTACAAGTGTGACTCTTCAATTAGCTGATAGATCTTTGACATATCCTAAGGGTATTATTGATGATGCTCTAGTTAAGGTAGATAAATCTATATTTCCTATATATTTCATGATATTAGATTTTGAGGAAGATAAATAAATACCTCTTATTTTAGGGAAACCTTTCTTGGCTACTAGAAGAACGAAGGTAGATGTTCAAAAGGAAGAATTAACAATGAGAATAAATGATCAGGAAATTAAATTTAATGTGTTTAACTCTATTAAGTTTTCTGATGATAAAAAAGAAGAATGTTATAGGATTAAGTTAAGTGAAAATAAAGTATAAAAAGAATTGAATTCTTATATCATAAATGATTTTATAAAACAAAACAAATGCAAAATGATGATGGAAGGATATGAAGACATTCAATTTATTAGAATTACACTCAAACAGTTACAAGAAAAGTTTGAACCCTTAGAAATGTCCATAGAAAGAAAGAATCTAAAGCCATCGATAATAAAAGCCCCAAAACTAGAATTAAAATCATTACCAAGTCATTAAAATATTCTTATCTAGGGAAAGAATCAACATACCAATAATCATCTGAGCTGATTTAGAAGAAAATAAAAAAGATAAATTAGTAAAAGTTCTTAAAGGACAAGTAAAAGCATTTGGATGGACAATAACAAACATTAAAGGAATTAGTCCTTCAATATGTATGCATAGAATTCTAATAGAAGAAAATAGTAAACCATTTATAGAAAAATCAAAGGATACTAAATCCTATCATGAAAGAAGTAGTAAAAAAAGAAAATCTAAAAGTTTTTGGATGCATGAATTATAGATCCTATATCTGATAATACATGGGTAAATCCAATCCATTCTGTGGCTAAGAAAAAATGTATGACTATTATTATTATTGCAAGTAATGAAATCATTCCTACTAGAATAGTCACATGATGGAGGATTTATATTGATTATAGGTAGATAAATAGAGCCACCAGAAAAGATCATTTCCATTTACCTTTTATTGACCAAATGTTAGATAGGTTAGTAGGACATTCATATTATTGCTTTTTAGATGGGTATTCTAGATATAATCAAATTTTCCTAGCACTAAAGGATCAAGAGAAAATAATATCCACTTGTCCTTATGATACCTTTGTTTTTAAAAGAATACCCTTTAGCTTATATAAAGCACTTGCTACTTTTCAACATTGTATGTTGGCTTATATAAAGCAATATTTGAATGATACTCTACTCATTCTATATTACTTGATTCGACACGTGCACTTGTGTATAAGGGTAAAAAGTACCAATCAAGTTTTTTGCTGTTGTGAGGATTAAAAGAAAAAAACAGTAATTTTTATTATGTTGATATTAGTCTTTTTGAACTATTTTTAATTCAACTTTATTGTTACAAATATTTGTGTTAGGTGTTAAGTGTGAAATATCTTTGTACTTGTTAGTGTAATTTTGTTCTTTCAGTCTTTGAACCAAAGTTTTCTCAGATATGTAGGATTTTACAGGAGATTTATTTAGGGCTTTTAAAAAATATCAAAAAATTTGTGCAATTTATTAGAAAAGGATACACACTTTATTTTTATAAAGGAATGTCAAAAGGCTTTTGATTTATTAAAATTCAAATTAAGTTCAGCTCTAATTATTATAACACGTGATTGAAATTTACTGTTTATATTGATGTGTGATGCAAGTGATTATGCAGTAGGGGTAGTCTTAAGACAATGAAAAAACATCTTTCATGTGGTATACTATGCTTGTAAGACTTTGAATGAAATTCAATTAAATTATTCAACATCTAAAAAAGGTTACTAGCTATTATCTTTACCTTTGATAAATTTGAATTCTATTTAGTGGGAAAAGAAGTTATAGTTTATTGATCATGCATCAATTAAATATCTATTAGAAAAAATGAGGATAAGCGTAGATTAGTTAGATGAACATTATTATTGCAAAAGTTTGATATAGAAATTAGAGATAAAAAAGGATATGAAAATCAAGTAGCTTAGCACTTGTCCAGATTAGCAGCTGAGGAAGAGTTGAAAGATAATGAAGACATTAAGGAAGAATTTCCAGATGAACAATTATTTGCATTCAAGCATAAAGTTAATCCATGGTATACAGATATAGTAAATTATATAAAAAGTGACATTATACCATATGGAATTAATTATAATCAAAAGAAGAAATTTTTACATGATGTGAAATTCTACTTTTGGGATGAACCTTATTTCTATAAGAAGTGTCTAGATTAGATTCTAAGAAGATGCATTCCTAATAATGAAATTTTACAAATTATAAGATCTTATCATAATTCAGAGTATGAAGGACACTTTTGAAGTAATAAAACAACAGCTTAGATATTATAAAATGAATTTTGTTGGCCTACTTTATTTAGAAATGTGTATGAATATGTGAAAAATTGTGACAAATGCCAAAGAATGTGCAAGAAAAAGATAAGAAATAAGAAGTGTTGTTATAAAACTTAGTTTATATGTAAAAATTTGAATAATTGTGAAAGATATAAAGTGGCTTGTAGAGATACTAAGAAAGAAATATATGACACAAAAAATTTAACTCTTGGTGATTTATACAATAGAATAGATACCAAAGAAGGTGAAAGATATATGTATAAGCTAGCCAACCAAAGAGATATGAGAAGTAAAGATCTAGTTCAAGTGAGGTGTAGTAAGGATGAAAATCAAAAATTACTTTTAGTAGAAAAGGATATTGAAAATAGGTGGATGAGGTATTTTGATAAAATTTTCAATGAAGGATTTGAAAATATGATTGATTTTAGCAACCTTAATACCCTAAATAAAAAATACAGAATTTTGTTTTTATCATTGTATTAGTAAATTTGAAGTTAGAAAAGCTTTAAAAAAAATGAAATGTGGAAAAACAATAGGACCTGATGATATTCCAATGAAAGTGTGGAAATGTTTAGGAGATCAAGGAATTTCTTGGCTTACAAATCTTTATAATGTTATTTTAAAGGCTAAAAAGATGCTAGATGAGTGGAGAAAGAGTTTGATTGTTCCTATATTTAAGAATAAAGGTGATGCACAAGAGTGTGCAAATTATAGAGGAATTAAGTTAATGTGTCACACATTAAAAGTACATGAGAGAGTAATTGAGCGTAGGTTATGATGTGATACAAAAGTTCCTCACAATTAGTTTGACATCATGCCAGGTAGATCTACTATGGATGCTATACATTTGTT
Source organism: Cymbidium sinense (assembly GCA_021442155.1). NCBI lineage: Eukaryota > Viridiplantae > Streptophyta > Magnoliopsida > Asparagales > Orchidaceae > Cymbidium > Cymbidium sinense. Next base: position 164,044,415 of record CM038216.1, on the reverse strand, counting down.
AAGAGGTTTGATGGAGACGTATAGAGAAATTAAGGAGGATCTACATATGATATTTATTGATTTAGAGAAAGCTTATGATAAAGTTTCAAGAGATGTTCTTTAGATAGTTCTAGAAAAGAAAGGAGTTAAAATTGGTTATATTCAAGTCATTAAGGATATGTATGCTAGAGCTATTACTTGTGTTCAAACACAAGGAGGATTGATAAAATATTTTACTATTTTAGTTGGATTACATCAAGGATCAGCTTTAAGCCCTTATCTTTTTTGCTTTATTTATGGATGTTCTTACTAGGCATTTATAGGAAGATGTACCTTGGTATGCTTTTTCTTGAGGACATTCTTCTTGTTAATAAGACTAGTGAGTGAGTCCAAGAGAAACTTGAATTATGGAGGTCAACCTAAAATTCTAAAGGTATTCATTTAAGTATATCTAAAACTGAATATATGTGGGGTAATTTTAGTTGTAGAAATTCTAGTGATAGGTTTATGACATTAGATGGACAAGTCATTAAAAAGAGTGAGCAATTTAGATATTTATGCTCTATTGTTCAAAATGATGGTGAAATAGATGGAGATGCTATTAGTAAAATTTAAGTTGGATGGTTGAAGTGGAGGAATGCATCTGGCCTATTGTTTGATATAAAAGTATTACTTAAACTTAAGAGAGAATTTTATAAGATGGTTGTAAGACCTACAATGATTTATGGTGCAGAATGTTGGCCAATAAGAGAGAAGCATAAGACTAAGTTAAGTGTTGTAGAGATGAGGATGCCGAGGTGGATGAGTGGCTTTACTCTAGAGATAAAATGCAAAATGAGTATGCTTGGAAAAAAATTGGAGTAGCTCCAGTGGCAGATACGAATAGATAGAGTCACCTTAGATGGTTTGGCCACATAAAGCATCGGCCATCAGATGATCCAGTTAGAAGAGTAGATGCACTAGATTTGCCTTATGTTAAGAAAGGTAGAGGTAGACCTAAACAAACTTGGTTAAGATGTATAAAAATTAACCGTAGTATACTTGAATTAAATGAGAATTCAATACATAATAAGACACAATGGAGAAGAAGGATTCATGTAGCCGACCCCACATAGTGGGATAATGGCTTATTGTTATTGTTGCTGCCAAAGAATTACAAATATTTATTAGCATCAAGAAATGCCATTAAATTATATTTTAGAGGTAGAAAATATTTGATGCAAGGGGAATATATTTCATGGGATCATTTATTTCTTCATATAGGAATGAATATATCTTAGTAGGAGTTGATTAAGTGTCCAAATGGATAGAAGCAATAACTATATTGAAAAATGATCCTATGGTAACTATTAAAGTTTTGAAGAACAATAATTTTAAAAGATTTGGAACACCTAGAATCATTATTAGCGACAAAGGTACTCATTTCTATAACAAATATATGAAATAATTATTTAGAAAACATGGAGTATAATATAGAATAGCTATTTCTTCTCTTCCCTAAAACAAGTGGCCAAGTTGAAATTTCAAATAGGGAAATAAAACAAATTTTAGAAAAAATTATAGGGCCTACTAGGAAGGATTGGTCATAAAATTAGATGATGCATTATGGTCCTATAGGACTGCATAGAAGAGCCCTATTGGAATGTCTCCATATATATTAGTATTTAGGATGGCTTTTACCTACCATTAGAATTAGAGCATAAATCATTATGCGCAATTAAGAAATTAAATTTTAATATGAAAACAAGTTCAAGAAAATGACTCATTGACATGAATGAGTTAGAAGAAGTAAGATTGGGCACATTTGAAAATTCGAGGATTTATAAGAAACAAATAAAATATAACATGATAAGAAGATCACTAAAAAAAGATTTTAAGCATGGACAATAAGTATTATTATTCAAAATTGAATTGGAATAACTTCTAGGGAAACTAAGATCAAGATGATAAGATGCTTTTTAATCATTAAAGTCTATGCACAAAGTGTTGTGGATATACAAGATTTAAGGATGAAAAGATTTTCAAAGTGAATGGTCAACAACTTAAGCCATACTACAAAATAAATTGGACTCAGTTTAAAGAGTCCATTAATTTGGTTGAAGACCTTAAAAACTAGAGAAGTTACGTCGGGTTGGGGATGTTAAACTAAACCTTTATTTGGAGGCAACCTGATATATATATATATATATATATATATATATATATATATATATATATATATATATATATATATATACAACATTTAGGCATTGTAGAAAAATAAAAAAAGAATGAAAAATTAAAAAAATGAATAAAAGTGAGTTGATTGGTAAGTGCTACCAATGTAGAGTCGTCTTGCCAGTTAAAAAGGTCATTCAAATAGCCCAGCTGCCGGGCATACACAATTAATATAAAATAATAAAAAGATTGATAAACATCACGGCGCTATGTCATAGCTCTTAGGCACTCCATCAATACCTAACACACCTTTTTGTATCATGTTATTTATGTAATTAATAGCATTTGAAATGGTAAATATACCTTCTTAACAGGAATATGAACCGCTTTGACTAGTTGGCAAGTTGAACGCCGTGACACTATACCCTGCAATTTTGAATAGAGTGGCCAATGCCTAGGCACTGCCAAAGCAGCGCCAAAGTGGTGGATCTAGTCTATAAATAGGACTTGGCAGATAAATTTTTTATTTCAAGCTCTATCCTTTAGTTTTTTTTTCCACACCTTCATCCTTGGCATTTCTCCAATTTTAGAAAGCCAAAATGCTGGTGAAATACATTAAAAAGAATAAGAAGAGGGTGGGCATGAGCAACTTTGATCACTTTATTACACTCGAGGTAAAAGAAAGGTACCAACACGCTCTTCTTTACAAACATCTTATCTCAGAGAGAGGATTCTATGATATGGGTGGGGCGTAGAAAGGATTATTAACAAGCAAGGCTGGGAACACTTTAGCTATGACAGTAATTCTTGTGTCATCCCTATAGTGCAAGTGTTCTTTGCTAACATGAAGGAACATCGGAACAATAAGGTCTTCGTGAGGAAAAAATGAGTAAATTTTGATAGTATTATCGTTAATACATATTACAAATTACAAAATTATGTTGGTGATAAATATATTTTCTATTACAATAGTCATCTAGACTTTGATGAAATTTTTAGATTCCTAATTATAAGAAATGCTAATGTATAATGGAAATGATGGGAGGAAAAGATTATCAATTTTTTTGCAATTAGCATGACTACCGAGGCTAATTTTTGATATTATTTTATTTCTACCAAGTTATTGCCTACCAGTAATATTAGTGAGGTAACTAAGGATAGAGTTATTTTGAATTATGCAATTCAAAAGGGTTTTATTATAGATATAGGAAAGATAATTTTTAATTTAATTTATAATATGATTAAAGGTAGTACTATAGTAGGTTATGGTCACCCCTCTCTTATTTAAGCTTTATGTTTTAAGGCTGGTGCAACAGGGGAGTCGGATAAAAAGGTTTTTATCTAAAGGGCTCCCCTCACAAACAAGACAATTGAAGGATTGGGATAAAAAGTGGAATTAAGTGAAAGCTCACACATTCCTCAATCTAGATCTCGATCATCCAAAATCTTAAATGAGCAACTTCAAGAATTTGGAGTAGATGTCTCAAATTTAAGGAAAAGGGTTAGTGAAAGCAACCGATGATAATAGGAGTTGGAACAAAAATTTGATCATTACATGGGTCAACAACAATAACAATTTTTTTTATATGGTTGAGTTCAACTCATCACTTGTTCACATGTTCAAAAATTGTAACTTTAATGTTGGCCCAACCAAAGTTTCTTTTTTATAGTGCCATAATATCAACCTTATGTCAGTACCCAGCCAGAATAAGAAGAAGAAGAAGTAGAAGAAGAAGAAGAAGAAGAAGAAAAAAAGAAGAAGAAGAAGAAGAAGAAGAAGAAGAAGAAGAAGAAGAAGAAGAGGATGAGGAGAAGGATTATCAGGATATTTTTAATTTTTGTTGTCCATTTTTTATGTATTTTTATTTCTCCATAATTTTGTGTATTTTATATATTTTATCTATAGTAGTTTTAAATTTATGTATTTGTACTTGTTTTAGTAAATTTAATATTAAATGTTTATCTTTTCATATATGTGGTATTCAAATGTGATGTTTATATAAATGTGATGTTAGCAACTTTAAATTTTAATTATTATACCTCTTAAAATTGATATAATTGTAATTTGAAAGCTGAACTCAGAAATTATTGGAAGCTAAAATTAAATAAAAAAAATTCAACTTAAAAATAGAAAATTACATTTAAGGTTTTATTTAATCATTGAATAAAGTTCAAACTTATAATAACCAAATATCATAGAACAACTAGTACTTTTTGTTAAGTTAAAATTTTTTTCCTTAAGCTGTTATAGAAGATTATTAATGAATTTAATGAATTGATATTAAAATAAATAGAAATATATAATATAATTTAAACTATTATTAATTAGAACTTATAAAAAATTATTAAGTGAATAAAGTCATATTGAATTGAGTAAAGATTAAAACATATCTACCATGGGTTACAAAGCCAATACTGTGTATTTCTAAATAAAGTAAATATATAAAAAATGAATAAAATGGGAAAAAATAATAATAATTAGAAGGTGTCACTTGAAGCTAAGTTTGAGGGAAAGTATTTGTAGATCTATTACAAGTGGACATGAAGTACATAGCTAATTCAGTGTATGAGTTAATTGAGAGCTGGCATATGGGTGATTGCTGGAAGATAAACAAAACATTGATTACCCCTCTTATTATACTATGGTTTATATGGATGGCAAGAAATGAGATGAAGCACAATGGTACTGCCATTACAGCAGAGAATACCATAGTGAAAATTAAAGTATACTTCCATAAGCACAATGTAATGGGACATTTAAAATATTATACACAAACTTATGGGGACCATGTGAAGATAATATCAAGCACAAATGGGAAATAATCTATTGAAAAAAACCATCCTTGGGCATCATCAAAATAAACATAAATGGAAGCTTTGACACCAAAACTGAAGAGGCTGGAATTAGATGAATCTTCATAGATAAAAATGGGAACTGTCTAATCCATTTCTCCATGCCTTATGCTGCTCTCTGCCCCCTGCATGTTGAGGTGGCTACTTGCCTATATGCACTTAAGATTGCCTCTCAGAGACCCCACTTTGATTATTGGATTGAAATAGACTCCATGACCTTTACCCAACTCCTAAAGGAGAACATGTCCCACAACACCCTTTGGTTCATTATTAATGTTCTTAAATCTGTGAGAAGCTTGGTGGTCCCATATCAGGATAGAAGGCAACTGTTCGACTAACTTGCTTGCCAAACATGGTTCCAACTCACATCATTTCCACATCTCTGAGACTATGGACTGTGACTTATACTTACTTGTGCATAGTGACAATTTGAATTTGCCTTAAATTAGATCTAGAGCTATGTAACTTTTTTTTTAATTTTGGATTACATGTATCCTTAAAGTAATTAATAAAATCCCCACTTTCATGAAAAGGAAAGTATCATGATTGAATTTTAAAAATATTGCATTCTAAATCAATTCAATGAAATTATAAAACAATAATATTCATAATTTCAATTGCGAATGTAAAAATTATGCTTATTTCTATTATATGGACAACTATGTATTAAAATTTAATTCATACATTTTCATAAGAATCAACTATGATAATATGCACAAGGGAAATTTACCTTAAGAAAAATAATAGTCAATAACAAGAATTTGGGCTATTATAGTTTGGAATGATGAAATAAGAATATAAACATTAAAATGTAAATTCTATTTTTAGTTAGAAATTTTTTATTAATTATTTTAAACTTCCAAAATTTCTATACTATCAACGAACTCAAAGAGGCATATAAGCAAGAGTATCAAATTACTTGAGATGAAGTAATAGTTTGAGTTTGGGGTATTTGATAAGTGTTAAAATTATAAAAATTTCATGTAATTATACTACCTTCATCATGTGTTTTTCTATTAAAATATATTTATTTTAAGTATTTTTGTGTTGTAATAGAAAACTGATAAGAAAAATAAAAAAGAAGAAATTTAGTCCCAGTACCTAGCACCTAGGCACTGCAAAAGCAGCACAACGGTGCTATAATTGGCCTAAATTAGGGAATTTTATAGCAAAGGCGGCACCTTGGCGCTATATCAATAGTGTTGCGGTACCATATCATACTCAGTTTAGGGTAATTTTATACTAAGCTCAGCGCTTAGGCACTGCATAAGCAACATTATACTAGAAGAAAAATATGAGGTAGAAACAAGCATAGCGTTGCAGCGTCGGATTAGTAGTAGTGCCACTTCCAGTGGCACATCACTATATAAATAGCATTGCAGTGCTACGACCTTACAAAGTAGTTTTGTAATTGTTTCGAGCAATTTTTGTAGGTGTTATGGAAGGAGTGTCTGGACAACTGATTAGAGCTGTATCTAAGATATAAATAGGGTTCATTTCCTAGGCTTAATGATATTTTTTTCCAAAACTTTTCTTTTTCTCTTTTCTTGTCAAGAGGGTGTGTGTTTTTGTGAAACACTTGGAGAGTGACACTCCAAGTGCTATGAGAGTGTGTAAGTGTAGTGTGAAAAAGTATTTTCTTGAACAAGAGGTGGAGAAGGACATTAATAACCAATGATTTTTAGTGGAGCATGCTAGATATGAGGAAGCTGTCGAGGATTGCAAGGATTGGACCTAGAAGATCTACTTGGTGTACTCTTTCCTTTCTTCTCTAGATATCCTACCTCTTATTTTACTATATTTAATATGATTTTATTCCTTCTCTATATTATGAAGTACAAATCTACAAAGTGCTCTAAATTTATGTGAACTTTTGAGATGTTTGTATTGTATTAAATGTTGTTTGTAGATTAATATAAGAAAAATATTTGTGCTTTGAATGAAAATATATTTTGCTTCTTTTCATACTTCATTTACTCATAATATGGCCAATTACAATGTTAAAAGTAAGTGTGATGTAGAGACATCAATGAAATTATAGAAGAATAAGTAGAAAAATGGCAAATAAATATACTAAATAATCATTAATGTGCTAGATAGATTGGGGTAGCTAAATAACCATTAAATATATTATTATTTTTAGGATTTACAATCACTTAAAGGGAAATATAAGTAAAGCAACCAAACAAAATTTACTTGGCACTAGACTGAAAACTTGATAAGGGGATTAGTTTGGCTATACTTGTTTAGAGATAGAGGGTATATCACTTTAGTTCCTGTTTGACATTACAAATTTTAATTAATCTTCAATAGAGTTTATTATAATACATTGTTTAAAAGATTGCATAAATTCAGAGTACTTATTTAAATCTTAAGAAAACACCTACATATTTTTTATTAAAATATAAAAATATGAAGAAAAAAAATGTCTTTTTATTATCTTGTAAAATAGTAGATAGTAAATTTAACTAAGCACTTGAATTTTATTAGATAAAAATTAGGTTATAAAAGACTAGTAGTTAATAGAAATTAATATCTAATTTAGCTCTAATCCTCATGAGAATGATACTCTACTCATTATATATTACTTGATTCGACAAGTGCACATGCATATAAGGGTAAAAAGTATTGATCAAGTTGTTGGCTCCATTATCGGGGATTGGAAGTAAAAAATAATAATGCTTATTAAGTTGATATTAGTCTTGTTGAACTATTTTTGATTCAACTTTATTATTTCAAATATTTGTGTTAGGTGTTAAGTGTGAAATATCATTATGCTTATTAGTGTAATTTTATTCTTTCAATTTTTGAACTAAAGTTATGATTTCTAAATATTGTATGCGTAGAGACAAAATTATAGAAATAGTGCCATTGAACTTAAAAATTGAACAACTATGTAGAAAAATTAGAAAGAGAAGAGAGAATAAGTGAGAAAACTAGTAATGGACAATCAACCAGTAGGAGAATCATCTATACCTCTTAGGGATTATGCCACATAAATCATTGATGAGATACATCAGAGTGTAGCTTGACCAATAATATTGATACTAGATGATTGATTCGAAGTAAGTGATGGGGTCAATTAGATCTATTTGACCTTTGTATGAATCATAATGTGGGATCTTAAATCGATGTGTGGGGTGAGCTTCAGTGATCTTCACAGTGAAAGCATTAGTTGGCTACAATGGCTTCTTATGTACATCTTTTTCTTCTTCACTCATGTAATAAGACTCGACATTTAGGCTAGGAGTCCTAGACAATTTTCTTCTTGCTTGATGAGGTCATTGAGTGGTTGATCTCATGGATCCCTCATTTTCTCTAACCCTTGGTTCTTCATGATGCACCCTTTCTATGGCTTCCTATACCAAGTGAGTAATCCTATTTTCCATTTCATGCAAATCTTATAGTGTTCTAAATTATTGGATATTTTACTCAATGCCTACTGAGCGGTCTTGTGCTGAGGGTATTACTTTACTTTGTATTTGGCTTCTAGTTCCTAGCCTTGTTCCATGCTTACTACACCTAAAAAGATGTTGGTACCAAATCTATCCATGGATTGAGGAAGATCCTTCTTAGATGCCTAGGAAATAGGGTTAGGCAAAGTTAGTAAAATTGAGAGGTCAAAAGAGTAGAAGTGTAAAATGAATTTGATTTCTTAATAATCTAGAGTACAAGTGCTCTAAAAAGTAAGAGGGGGAAAAATTCCTCCCTTTGTCGCCCCCCACATATGGTAAAATATGGTAGATATGATACATCGAGAATAGATAAGAACTTGATACAGATATGGACTCACTTGGCCTAAGCCAAGTATATGTAAGTCACAAATATGATAGGTATACTGTTGTTTTGGTCTAATTGCTTGAGTTGGGGCTAGACTATTGAGTTTGAGTGATGGCAACCATCTGACCTTCGCATCTGTCTACCCTCCATGGGTGTAAAAATCCATGGCTAGTTCTCTATTCTTTCTCTAAGTCTTCAACTCACCTACTTGTGGCAGTCTTTATTGTTGAGTATACTTTTTTGTGAATTTGGCTGTTCTAATAGCCTAGTTGGTAGGATCATTCAAGCATATTTGCTCCTTTGAACATACATCTACCCCACCCAATCAGATACCCTCCAAGGCCACCCAAAAACATATATATTGATATTTTTGTTTGGAGGAAAAAAAGTTCAGCTCTTAATTAGATCTTGTATGCAAAATCCAACAATTATGATATAGTTATATAATTTTTATACAACTTCTTGCACTAGAATTAGATACAATATTCTTTTCTTCATCGAATTGTATTTTGCAACCTTGAAAGCATTTAGATCCCATTATTCAGTGTGATAAATAGAAAATAGAAAATTTAAATAATTAGTCATAATTTAAAAAAAAATAGATCTTGCTCGTTCTGTCATATCCAGGATCTATTAAAGTATATCTAATTTTAGAAAGATAAAAAATGCTTAATATTGCATTATACATTATGCATATACATAAATAATATACATACATACATACATACATATATATATATATATATATATATATATATATATATATATATATATATATATATATATATAGCATGTATGTAATTGCATACTTGAACACAAATGCATTTTAAAGCACAATTTAGTTAAGTGTCATAAGTTAGTTTTGCAGCTAATTATTGAATAATTTCTAGATTTTGTATAAGTTTTAAGTTGTGTTTTTTTATTTATTTTATTATTAGGTAATCAACAACTTATGTTATTAAATATATAACTTATTAGAATATAAAAAATTAAAAATTTTAAAAAAGTTATAAAATTTATTCTAGTAATGTTGTATATGCTATCTTGCATCATACATGCATCATTCATATCATCTAAGAGTATGCATATAGTCATTAAAAAATTTAATTTATATTCAATCATTTTAATCATCTATAGTTTTCAAGTGAATATATATTATTTAAAGTGTTAAATTATATAAAACCATCCATTTTCTACTATATATATGCAAGTCATATTTTCTTAGGTATCCCTTTCATATCATGAAAATGTAGATTTAGGTTATGAGTATCAACATCTCAATAGTGCAGCCCCTTAGACATAAGATGTAACCTATGATTTTGATATATTAACTTTCATTATTATTGAATATTCTGTGAAAATCAATATATCATAATTTGATCTCATATGATTATGCTAAAATTCGAATAGCCTATTATATATCATCTTGAATATTTAGACCATATGTAATGTCATATTTTAAGAAAATATTTTTTTTATCTTAAGAACAAAATTGGACACATTTATTCAAAAATGATTTTAAAATAATTATATTTTTAGTCTAATCAGATCTTTAGGGTAAGACTAGACTTAGTGGTCTTATCAAGAGCATATGTGTTGATCCTATAACTACACTATCTCACACACACTAGATCTTGTGAAATGCATAACTATATATGCTTGTTTATCCTAAGGTAAAGTATAATTGAGTTTTTTTTTACTAAGCGCTAATTGTGGTTTATAACATTTGTGTTGCATATTTATCATATATTTTTTTCTTAATGTGTTTTCAAGGTGTGATGCATGTACACTAGGAATTAGACATATATATATGGTTTTCTTTAATGGGTCATGCCCACAAATGAGAAAAAAAAATATAATTATAGTTTTCTTTAGTGTTGGATTCAAATTTATCCTAAATGACACAATATCTTATTGGTGAGTCTTGCTATAATAAGTAAGGAGCAGAGAGAAAAGAAACTAATATCCACTATATCTAAAGTATGTAGAGTACAATAATGCTAGAGTACAAGGACTATTAGATCTCAGAGTAAAAGAATGTCAAAAAGCCCAAAACATACAATAAAAAGGTCTAGAGAGAAAAGTCCCTAAGATTCTGCTGAACCGATTTTTTTTTTTTTGGAATAATTAGAAGGCTATATGCATGGAAATAAGAAACTGATAAAATAAATAAGAAAAAAAAATTTCAAACTCTAAGGATAAATAAGACACAGGCATATTTATAGTATAACAGTGTAATTAAGGTATGGTCTATGCTACAGCTCTTAACATGGGTTTACTTGCCCAAGTTTGAAGATGGGGCAAATATAGTGTGTCAAGTTCCTACTGAGTCATTGGTGTTTAGAGAGTTATTCCATAGAGGTTGCCCATCTATTATGTTGGGCAAGTCAAGAAAGTCTACTTAGTGGGTAGTCCATGTAAATAGTGATGATCCTAGATGATGAGTATTTTGTCTCCTGAGTTGGAGGGTGGTTGGCAAGGGATTTGTGTTGGGGACAACCTTGTCCATGCATAATTTGATGAGTTGGTGAGTGACCAATATGTGGATTAATCTTATTTCCTAATTGATATGAGCTAGTCTTCCCTAAGTGAGACCATCTTGCATAAGTCATATCTTAGGTGATGCAAAACATTATGTGGATCAATAAATTAGAGCTAAAAGTTCAATTATAAGACCCAAAGCAAGAGCTCAAAGAAGTACCAAAGCAAGACTCATGATAAGAGCCCAATTAAAAAATAATTTACATTTTATATTTAATCATTCAAAATTTAGATATGTAAGTTATAATATTTGACTATATAAACACATATGTGATGTCCATTACTAAAATAGTGAAAAATAAAATGAATTGGTTAAGGTGGTTGGCACCTTCCTCCATTAATGTCCACTTACCACTTTATCCACCTAAAATTTCATTTTTTTAAAAATGATAATAATTGTTATCCCTATATGTAAGGGTGGTATGCAATGAAATTTATTAGCTTCATGATGAAAAAATTTCTTTGGAGAATTTATTTCTCCTTGTGTTTGTGCTTTCTACATTGAATTGGTCTTAATCTTGTTAGTGCTTTCTAACCCTTCTTAAAACTCCTAAATTATTCTAACATCTCTGCATACAACTTAGTTACCTATTAAACTAAATCATTCATTATCTAAGTCCTTAAATTGACGATAAAACATCCCCTTAAGGCTCATAATCTAAGCTAGGTGGACAACTACATAGTCTTATTATTTCCACTATAAAATAATTTAAATCTCACTAAACTCAATAAAATACTCTATAATTAATGTTTACATCTTAAATTAACCCTCCACCATTATTTCCCATTATTGATTTCACCTTAAGCCTTTTCTCATAAATGATATTTTAGATCAATCCAAATTAGCCCAATCATGACTAGTGTTGGTCTTCTGTTTCCTAAACCACTCCAAAGACCTCATTAGTCTACCATCAACTATAGATCAAAATTTAACATTCTTGGATAACCATAAATCATAATTCTAGCCATTAACACCCCTTAAAGAATATTTTCTAAGGTGATATACCAAATTAGCTTAAATTAGCCTAAGCTTGGCTAGTCTTGCATTCCCATCAACTAAACCTATCTAACCCAAAACGTCCCACTAAAAACTCTAAATAACTATTTAAGACCTTAAACTAAAATGTCACATTAATTTTCATTAATTAATCCCTCCAAATGGGCTTCCACCACCATGATATTTGGTATTAATGCAAAGCTAGAGAAAATAGCTTTGATAAAAAAATATTTCTTCAACAAAAGAAACATTTCATGAGGAGAATTTCTCTTTAATATTGTGAGTTTTTCTAAAACTTGTGAGATGACATAATTCAATTTTATGATCATTAAAATTTAAAAGAGTATCTTAGAATAGATGCATATTGCTTGCAAGCCTCTAGTGATAACATAAAATTCCATCTTAGAATCTCCACCACATAGCCTAACCTTTTCTCCCTTGTGTGAACTTACCCTTAAATATTTTTTCCCTTAAGAGAATATATTAATGAGAGAGAGTGACACTCTAAAACTAACCCTAACCTTAGTGAAAATCAAATTTTAATTTTTTTTACTTTATTTACTTTGTTAATGGTTATGGTTAATTCTAGAAGCTTATTTTGAATAAATTTTAATAGTCGCTTTCTTAAGAATAAGCTTGGTAGTTTTAAGCACTTTTTTATATTAAAAAAATAATGCTTGAAAATATGAGTGTGATAAAGTTGGTGAATTTTGAGGCTAAATAGAGCTCAGTCAAGAAGATCTAAATTATTTAAGGAGAGCTTGGGACTTGAGTGTTTTGAATCCCTCTCCTCACCTAATATTTCATTTTGATTATGCATTTATATTATATTCTCTTTATTTCGTTCATTTCTTTCTTGTGATTAATTAGTTATTAAATATTTCCTAAAAAAACATCTACATGACCTTAAAATTAATTTCTCATGACCAAGTTAAGAACTTGGATAGATTAGTTGGTGCTTTAGATCTTAGGATCTATGAAAATGAATTAAAGAGTAAATAAATCCTAGAAGAAAGTAAGAATTAAATTAAAAAGCTTAAAAATAAATACAAACACTTATAGACCATCTACAAAATAATAAAAATACCAACTCCTCCTCTAATACTTACAAATACTATACATATAGGAATAGATGAAGAACATTCAAACCCAAATCCTAGAAAAAATTGACTACATAAAAGACCACCAACTATTAAAAATAGAGGAAGGGAAATAAATTATTTTAAGATACTCTAAAAATCCATCTATAAGAGTTAAAGTTGATGTCCCCTTATGAAGGTGTACATGACCTGAATAAATTTATAGGCTAGTTATTTTAGATGGATGACTTCTTTGATTGATATAAAATGGATAACCATCAAAGACTTACTTTTACTAAAATAAAATTGATAAGATAAGCTAAAATTTATTGAAAAAACATGTTAGCTAAAGAATATAGATTAGAAAGGACAAACCTCACTTGAATAAAATAAAAAATGTTAAGAGAGAAGTGTTGTTCTAGACATCTTGATAAAAAACTACATAGTCAACTATTAACTTTGAGACAAGGTAACCTCCCTTTAACTAAATATTTAATGTCTTTAAAGACCTAGTTTCTAGAATTAATTATATTAATAATGATTAGAAATTTTCCAATAATTTTATCATTAGACTTAAGACTAATATTATTAACGAGGTTAAATTATTTGCCTTTAAGTTTAGAAGAAGCCTTGAATTATGGTTTGTTGGTTGAACAATAAAAAAAATCTACTTCTATCTTTGGAATTAAGACTCAAGCCCCTTACACTTCATCCCATAGGCCTACTATTAGGCCCACACATCTAATTGGCCCAAGTAAGTTACCTAAAGCTCTTACTAAAGGAAGCTTTAAAATGACCAGGGAAGTAAGTTATTTTAAATTTCACAAAAAAGGTCATATGCACAGTCAATATAAAGCTCAAATTTTATTCCAAGATGATACTAAATACCTTGTAGATGATAAATTAGATGAAATTTATGTGGACACCCATCTATTAGATGAAGAATTGAACATCACTAGTGACCCCAAAATATAATGTAATGAGATGCCTTATTATGTTTAAAAATGGAGGGCCAAATGTATATTGCACTATAGATCAAAATATAATGAGGGCAAAACAACTAAAATATCCATTAAAAGATGCCTTATTTTGTTAGTTGGGTAAAATTAGACAATTATGAGAGCCAAATTTGGTGCAATATTCTTTTAATGGATATTTTCCACATTCTCTCAGGAATATTTTAGTTGTTTGATCTAAATGTTAATCCTTATGGTAAAGAAAATACTTATATTTTGAATATAATAATAAGATCATCAAACTCCTACAACTAAAGTTAGTAATGAAAACACCCTCCATAGTATCACATAAGACAACTTTTGACTTGCAACCTAATCCTTCATTGAGGAAAATGCTAAACTTTAATTAACTATCACAGGAAACCCTTCTATTAGAGATAACATTACTATTTTTTAATTCTTACTTCAAAACATCCATTTTTCCTTCTTTGACCTTGATGATAGAGACAACCGATTTTGGAACCTTATGAAAAGATTTTTTTTGATCCATTTATTATTCACTTAATACATATTAAAAAAAGTCACACTAGAATCTAATATGAATTACATACCTACTTTCTAATTTTAAGGATATTTCACCTAATGAGCTTTCTAATGAATTATCTTCTTTAAGAGACATTCAACATGTTATTGACTTCATACCTAGTTTTCAACTTCTTAACCTTCCTTATTATAGGATGAACCTTAATGAGCATGCTAGAATTAAATGACAAGTTAAAGAATTACTAAAAAAGATTTTGTTCAGGAGAGTCTTAGCTTATATGCAATCCCAACATTATTATCTCCTAAGAATGATTGAACATGACAAATGTGTGTTGATAGTTGATTAATAAATAAAGCTACTCTTAAATATAAGTTTCCTATCACTCAATTAGATGTTATGTTAGAAATAATCTAAAAGGAAAATTTCTCTTCTACAATTGATCTAAGAAGTGGTTATCATTAAATTCAAATTGGGTTAGGATATAAGTTGAAAAATTACTTTTAAGAGTGGCTTGCTTTTCTTTTAAGACTTTCAAATGCATATAACACGTTTATGAGATTGGTGAATATTGAACTTAAAATTTATATAGGTAAATTATTGATGGTGTATTTTGATGATATTATAATTTTTAGTTCAAGAGAAAATCAACACTTTCAATAAGTCTTTGAAATACCTAAAAAGGAAAAGTTAAAGTCAATTTAAAAAGGTGTTTCTTCTTACAAACTAAAATGATTTTTTTTATGATTTATTGTGCCCATTACCACTACTAAACTTAAACATGGATTATTACCTAAATGTTTTATTGGACATTGTAATTGTGTAATCATAGACATATTTAAATTAGATAAATTTTGTTGAACCCCAACAAAAAGATACTTAGAGAAAATTAAGATTCAAAATACTTTGGCATCAATTCTTTTAATCCCTAACTTTTCCAAAGCTTTTGATGTAACCTATGATGTATCCAAAATTGGAATTGGAGGAAGTTTAAGTTAAAAGAATTACCTTATAGCATTCTTTACTATAAATCTAAATGAAAAGAATTAACAATATTTCACTTATGATATGGAATTTTATATTGTAATTCAAACCTTATGACATTGGAGACACTATCTTTTGCATAAAGAGTTTATTTTCAACTCATACAATCATGTATAGTTTATAATTACTAAAGAAAGTTGACTCATAAGCATGCCAAGTAGGTTGAAGTTTTACAAGATTGTTCCTTTGTTCTCAAATATCAGCTTGGAATTAAAAATAAGCCTACTGATGTCTAAATCTTGAACAAATTTAATGATTTCTTCTTAATAATTTAAAATCCTAAGATTTGATTAAATTAAGGATGATTATTCAATTTACTCTAATTTTCAATTGATTTACTATGAACACTTGGACAGGTCATTAACTTTAAAAGGAACATAGTCAGTCATAAATAGATATTTATATAAAGAGAAATAATTATGTATTCTTAAGTCTTCTCTTAGAGAATTTCTTATTTCTAAATTGATTTCTAAATGAATATCTTATCATTTTAGTAAAGATAAAGCTATATGTTTTATAAACAATAGATTTATTGGCCATCACTAAAAGAAGAAGTTCAAAAACCAATACCATAGTTGTTAACCCATAAAAAGCCTAAAACTACCAAACAAAGGTGAAGAAAGTACACTATGTTATTTATTTATTTTAAAAATATTATAGAAATTCATAAGTACAAAATTTAGGTTCTCTTCTACCTTCCATCCCCAAATAGATGAATAAATTGAAATGGTCAATTGCACTTTAAGGAACTTGCTTAGATATTTGGTAATAAGAAATTTAGAAAGTTGGGATTTACATTTTCCAACATCTAAAATTTCTTGTAATATTATTGTCTCTAGAACTACAAATAAATCACCTTTTAAGATAGTTTATGGTCAAAAATCTAAGATTCTACTGATGATTATAAATTTTTTATGCACTTGATTCTTGCCCTTCAAGTGGTAGAAAACCAGTTGAAATTTAAATCAAAGTAGAGTTCTAATGGGCTTGAGAGACTTGATGTTAAACATCATGTCGATAATGAAATTAGAACTAAATGTTCAATTATAAGATCCTAAGGAAACACCAAAGCAAGAGCCCAAAAAAATCCATGGTAAGAGCCCAATTCAAATAAATAATTAAATTTTATATGTTACTATTTAAATTTCATATGTAAATTCTATAAGTTATAATTTTTGACTTTATAATTATCTATAGACTAGCCATTACTTAAATAATAAAAGATAAAATTAATTGATGATGGTGATTGTCACCTTCTTTCATTAATGACCACTCACCCTTTTTTTAACCTATTATTCTTATAAAAAAAGCTAATTTGTAATAAAATTTATTAACTTTGAAATGATAAAATTACTTTAGAGAATTTTATTTTATGTGTGTTAGTGCTTGGTGGTCTAGCTTCGCCTTTCATTAGTGATTTTAATTTTTAATTTGTAAGTGCTTTCTATCCCTATCTCAAAACTTCTTATAAATTATTTTCACATCTTCTACATCCTAATTTCTATCTAAAATAAAACATTCATCATCCAAGCCTTCAAAGTCACTCCAAAACATTCCTTTAACAACTACTTAGTCTTATTCTTTCAACTATTAAAGCAACTTTAACATCATCAAACTCCACCAAATAGTCTATAACATTTGTTCACATTTAATACTAATGCTCCATCATCATTTCTTCTTATATAGACAAGCTTCAACTTTTTCTCAAAAGAGATATTTAAGATCAACCTAAACTAGTCTGATATAGACTCTATTTGGTCTTTTTAATATTAAGCCATTAAAAAGCCTCATCTTTCTACCAATATGCAAAAATCATTAGTTAACATCCTAATGTAACAATAAAACCTAAACTTTAGCCATTTATACAACTTAAAAGACTTTTGCTAAGGTGATCTTTTAAATCACTTCAAACTAGCCTAAGTTGGGCTAGTCTTGCCATCCCTTCTACTAAATTCTTCTAAACACATAATCTCTCTACTACAAACTCTCAATCACTTATAAAGTCTTTAAAATAAAAACTCAAATTTATTTTATTTTAATAATTCCATCCAAAAGGTCTCCCACCACCATCATTAGGTACTACTTAGTTCTTGATTCTATCACTCCTTGTAGAGGTGACTTATAAAAGAATAAAGAATTATAATTAATTTATAAACTAAATTGATCTATAATAAATTTTGAATATTAATGCATTTACTATTAGATAAAATCTTGTAAGAATCATGTTATGGCTTTTTTTAAGTTAATAATTGATGTGATAGCTTGAGTGGGCATTTATAAATAAAGTGATTTGGGGAGTTTTGGGCTTGATTGCTCTCCAATATCTCATTTTCTTGAGTTCCCCTTATGTGAGATGGTGTCTTAGAAGTTGTCCAGTGATATTGGCAATAACAACCTATGGGTAAATATCCATAAGGAAAAAAATGCATGGAATTGCTACTAGGGACTATCAAGCACTTAGTTCTCTATGGTGGTGACTGTTGCGTCCATAGTGGTGGCTCCAGTAGTACAAGTAACACTTACCAAGGAACCTTTGCCAGTTGATTTTATTCTTGCTAGGCTAGTATGCATCGATAAGGGGAGGAGGAAGTGTGATTAATATGACATTGAGTAAAGAAAGTGATGCTAAAGAGGGCACTCTCTTTTTCACACCATGAGCTTGTTGAGGCTTTTGATTTTGAGGTAATGATTCTACAATTCCCAATACATTAATTATATCAAAAATATGCTAACTTCTCATTACTTTTAAATGAGGTCAATAATTTTATTTGACTCATCTAAGGTGAGTTGCTGGTTGATGAGTGTCTTGAAAGTTGAGTCAATGTTTAAAGCCTTTCTAGCTGGCAGACGAACAAACTCTCATTTCAACAGATCTAGTTTCACCTCTCTTTAGATGGGATACTAAGTTGATCACTAAATTTTCAAGAAGGGTAATTGATCTCTAGTGGCTTCGAAATCATGGACCAACACGTGTAGCCACATGATGGTGCCTACCATAATGATTTATAAGTTTGTTGCTAACCTTATTGCTTCTTCACATTCTGCAGGGTTGACTTGATTGAAGGTATACATTTAAGCCATCTCACCCTGTGATGTGGATCCTACATCATATTTTCCTACTGCCCACTAAGAAGAGGTGCCTACTAGCTTAAGAAGAGAGGAGAAAAGTCAACCCCTCTTTTCTATTGATGTGGTAAGTTCCCTTGCCTTAGATGAACAATATGAACTTGGGCGCTCGGATATACCATCAGTGGCTCATAATGAGGGTAGTGGTCATGAACTAAAGATGAGCGAGGTGATTGAAATACACGCTATGCTCACCACCCATTGTGGAAGGATTAATCTCCAAGAGTTGGTGCAAGGTTAGAAGTAGTGGCTCTCTTAGGGTTCTCCACTTTATAGGAAGAAGTGAGAGAGTTGTCTACCAAAGTCAATATTACTCTCAATTATGATGACCTAATTGGTTCTACAAAATTTATTCTTGGCGATGAATTTGTTATGTAGTACCTAATAAAAAAATCTATCTATCTATCTTGATTAGTTATTAGATCTTTCACTTTAGAAAATTTTTTAGGAGTTAGAGTTTTTTGTAAACATTAAATGTAATGATGAGTGTACTACAAATGATGTTTGTGAATAAATAAAATTATTTTACTTGTTGAGTTCACATTCTCTGAATGTGTGTATTTTAGTTTTTACCTTTTTTACCTTTTTTACCTCATATTGAGTTTGTTACCTTTTTTATAATGTGTCGAGTGTATTATTTATTATCTTGTCTATAATTTTGGTGCAACAATCTAGTAGGATTCTATAATGATAATATGAGATTTATCATTGAATGTTAATTTGACATCATTGTATAAATCAATAAATACTTCACCTATAAAAAATTCCTTTGTGTTAGGTAGGGTTGTTGATTACAATGAAATCATTTTGTTGAGTGCAATTTGTGTTTAGGTGCAAGTTTCTTTCTTGTTTAAAAGGTTCTTCATTTCTTCTTTCTCTGAGTATGATCATCGTGGTGATTAAGAAATGTACTCATGCTTTATTGGATGTCGAGCACTATGAGGCATCAATCTAAATGACAAGTTAGCTGATATCACCTTATAGGTGTATTTTTAACCAAGTTGAATTATTAGGTGCGAGTTCCAAATGTGGATGATAGGTTTAACTCTATTTATAATGACAAGATCTTGATCCCCTTCTATCATTTATAGCTTGTTTTTTATTCCCCATTTTTTCCAAGTTAAAAGATATTTTAAACTTCTTTGACTTGGTATTGGCTTAATGATTGTGGCAAATTTCATTTCACTTTTAAGGGAGGAGGGAATCCTGTGGAGCTTGTCGTTGTTCTACCAAGTATTCTTAATGAAGGGCTACCAAAATAGTACCATGTAGTTCTCAATAGTACAGTTGAAGATGTTGAGTTTAGTGAACAAAGTGTGAAACTTGAAGGTGAGGTTCTCCTTTATCAAATGCTCATTTAGTTTGCACATGTCCACTAAGCCCATCTCATTCAACAAGAAAAAGGTGGTTATCCCATATCTATCTATAGTAGAAGAAGCATCCCTCAGGCTAGCCAAATTTACAAGTTCATATATCATAAGAATTCATTGTTATCCTTTGATTCCCTTTCTAGAAAGACCTCTACTCAGCTTCTATATAAGCAATTATATTTTATCACTTTATCCCATAGATCATGAGGACCTCTCCTTCATGAGCAAGTCACCTGTAGGGTTTCCATAAGGCATTAATTAAGGTGAAATTGATTTCTACCATAGCACCTATAGAGTTCATTATATAAGTATTGATAAGGCATTGCGAAATTGATTTCTACCATAGCACCTATAGAGTTCATTGTTTAGGCATCACAGTTTATTATTGAGGTGTTAACTCCAACATTATGAAAAGAGTTGGCTAGTACTATAGTAGTGTTAACCTCACTTTTGGAGTGAGGATTAACCTTTCTCATCTTAAGCTTAGAAACCATCTTTACACTTAGATTTTCTTAGTGCTAAGACACTTCTAGTGATTAAGGAAACACTTAACCTAAGCTTAGAGACTTAGAGGGCCTAACCCTAAGCTTAGGATATGCCTCAGGACAATAGGTTCTACCTATCCTATGTCATAAACCAAAACTCTATAGGTGAAGTATTTATTTCACTCCACAATCCAAATTAATCAAATAAACTCTTCCAATTAATCACCAATGATCAATTGAACTTAAACCACACCCACTCAAGCCAATTTGGTCAAACTGGTCAACATGACCCATTTGACCCAAATTGAATCATATGAGCCAAATTCAAATATAACCCAAATTGAATCAAACCATTTGTGCTCACTCACTCTAAATGACCAATTGAACTCACTGAACCATTAGTTTGACACAATTTGGTCAAATTGGTCAACTTAACCCAATTGAACCCATCAAATTGAGCCAAACCCAACTAAACTAAGCCCAAACCCAACCAAACCTGGCATGACTCATCCTTGACTCATAGTGAACCCGATTTAGGTCAAACTCATTGGACCAAGCCTCTCAAATGGGACAAAATCCCTATTTGGGTTGGTTCTCCAACCCCTTACCCCATGGCTAACCATCTTTGGTTCTTCTTGGACAAGAGGACCACTGACTTAACCTAACCTAAGGCTATTAGGCTCAGCATTTGGTCATGAGAGGGTGAGTTCACCCATGGAAATCCATTGGTCCATTTAAGGGAGGCTATACACTCCATGCTAGCTCACAACACTCATCAGCCTCTCACCCTTAGCCACCTCAGTAGTCCCTTGCTATCTCCAACCACCTACCTCAGCCATATGGCTACCAAAGATTGAACCAATCTCAGCCCTTGGTTAAGCTAGAGAGGAGTGTATACTTCTCCTCGTGGATTCAAACTCATCAGAGACCTTCCTCACAGCATTCTGCACAGCCCTATACCCTTTCTCGAGCTCTTTGTGCACTCCACCACTGACGAGACCAGCCCCGCTCGAACCCATGAGCTTTGTTCATCCAAGTTTCCAAAATCTCTACCAAACCCAAATTATCTCTTCCCACACATTCACCTCACTTCGGTGAACTGAAATAAATCATTTTTTGAGCGATTCGATCATCGGAAGATGTCTCATGACCAAATTTGGTGAGCTTTGTGGTGGCATTTTGTCCATAGAGCAATTGGTGGGGAGGCAGCTCATGGCCTTCTCAATAGGGCTTCATCTCTTCAAGATGAAGCTACCTCTATCTATGGATCACTAGTCAATAACTCCAGCATGATAAAAATCCTACTAATTATAGTTTCCCCCTAGGTGTTGGTCTTTTTTTGAAGAGAACTGTGTTTTCATGCAATTTCCATCGTAAGATCCTTTTAGATTCATTCTCTGATTATTTTGGAGTAAATTTCATTATCGAACAAGCTCCAGTGAGCTTGGATCAAACTATGAAGGAGGATGGTGTCAGTCTTCCAACACTCGTGGGATGATGGATCATCGATCTTTCATTCCATGTGATTAAAATAGACGATCGTGCTAGAAATTTTTATTTAATCCTTTTTAAATCACGAGATTAGTCTGAACCATCCGATCCAAGATCAGACGACCGAGATAAAATCGCATCCCTCGTCATTGAGTCAGTTGCTGTGTCAAACTATTCAAATAACTAGTACTGCAATGCCATGTGAAAAGCACTATCACATCATCGTCTGCATGGAACCAATGATTTAAATGGTTAATTAGGCTTTAAAAATATAATTAAATGGTCAAAAATTTAAAAAATCATAACTAATTGTAGAAAAATCCATGAAGTATAATTAAACCCATTTTGGAAAGTTTAGATAGAGGAAAATTTAAGAAAAAAAACCTAATTTATGTCTAGTGAATAGTGCTTAATTAAGATTTGAAGCTTTGGCTAATTACTTTAATTAAAGCTTAATTATTTGGCTAATTAATTTCAAATTTGGTGAGATGACTCCATGAGATGTCTTCTACCTCCCATAATTTTCTTTGAGTTATTTGCTATGTAATTTAAAGGAATTGGAATATCAATCCTGATTACCCTCATTAATTAATTTAATAATTATTAAAATTCATAAATAATGAGAATTAAATAATTAATGATAATTAATCATTCTGAATAAAAAATAGTGTTGATAAATAATTAGGGCCTCTTTGCTATTTATTTTTCTAAATGTATTTCCTTAGGAGTGTAAATTAACATATTTAATTATTAGGGACTAATTAGGAAGATTAGTGATAAAGTAGAAATCAAACAAAATTAGCGATTGATTCAACTAATTCAAATATGATCTATTAATTTCTCTTTTTGTGTTTAATAATATAAGGATATTAAGGGAACTATGGCTAACCCATTGGTATGGGAAAATCATAAGAGTACTTAGCTTAGATTCTTTCCTTCTTTAATATAGTTAACTCTTAAATATGAGCTTAATTGTATTAGATTCCTTTAGGTGCATTGCAAATTTTATTTTCCCAAGAGCATATCATTGAATGTTGATGATCAAGAAGTTAACTAGATTAAGTTTAGGGAAGGATAATTAAATTGATATGCTTAATAAGTTGAACCTAATTAATCCATAAAATTTATTTAATTGCCATATTTAAATATGTTAAATCACCAACATGGGGTGGGGTATGTGTTAAGTATCATTTCTCCTCCTTAGGTTTTAATAACTCAAATATCAAAATCAAACCTCATAAGAACTTTTGTAATCTTAAGGCATATTTATTTGGCTTGATTGTCCTTAGGACTTAATGTAATTGAATATATTATGTGGCAACATTTAATTACTTCTTTTCAATAATCATAAATGTGCATGCCATTTGTGTCACATATTCATGTTTTCAAAAAAAAAAAAAAAAAAGAGAATCAAAAGAACATGATTACATATAAGTTGTTGGACAAATATTATTATATGGTGTGGCTATTATCAGTAATAATCCCAAGTTATTTTTGAAACTATAAGCTAATGATAAAACTTTAAGTTAATATTGGTTATAAATATTCAATAAAGTTTACATTTTATTATAATTTCAAAAAAGTAAAGCATTTGCTTTATCTTTATGTTTCATGGACATGTTACATACATTTGAATTGGCAAGTATATAGTTTGGACATCCTAGGAACATGAGGCTTTAGGTAGCCCTAAGAATATCATAGACAACCTCACATCCCTGGTTTAACAATCACACATACTTGCTTAATTTAATTTATATGTATTCATGTGCTAGAATTTGAGATAAAACTTTGCTTTTCGTGTCACTAAGCTTTTCATGAATAAAAGATTTTCTATTATATAATCTTTGCATGATCTTCATCCCTAAGCTTGTGTATATGTTTACATGTATTTAATTTTGCAAGTATATAGTCTGGACATCCTCAGAACATGAGTCTTTAAGTAGCCCCAAGGACGTCTTAAATAACCTCACTTCCTTGGTTTAACAACAACATGCATTTGCTTAAATCTCCAATACACGTTTACATATGCTTAACTAAGAAGTGAAATATTTAGTTTGTACCAAAATACTTATATTAATGATCATCAAGTGTGCAAAATGTATATATGTATTGTATGTATAAATATGTGTAATAATTCAAATATCATGAATAATAAAAATTAATAAATGTGTATGCTATTGATGATGGAAAGAAGTGATGGAATGTTACCCATTTAATAGTGATTCATTTTATTAATTCGAGATGTCTTTCAAGTTTGGGAAAGAATCCTTAAGACTAACCCAAACTTATGTTTAATAAAAATATTTAATAAATGGTTCACTAAAGAAACCAAAGTCAAAATAATATACACTTAGAAAATAACTTAGGATAGGGATGAAGGGGGTCAAACCCCCTTTCTTCACTTCATAATAATTAGATATTCAATAGGCATCAAATAAAAAAAATATAAATTAAAATTAATCAATTCATTGAAAGATTTGAAGTCGAACCACCCCTAATGTTTAACAAACAATTCTGAACTTTAAATAATCACACTACTAAAGCCTAATTAAGACACACCACAACAAACCTTAGCACACACATTAGAATACAATGTCACCAATTCTAGCCTTTAGGTTAGGTCATTGTATGTTATGGTGTTATATTTAATTTTATGAAGTAATGTTTTAAACTAGATGTTAGGATTGTTTGTGCGTAGACTGGATGTTAGGTCACTAATAGCCTAATGATGTTTTCTGTAGGGGATTATCCTATCTATAATAACAAGTAAGTATAAATGTTTTTGCTTGTAGGCCTTGCTTATGCCTCTAAGCATAATCCAATTAGGTCGCTTGGCTACCCAAGTGTAGGGTGTTAAGTCCAAATATGTGAAATATAATTGCTTGGTTCGTATGTTCACTTAACTAACATCTATTTTGCAGGTGTAGTTAGATTTCATTTTTTATAAATATGTAATGTTTATAATAAGATTAGGATTATGATATGTTAGGATGAGTAGTGGCTAGAAGATAAAGACTTAGGAGGCCCTATGAAGCCTAGAGCAAACTAATCCAAGGAAAAGAAAAAAGAACAAAGATTGAAGACCTCCATAGCATTTATTTCATTTGAAAAAATTTAATTATAATTTGGGTTGTATAAGGGTAGATCTTGGTTACCCAATTTTTTTTATTTTCGAGGTGCACGATGGTACCCGGTGGCATCGGCCTCTTATTCTTTTATGAAATTTACATGTTTGATTAATGTGTTTAGTTTGTGCATTAGAAATGACATATTTTTATAAGTTTCTTAAAGTTTGATGATTTGAATGTGGCTTGGATGTGGTAGGCTATTTAGAATAAAATTAAATCTTCCACTCTCACTAAAAACTCATAAATAAATTCTAATACAACACATAACCTCATTTTAAAGTCTAGGCTCTTAATCAAGATAAATAAAAGATTTAAAAACCCCTTAGCTGAATATTGCATGTTATCACATAATGCATCTCATATCGTGCCACTCTTGAATAGGCAGGGTCTCCACTCTTACACGATAGAGGATATGCTTGACCTTTGAGGGGGAACCCTTGTAGTGAAGAACACCTCTTCTAACTGATTTAGCCCATGTCATAATTTCTTCATTCATATAGGCATAATTGTCCTAAGCCCTTGGTCCAAAATGAATGTGTCAAAAATGGTTTATAAAGTTGTAAATTTTGGCATTATTCTAAGTCATGTATTCATACCAATCATGATCTAGTCTCTAAGGGAGTGAGTTTAAAATTTTAGCTTCCTCCATAATTAAATAATAGCCTATCTATTTTACATCTACATAATACCAACCTACATGATTTTAAAGCATAGGAGGTGTTAGCTGGCTGCCACTCTAGGTGGTTGTAAGTCTAGAAGAGTCAAGATGTGTCTATCCTCTCTTGTGGAGGTGAGCCATTATGTTCTTTTTTTTATTAGACTTAGGTCGTGCTTCTATTTTATGCTAGGGAAATTTAAGATTTAGGTTATGAGGCTACTTATTTCTTTTGGGCTATGAGCATAAGTTCTCACCTCTTAGGAATTTCCATAATCTTGTGTTGTTGGACTATAAGCCCTAATATTCTAATGAAATTCCAATTTGAACAGAAGTAAATTTTCTCTTTCAAAGATGTAAAATCTCATTATAGGGTAGATTGAAGCACTTAATAGGCTTTCTAGTATCATGGGTACTTCCTACTTATTCTACTTTGGGGTCCGTAAATAAGTCTTCTATAAGCTCTTCCATTTGATTTCCATAAATGCCTAATCCTTTGATAATATAGCTTTGAAATCTTTGGAGATACTTATTGACTACTTTAATCGAGAGTGTTCTTAGAAGATTCCCATTTTTTAAGATGTAATTAACTATGAAAGCTTGTTTCCATAGGGTGTTAAAGAACCCAACATAAAATAAGCTCTGCTTTACTTCTCCATGTAAAGTAGGGGAGAGATCTGTGGTATATATGTCGACCCATCTGCCTTAGGACTCCTTATTAGGTGATAAGGTCCATTATAGGGTGATGTTTTTATCTCCTGAGATGATACATCATACCTTAATGCAGCACCTGATTGCTTCAATAAGTACCCTCTAAGATCTATGTGGTGTCCCCGCGGCTCCAAATTAAAACACCACAAATAGCTACTATTCTTTGAGTTCCATTCAAGAGGAAGGTCAAAGATAGAGGGAAAGTAAAGTCCCTAAGGCCTGACCCTCTGTGCATGC
Organism: Cymbidium sinense; assembly: GCA_021442155.1. Taxonomy (NCBI): domain Eukaryota; kingdom Viridiplantae; phylum Streptophyta; class Magnoliopsida; order Asparagales; family Orchidaceae; genus Cymbidium; species Cymbidium sinense. The sequence goes on along the minus strand of CM038216.1, from coordinate 164,017,285 downwards.
TCACAGGAGGTGAGCGAGTTCTAATGACATAGATTGGCAGAGCTTCTCATATCACCTTTAGTATAGGTGACATCATTTACTTATCGCTCATTAAAGAAAGTCTTATCAATGTTCTCCATAAGAGACTACATTATGTGGTGATGAACACTCAAGTGGTGAATAGGCAAACCACCTTTGTGTTGTGTGAGGAGTATGTGGAGGAGTTGAAGAACCTAATGTAGGATTAAATGGATTGTGAATCTACATGAAAGTTGTTATGTAAAGAGTTCAACCACTGCAAAGTAGTTGATCATGCTTTGCTTGAGGTTGAAGAAGAAAAAAAATAAGCTAATAGTTGAAATAACTAGTAGTGGAGAGTACTAAAGGAAACATGTTGTAGAGATTACTTATTATAAGGAAGAGTTTCGATAGGGGATAGAGGAGTTTAATGAGAAAGAGTTGTGCGAACTACTTAGAAATTGTGGAATATTGAGGTCTTCTCATGATGGCTATATTGTAGGCTAGTGTAAGATTTTGCAAAAAAAAGTTAGTTGACCATGACCAGTTAGATAGAAGATTTTTGGACTTTGACAATGTTGTTGCCTTATTAGACTCAATGGAAAGGGATGAAGCAAGTGTTATACACTAGTTGCACTTTTTTTTTTTAAAAAAAATTTGTACTTGTGTAGAAAGAGAGAATAAATATATTTTTTTTTTTTAAATATTTCTTACACTCACCACTAGCAACTTTTTATTTCATAATAATGAAATAAAAAAATCTTTTATTTATTTTGACTAGCCTTTATGAGTAGAATGAGCTTTTTTTCTAATTTTTCACTTGTTATAAATATTGGTGAATTCCATAATAATTTTAGGCTTCATAATAGAATCTCCTAGCTTGTATTATGAGATTTATAATAACTCATAGTTATGGTTGTACTTGTAAGCAATTGGTTTGCTTAATCGCTCGAGTTGTTATTTTTTGTGAGGACACTCATTAGGGTTGCCAAGTTTAAAGAAGATAAGATGTTTTCTTAGGTGCACCTCAATTTATGCTAGACACTTGGGTCTTTGACTCACATAGACTCACCAATATGAGAAACTCACATGCAACTCAATACAGAGCTCGTCATTAAGGGGGAGTAAACTTGCAATGGCTATAATCATTGCCTTGTCTGCACTTTTGTTAGACTCATGGGTCTTTGAAGGATACACCATAAATTTCTTGCTATGAGGGACTCATGTGCTATTCATTATGGAGCTTGTTGCAAAGGTGAAGGTCAACTCATTAGAGCTTGGATATTTTTTTCCTTCATTAGATTTGTTGTGTGGACGAACCCTTTCCTTTTGATATTTTTTTATGAGTAGAGTACTCCTAATTATTTTAGAAGAAAGCCTATAAATTTTGTTTTATAGTGACTAGAGTGTATTTAGTAGTTAATAACGAGTAGAGCTATAGGCTAGGGTAATTATCCTATGCACAATCACCCCTTTTCTTGGTGGCTTTGATTCACCTACAAGTCTTTTGCATAGGGGCCTTCACTAGCTTCTAATAAGTAGGTCATTGTCTTTGATCACTTATCTCTTCAAGGCCAAAACATGATTGGCTTCTAAGTTGATTTAACCATACTTATAGTTAATGGATTTAGTTAAGTCACTTAGTTCTTTATAATCTTGATCTTACTTGCCTTACACCAACTTGGCTAGCTTAAGAGCAGTCAAGTAGATTAAAGATGCTAGTGATTTCTTATTATGTACTCACATCGACATGTGAGTCCCCATAGTGTGATAGAGCATGGGCAAGTTCATTTTTAAATTAGCTGAGTATGATAAATCTCACTTAATCCATGGGGTGAATTTTTTTAGTACTCAGTGAGTTGCTATTTATTAGTTCTTTATAATAAAAAAAATACAAGGTTTTAGACTAAAAGAACTTGTATAGTTATAAAATAAGAAGGCTAGGACTTCCTTCAGAGGTGGAATTCTTCAAATTAAAAGTTCTTGAAGTCCTTGGCACGCTAACTTTTTGAAGATGTAAAGTTCATTCCAAGTTAGTTTGAGTTTGTTTAATGGGTTTTTGTAAGTAACAACATCCACTTTTTTAGCACTAAATTTATAGGTTGGAAGTTTTACTCATTAATATTATAGTTATAATATTTTGTCTTCATCTTCTTCATTTATTCCTATCTTATGGAAGCATATGTTTTGAGTTTCTCCAACAAGTTGAGTGTTGTCTCCATTACTTTGTCATTTTGTCTTTCCCACCCAACATGTTGTTGTTCATACTCAAGAACTATCATGACTTGTTGGCCATTTAATTTATACTTGATTGGTAGTAAGGCTTCAACTTTGAGAGACAAAATCAATGGTGTTTGGCTAGTTGCTGATGAGAGTGTTGTTTTGAGATCTAGAAATGATGGCAATTATTTTGACCAATTCATCTTGGTACCTTTAATCATTGTCATGACGAAAGGATTTTTTTGTTGATTGCTTAAACTTGGCAATTGATGATGCATGGAGGTGAATTTCTTGGGATTCATAAAACTCTTTCAAGCTTTTATCAATGAATTGTGGCCCATTATCAATGATGTTGAACATTGGCATGCCATGCTTATAAATAATGCCTAACCATATAAAAATTTATACTACCTGTGTGTTGAACTTGGCGTGTGCCTTGGTTTTGATCCACCATGAGAAGTAGTTGAGTATCACAAGGATGAACTTCCTCTAGCCACTAGAGAGTAATAGGGGACCAACAAGGTCTATTCCCCATGTAGCTCATGGCCATGAGCTATTGATTGGCCTTAACTAATGCAAAGGTTGAAGTTGTAATGGTGTAACTTTTGACACTACTCACATCTTTTATAAAATCTACAATGTCTTTCATTTAAGTTAGCCTAAAATATCCTTTCATTTAAATTTTTTGGGGGAGTACTCTACCTTTAGAATGACTTCTACAGTCACCCAAATGGACTTCCTTCCTAACAATCTCTTGTTCATTATCCCCGATGCATTTAAGATTGAGCTAGATGATGAATCTACTAACTAGTTCTCCTCTAAATAAGACATACTACACTACTTTGATATTCAATTATCATAGATCCTTGATGATCGCTACCATTTTTCTAGTCTTCAAGTATTCATTAAATAGATCTACTTAGCTTAATGAGTGACTTTCTTCTATAAAGACTCACTTTCAATGCTTGCTTGTTTGGGGAAGAAGGTTAGCGGGTTCATTTTCCTCCCACAGTGATTGCACAAGTTTAAAATATTTTGATTTAGTTATGTTTTACTTTGAACAAATATCTCCAAAGTATCACATCATGGACTATAAAGTTTTCATTGAGTTTGTTCAACCTAAAATATTTGTCTAAATAATGGCGAGGTTTACATTGAGCCTTACCCAAAACTCAATCTAGCAAGTAATACATTGTATTGATCTTGGCTATTGATGGCTCTGAATTTGATTCTCATTAATTGTGTGATCATGTGCTTTCTTAAACTTTTCAAGATGATTCCTACACCCATCTCTTACTCTCTAGAAGCCCCATCTACATATAAAGACCAAGTTAGTATAAGATTATCTTTATTGTACTACAAGTTATTGAAGTAGACTAAGAAGTCATTGATTGTTTGCACTTTGATCATCATAAAGGGTTATTATATGGTGTTAAACCAACTTAACTTGATGGACCACTTAAGTAATATTTGTGACTGATTAAGTTTGGCAAGTATGACTCTAAGCGAGTGATCAATGATGACTTGTATCAAGTGAGTTTGGAAGTAGGGATGAAGCCACCACACAAAAATAATGAGAGCAAGTGTGAGTTTTTCCATGATGGGGTAACACAACTCAACACTTCTTAATTACTTATTGACCATTGCTTATTTTCTTCTGCTTGAATCAACACTAAGGTTACTGCTCCTTTTTTATTAGCAAGTTCAAAAGCAAAGTTTTTCTTAGGTATTACAATAAGAATGGTGAGGTGAGTAACAACTTTAACTCTTAAAAAGTAGCTTCATATTTGTGTGCCAACTTAAAAAATTAATTAGTTCTTCTAAAATTTTAAAGAATGGTGAGCAGTGATCACCCACCTTGAAGATGAAGAGGTTCAGGCTGATGACTTGCCTAGTGAGTCATTAGACTTCTTTAGTGGTCCTTGATGAATTCACATATAGTATGAACTTTATCTTACCACAGTTCATCTTTATTCCTTTTGTGGTGAGGCATACAAAAATAACATGGTAGGTTTAGTGCTAAATGCTCATTTTAGAGGTTCAAGGTGCATGTTATATTTCTTCATGGTGGTGAAAGTTTCTCATGTAGAATATGTGTTGCTCTTGAAACTTTCTATTCACTAGCATATCATCTACATATACTTTCATATTTCTCCTCTTCTGCTCTTTGAAGATTTGTTCCATCATCATTGAATAGGCAGCACCAACATTTTTTTAAGCCAAATAGCATTATCTTGTAGTAATAAAGTCCTTCTCCAATAATGAAATATATCTTATCCATGCTTGTTGAGTGCATATTTATCCAATGATAACAATAAAGGCAACTAGAAAGCTCATCACTTGGCATCTTACTCTCGAATCAATGAGTGCATCAATGCATAGTAATGAATAACCATCTTTTGAACATGCCACTTAGATTAGTGAAGTCCATGCACATCCTTCACTTGCCATTTTCCTTTTGCACTATTATTACATTGAAAATTTATTATGGGTACTAGACTTCTCTAATAAAGTTAGCTTCAAGGAATTTATTCACTTCTTCTTTAATTGGATTAATGAGTAGAGCCATTGTCTTGTGCATCTTTTGTTTTATTAGGCATATGTACTTCCAAATGTTAAGCTATCCTTTCTAATGTTAAGCCTGTGGTAGAAAATATTTATGTCAATCTTAGTCATCTTTGTGGCTACCTATGCTAACACATTTAACTTATTCTACAATGCTTGGATTAGTGATTCTCGATGTTTAAGGCTATAAGAGAAGCTAATCCTCAAGACTTGCTTTGTATCAATGTCAAGCACCTGTACTTATTTGATGGCTTTTGTGGTCTCCAATATAGTAAACACAACCTTAAGTTACATCACTTTCTTAATCGCTTTTCTAGAGCCATCAACTGCTCTCAAATAGCATGCTCTTGATTGTCCAAGATAACTCATGATTCTTAACCACTGACTAGAAACTTAATTGCGATGTGGTATGTAGGCATGATTGGCCAAAATGTGCTCAATAAATGGTGACCTAAGATGGTGCTATAAGTGGATAGTATCCACTATGATAGAATTGTCCATAACTATGAACTACTTCTCTTCTTCTCTCCATGTTACTAGGAGAGTAATCATCCCTTCTATCACCCCTCCTTTCTATAGAGAACTCATAGAGTGAATTGAAAGTGGGTGTGACTTCAAACTCACCAGATTTATGCTCTTCAAAATGGATTTAAAATGAAACCGATAGAACTATCAGCACCTATCAACATACTATTAATATGGTAGGTAATAATTTCAACTATGAAGACTATCACATCATTAAATGAATTATTATTTATGGTTTAATACTTCTGCAAAGCAAATTGGTACTACTTCCATGTTAAGCACTTGAGTCAAGGTTGCATTGTTTACCTCTCCCGACCATAATTGCTTGACGCTACCTCATTTTATAGATGTGGTGTCATATGATCCTACGATTTTTAATACCACTCCAACAATTGTGATTGCACTAGGAAGTACTAGCTCATTTTCTTGATCATCCACAAGCTTCTTATTCCTTACTAATTATTTTAGCATTCCAATTTTGATAAGCTCTTCCACTCAACTTTTCAAGTGTTGATACTCCTCTGTGTCATGATTATAGTCTCTTTGGTTAGCAAAATACTTCATCAAATCATGTGATGACACATTAGTCCTCATCAACATTGGGTACTTGAAATACTCTTAATTTTAAATGGCCAAAACTAACTCAACCATTTACACCTATAATTTGATAACTTGGGGGGAATTGCACGATTGATACTCCCCCTTATATGGGCAAGTAGGCTATGAAACCTCCTAATGGACTAGTGGCAAAGCTCTAAGTGAGATCCTTTACATAATATGCATTGAGTAATATCTTAGGCTATTGATGGTGAAAGGCATATTTGAATGGCCCCTCCCTTAAGACTTGCATGAGTACAGCCTATGTGACTACAATGTTTGAGATCCTTAAATCCCAACATCCCTTTTTAGTAGTGAGTAATAAACTTCTTTAGTAATTCCACTTACTTCTAGCACATCTATAATAGAGCTTGTGAGTGCTGAATCTACGAGGCCCATTACCTATACAACTGATTTTTGATGATAATGAACATATGATTGGATGAAACTAATATTTTATTTTAAGTGTTTCAGGAAGCTCACTATACTCAATAAGCTCAATTAAATTTGAAAAGTTAAGATCAGCCTAGACTAGGCAGTTTAAAAATTATCTTAGGTTTTATAATAATAAAATTAATAATAGCTCAATAACATGAAATAATGGCTAGAACATTTTTATATCATTTATTTAGTTTTTTTACATATTTTTTCATATTTTCTTTGCATTCATCTATTTCAATTTCTTGAAATTATCCTTTTCGGATAATTTGAGTACTTGTATGAGTTTAAGCTTTATCTATTGCTTCTTAAATTGAGTTGAATATACTTTATTATGTTATTTCCATGCTTGGATTAATTTTTATCTAATAATCTTAGCATGAGAATTAAATTATTCTCTCAATATCAAAATTATCCTTTTTCTCTCTTCTATTAATAATCACTTCCTATTTTCCTTTTGATCGAATTTTTAATTGATTTTGGCATGAGGAGTTTTGTGGGAATTATTCAAATTATTTTCATATTATTCTTCCTTTATTTATTTAATTTTTCAATTCATATTTATTTGAATTTTAAGTTGAAGTAATTTTGAAATTCAAATTGTAGTTTGTTATAATATGTTTTCAAATGTGTTTTATTTGCTTATGGCATGTTGTGGCTGGCTTCCATTTTATTTAATTATATTTAAATTAAATTTAATTAATTTAGGTTGTTCAAATTCAAATTCAATTGGATCTTAAATTAAGTATATTTCCTAAATTTAGTTTTCCATTTATAAAATTATTCTTGGCCGACCCCCTTTTCTTTATTTTCGATTGGTTTAAATTATGTAAATCTTTCAAAAGCTTTTTATTTTAATTTCCATGATTTACATGAGATTGATTACATTAATTAGTGTTTGATCCATTATTGGAATGAGGTTGGACAAAATTCCTTCTTACATTTTTCTTAGATTTATTTTATTAACTTTAATTCATGAGACTTGCTTCATTAGTTCAATCAATTTAGTTAAATTGTTATCTCAAATATTTGCATGGATCATGATTAAATTCCTTTAGAAATCTCCTTGGCTGTCCAATGCTTTTGGGAATTTCAAATTGAATTTATTTTGAATTCTTTCAAAATCATTACTCGTTTAATTCTTTCTTTTATTAGCTATTATTCATTTATGTTAATTGTAATATTCTCCTTCTGCCCTTTTAGCCTTGGTTAGCCACATCAAGATAATATTAATGTAATTCAAATTATTGTCATGTAATTTATAATTTGAAGTCAAATACTTGCCTTAATTAATTTCCCTCCTTTTGATTTAGCCTTGGCCGAATCCAACTTATATAATTTGTCATGAGATTGCTTAATTATCTTAAGTGATATTCTCTCTCTCTTTCTTGACCAACTACCATGCATTCAAATTTGAATTATTCAAATTAGTTGCATATTCTTAATTGTTCAAATACAAACACCTTCCTTATAAATTTTCCTCTCACTTTTTCACCTCTTTTTTATCTCTTGCTTTAAGAGAATCGCAATCTCTAGAGTTTATTTAAAGAGGTGTGATTCAACCTTTAAATAATGGCACTGCCTTCTGGAGTACAAAAATCAATAGATTTGTTTGCTGACATTACATAGATTGGTGGTTATTTTTCTTTTCACTTCCATGCCTACAAATAAAAATCCTAGAGCAATACCAAAGTGTTTCAAAAAAGGGTGACATTTATTTAGGTCTTCCTTCAACCTAGACCAACCTAAGTGAAATGCAGTCTTTATCGCTCCACTGCAAGACCCACTGAATCCTTAGTAAGGTCATGAAATATTTTGACTTATTTATTTATCTTATATTTCAAAATGGATTTACCTGGACCAATACCTAATATTCTTGTAGTACTTTTTGATCAATTAAGTTCAGAGGGTAGGAGGTCTAGAGAAAGGCTCTAGTTTAAATAGAATATAAATAAAATGTCTTTATCAGAAACTATAGTGGACTATATACACTTTGCAATCCAACGATTTATCCAAAGAATAATCTTGCTATGTGAGATGATTTGATTTCGAATAGGATATAAATTATGCAATCTTAGACAATCAATCATACTATCATGCCCATGAGGTATTCTAGGTAAACCTAATGTGAAATCTATAGATAGATCATCTCATGGTCTAAAAGGAATAAGTAATGAAGTGTAACAACCCGCCCTTTGTTTTACAGTTTTAACTTGATGATAAGTGTAACATTAAGTTACTATATGCTCAATATTTTTCATAGGGATGACCAATTAAATCTTTACTCAATTAATATTTGGGTCTTCAATTTGTCAAAATATTATGATATATCTTCTAAATGTTTTTTAAAGATAAGAAATTCCCTTAAGGATGATTTAAGAATACATAATTGCTTTCCTTTATAAAGGTATCCATCTAGAATGATAAAAGAGCTATCAAAAGTCAAGGGCTTGGATTAAAGTTCTAAGTATATCATATGAAAATTCAATGTATAATTTTTCTTCAAAGTTTTAAAATCAAGAATTTAACTCAAAGGACGAAATCATTGAAGATACTTTAGATAGAGCGTCTGCTAGTTTATTTTCCATCCCAGGTTTATGTTTATGCACAAAGGAAAAGTCTTGAAGATATTTGACCCACTTAGCATTTTTTTTATTTAATTTATTTTGGGAGTTAATTAATTTTAAAGCTTGATGATCAGCATTCAAAATAAACTCTTTATGTAACAGATAATGGCTATAATGATTAAGTGTTTGAATAATCACTTAAAACTCTCGATCATAAGTTGAATATTTTTATTTAGCATCATTTAATTTCTCACTGAAGAAAGTCATGTGATAGTTTCCTTGAGTTAGTATTCCACTTATTCCAATACCAGATGCATCACAAGTCACTTCAAAGATTTTATTGAAATAAGAAAGTCTTAAGAAAGGTGAGAAAGTCATAAAAGTTTTAATTCGTTGCATGGCTCTTTCAACTTTTATAGTCCACATAAATTTATATTTCTTTAGAATGTCAATGATAGAGGCTACAATAGTACTATAGTTTCTTGTAAACCTCCTATAGAAAGTTGATAATCTATGAAAACTTCTAACATTCATAAAATACTTTGGTGTTTCCCACTCCAAAATAGATTTTTTTATGGGTCTTTAATTCATTAATAAATACAATGAATCATAAGAAAATAAATTTTTGTTGATAGAAAAAAAATCTTTGTAAATGTTTACATATAATTGTACTGACCATAACTTCTTTAAGACCATTTTTAAATAATGTAGATGTGACTTCTCATATGGGCTATAGATAAGAATATCATTGAAATATACTACAAGGAATTGACTAATAAAAGGTTTCAATATAATGTTCATTAGTCTCATGAATGTGCTAGGTGTGTTTGAAAGATCAAATGGCATGACTAACCATTTATAAAGATCATTAGAAATTTTGAACACGTCTTCCATTCATCACCGGATCTTACCCTTATCTGATGATATCCACTTCTCAAATCAATTTTATAGAATAATGATGAACCTAAAATAAGATCTAACATATCATCCAATCTATGTATAGGAAACCTATATTTTATTGTGAACTTTTTATTGCTTTACTATCGATACACATTCTCCAAGTTCCATCTTTCCTAGGTATTAAAAGAGTAGGTACAATACAAGAACTATGATTTCTTATATAAAACCCATATTTAGGAGTTCATCTACTTGACATTTTAACTATGCATGCTTAGTTGGATTGATCCTATAGTGAGGTAAGCTAGGTATTTGTGATATAGGAATCAGATCAATAGCATACTGTTATGTCTTAATGGTGGTAGCTCACAAGGTAAGTCTTCAAAAATCAAATTAATGAATTCATATAATATATCTAAGAGTATAGGAGGTAGTTGTGATTCTTAGTATCAATAGGGATTTCCTGAAGGTGCAAAATAAATAGAAGTATGGTCATTGAGCTCTAAGCTATCTAAACTCTAAGGTTATAATTTAAATTCTATGAGATTTCTATGTATTAGGATGTATATTAAAAGTGTCATTCCTATCATTGGATGGAAATATCACTATAAATTAGATTTTTGTATTCCTCCCTTGATTTGTTTTGAGTTGTAGTTTAGAATTGGGTTTATGAGGAGGTGTAGAACGAATTAAATGATGGGTAGCTGAGCTCTACCCTTATACAAACTACCTAGGATCCTAAATCTAGGGAGCTTTGGTATAAGCACAACTTAAATTAAATGATAGATGGATATAATGGTTAATCTCCATAAGAGAGAGTAAACTCGTCTGACTTCTGGACTTATAACCTCCTAGAGTGGCCACCAGCTAACTTCTCCTACTCTTTTAAAACCATGTAGTCTGATCTTATGAATTGCGAGATAGTTGGGGTAGTTATTTAATTAGAAAGAGACTAAATCCTCACCTCTGAGACTAGAGCATAAGTGGTATGAGCATATGACTTAATCTAAAAATGTAGAATATTTATAATTTTTTTTTATTTTGGCACATTTAATTAGATAAAGGCTTTGGGATTTTTATATGCCTAAATGCATGATGAAGTAGATTATTGGCCAAATCAAAAGAGAGAGGGTGAAGCTCCATCAATAGAGGTTGCTTTCACATGTCAAGTAGTCCCTATTAAGGATGGAGGCCATCATTTTGCAAGAGTGATTCAAGATGATATGCCTGATGTGAGACATATAACCATACAGCTAAGGGGTTGTTAAATTTTTTTAATTATGTTGATTATAGCTTAAGCTTTATGTCGAGGTTATGAGTTGTTTAGAATTTAATTATGAGTGATTAGTTAGGGTAGAAAATTTATTTTATTCTAAGAGCCTAACGCATCCAAAGCCATACATTAAAGCATCAATCATAAGAAACTATGAAAAGCATATCATCCTAATGCATAATTCAAACATAACATCAATCAATTTTATAAACAATTGTAAAAGAATAAGAGGCAGTGCGGTCGGGTATCACAACCCTAAAAGGAAAAAGATGGGTAGAGCTCTACCCTTTACAACTTGTAATATGAAAGAATAATTACAATTAGAACGAACACATGCTATCAGGATCTTTATTATTCACTCTTCCACCTTCTTCCTTCTTTCCCATAGTTTGGATGTGCTTGCTTCAAAGGCATCACGAGGCAAAGCCTTATGGCCACTACTCATCCTAATCCCCCATAGCACTAATCTTAATTCCTATTGCAAAATTATATTAAGAATAGAAAAAGTAAATCTAACTACACCTATAAAATAAGTGCTAGCTAAACACACATACAATCCTAGTTATATGTATAATTTGAACTTAGCACCCTACACATGGGTAACCAAACCTACGTCTAACTTGGATTATGCTTAAAGGTTTAAGCAACGCAAAGAGAGCATTCATATTTATTTTTAAGCATCCTTTAAGCACAATCCCTGTAGAAAATATGATTAGACTAATATCAACCTACCATCTAGTCTACAAAGCATACCCTAACATTCATTCTAAGATAATACATCATAAAATAAAATATACATCACACCATGCACCATCCTAACATAGAGCTAGAAGTGGTGACTTAATTCTAATGAGTGTGTTAAGGCTTATGTGGTGTGTCTCAACTAGGCATTAGTATTATAATTTTTTAAGTTTAGAAAACATTCAAGTTAACATGAAGGTTTATTTCACTTGAAGTTACTTAATGGATTTGTGAATTTTAATTTGTATTTTATTTTGTGTCATATGATTTACACTTAGCAATTAAGTGTTATAAAGAGAAGAAAGGGGACCCTTCCTTTTCATCCCTACCTTACGCCACTTTCTAAAGTACATTAATTTGATTTAGTCCTATTTAGTGAATGGCTTATTACACATTTTAAATTAATTCTAAATTTAGGTTCACTTTAAATAACTTCATTCAATATGAAAGGCATCTTAAGATTAATTTGATTGAATTACTATCACATGACATATAACAAATCATTCATTTCAATCACATATAACACACATGTGATTCAATCCTAAGTGTATCTATACTTGCAACATATTTTAGCACACTTAAATTATGAATGTAGATGTGTATATTTGAACTTTATATTCTTTCATTTGATTGAATTATTTAATCATATTAATTTAAAACTCTATAATTCTTATACAAAATTCCATAGGGTTGAAGTTAAATAGTGCGTGCCATTGTTAAACCGGGAAAGTGAGATAATCAAATGACCTCTTTGGGGCTAGCTAAAGCCTCGTATTCGAGATGTCCGGACTATATACCCATTTGTGTTCAAACATATGTAAATTTATATGCATGAATATAAGAAAGAAAGCTTCAAACCACATAACTAATTAATCCAAGCACTTAATCGATTATAGATGCATGCATTTTAGTGGAAAAGTGATTTCCATCTTTTAGCCACACATGCATATATGTAAAGAGAAATGAGCAAGTACATGCCTTTGTTAACTAGGGAAGTAAGGTTATCAAATGACCTCCCTGGGACTAGCTAAAGTCTCATATTCCCAGAATATCCTATATATTTTGCTATCTTACTACACATGAATGTATAGGTAAATAAGGGGAAGAAAATCATGCAAAAATTATATTTCTATTTTCTTAAAACATTTATGTATAAGAAACAAAGTTTCATCCAAATTCAAATGTAAAAACACATATGAATGAAATCAAATTTGTACATGTCATTGCTAACTAGGCGAGTGAGGTAATCAAATGACTTCCTCGGGCCTAGATAAAGCCTGGTATTCCTGGGATGACCAGACTATATACTTATTAACTTGGGACAATAGATCTATAAAGTTTTGATAGGGTTATTATATGAATTTTAATTTATTTTCTATTTAATAACCTGTTTAAGCCAATTCATAGTATCTTTATAAATCACTTTGATGTCATTTCTTAGACCCTCATTTGTCGTAGGGTGGCTACCCCTTAGGATATGGTGATGAACTCCTGCCTTGTGGCATAGTTTAGCCTTAAAGAATGAGGGATACCATACTAAAATTATGATATTATCCCTGATAATTCTATTAAATTATTTCAGAACAAAAATAAAATTATTTAATTAATTGTATTCTTGGATTCCTAAAAAAATAATCATCCATTAGAATAACATTCCTTTAGAAGTGCTCATGTTTCCAAAATAAATTAAATTTGATCTCTAGTTATATATAGGTGATTTTTAAAGATCTTTTTCATGGACTTACTTGTGTTAGATTTGTTTGACATTTCTAGATCATTCTTCTCAACTTGCCTAAAAAATGCTCAGTAGGAACCTTTAATACCCTTTCCTTTCCTTCTTTCTTTCTATTTTTTTTCTTTCTCACTATTTTCTATTTTTATTCCCATCTTTATCTTGTTGTTCTTCTTCTTTTATGTTAAAGATAGGAGATTAGAAGAGATTTAGATGTAGTCATGCACAAACTGATCACTAAAACCTTTTAATATATACTTAGTTAACTCCAAGGTCAGGAGTGTCAATTAGGCCTATTTTGGGTCATATCAAGACTAAAATTGAGGTTAAGTCATGTTAATTGGTCACCAAAAATGGTCAATAAATGAGTTCATATGTGAAAATTATCCCAATGTGAACATTTGACCTATTAATTGGTCTAATTACACTCAAGCCAATTTAATTAACCTAAATGCACTCAATTAGGCCAATTTCACTAAATTGGTCTTAACCATTAAGTTGATTGAACCCATTGGACATATGAACTCTAAAAGTGTCCTAAAATGGTCCATGCATCATTAAAGTAAGTTTCCCCATGGCATATCGGCCAAAAAAAGATAATTATACTCTTTAAGTTCAATACACATCTTTGTTGATTGTACCAAGCTAATCATGATAATCAATTAAATAATTGATAATTATTTTAGTTAAAGGTGTCATTGAAAAAAGTTTAATTTAATACACATTCATTTAACACTCTATGGTGGTCAATTTAACCAAATAGACCAACAAGGCCTTTTGGACCCAAATGGGAACATTCATTTTCAATAATTAATTAAACCAACCAAATGGATAAACCATGTCAAGTGCTTGAAAGCTATTTAATTCATAGATGTTAAAAAATATTCTTAGTTCAACCCAACTTGGTTTGATCATATTACATGGGTACAATTTTATGGAATAGGCCAACATGACTTGATTAGACTAAGTGCAAAAAAAATGATCTTAAAATCAACTTATTAGCCAAATTATAGAACTAATACGTTTTTAGTTAATGGATAATAAAGTAAATTACACTTCAACCAAAATATCACGTAGATAAATCCATGGAGTCATGTGGCATTAAGTGGCAAAGAAAGGAGAAATGGATAAGATTAAAGTACATTTGTCCAATAAGAATTTCCCAATATTGCTCCTTAAGTACAATCTATATAACTACCTAATGTACTTGCAAGGTCCATATGTGGTAAGCAAGGGATGAAGAGGATAAACTAGCCAAAATCTCTTTTGGATAAATTCTTTAATCATTAGAAATTTTGAACACTATCTTCCATTCATCACCGAATCTTACCCTTATCTAATGATATCCACTTCTCAAATCAATTTTATAGAATAATGATGAACCTAAAATAAGATCTAACATATCATCCAATCTATGTATAGGAAACCTATATTTTATTGTGAACTTTTTATTGCTTTACTATCAATACACATTCTCCAAGTTCCATCTTTCCTAGGTATTAAAAGAGTAGGTACAATACAAGAACTATGATTTTCTTATATAAAACCCATATTTAGGAGTTCATCTACTTGACATTTTAACTATGCATGCTTAGTTGGATTGATCCTATAGTGAGGTAAGCTAGGTGTTTGTGATATAGGAATCAGATCTATAGCATACTGTTATGTCTTAATGGTGGTTGCTCACAAGGTAAGTCTTCAAAAATCAAATTAGTGAATTCATATAATATATCTAAGAGTATAGGAGGTAGTTGTGATTCTTAGTATCAATAGGGATTTCCTGAAGGTGCAAAATAAATAGAGAAGTATGGTCATTGAGCTCTCTAGCTAGGCATCTAAACTCTAAGGTTATAATTTGAATTCTATGAGATTTCTATGTATTAGGATGTATATTAAAAGTGTCATTCCTATCATTGGATGGAAATATCACTATAAACTAGATTTTTGTATTCCTCCCTTGATTTGTTTTGAGTTGTAGTTTAGAATTGGGTTTATGAGGAGGTGTAGAAGCAATTAAATGATGGGTAGTGAGCTCACCCTATACAAACTACCTAGATCCTAAATCTAGGAGCTTTGGTATAAGCACAACTTAAATTAAATGATAGATGGATATAATGGTTAATCTCATAAGAGAGAGTAAACTGCCCCGACTCTCTCGGACTTATAACCTCCTAGAGTGGCCACCAGCTAACTTCTCCTACTCTTTTAAAACCATGTAGTCTGATCTTATGAATTATGAGATAGTTGGGGTAGTTATTTAATTAGAAAGAGACTAAATCCTAAACCCACTCCCTAAGAGACTAGAGCATAAGTGGTATGAGCATATGACTTAATCTAAAAATGTAGAATATTTATAATTTTTTTTATTTTGGCACATTTAATTAGATAAAGGCTTTGGGATTTTTATATGCCTAAATGCATGATGAAGTAGATTATTGGCCAAATCAAAAGAGAGAGGGTGAAGCTCCATCAGTAGAGGTTGCTTTCACATGTCAAGTAGTCCCTATCCGTGTAAGGATGGAGGCCATCATTTTGCAAGAGTGATTCAAGATGATATGCCTGATGTGAGACATATAACCATACAGCTAAGGGGTTGTTAAATTTTTTTAATTATGTTGATTATAGCTTAAGCTTTATGTCGAGGTTATGAGTTATTTAGAATTTAATTATGAGTGATTAGTTAGGGTAGAAAATTTATTTTATTCTAAGAGCCTAACGCATCCAAGCCATACATTAAAGCATCAATCATAAGAAACTATGAAAAGCATATCATCCTAATGCATAATTCAAACATAACATCAATCAATTTTATAAACTATTGTAAAAGAATAAGAGGCCAGTGCGGTCGGGTATCACTGTACAACCCTAAAAGGAAAAAGATGGGTAGCTGAGCTCTACCCTTATACAACTTGTAATATGAAAGAATAATTACAATTAGAATGAATACATGCTATCAGGATCTTTATTATTCACTCTTCCACCTTCTTCCTTCTTTCCCATAGTTTGGATGTGCTTGCTTCAAAGGCATCACAAGGCAAAGCCTTATGGCCACTACTCATCCTAATCCCCCATAGCTCTAATCTTAATTCCTATTGCAAAATTATATTAAGAATAGAAAAAGTAAATCTAACTACACCTATAAAATAAGTGCTAGCTAAACACACATACAATCCAAGCAGTTATATGTATAATTTGAACTTAGCACCCTACACATGGGTAACCAAGCCTACCTGTCCTAACTTGGATTATGCTTAAAGGTTTAAGCAACCTGCAAAGAGAGCATTCATATTTATTTTTAAGCATCCTTTAAGCACAATCCCCTGTAGAAAATATGATTAGGCTAATATCAACCTACCATCCAGTCTACAAAGCATACCCTAACATTCATTCTAAGATAATACATCATAAAATAAAACATACATCACACCATGCACCATCCTAACATAGAGCTAGAAGTGGTGACTTAATTCTAATGAGTGTGTTAAGGCTTATGTGGTGTGTCTCAACTAGGCATTAGTATTATAATTTTTTAAGTTTAGAAAACATTCAAGTTAACATGAAGGTTTATTTCACTTGAAGTTACTTAACGGATTTGTGAATTTTAATTTGTATTTTATTTTGTGTCATATGATTTACACTTAGCAATTAAGTGTTATAAAGAGAAGAAAGGGAATCCATCCTTTTCATCCCTACCTTACGCCACTTTCTAAAGTACATTAATTTGATTTAGTCCTATTTAGTGAATGGCTTATTACACATTTTAAATTAATTCTAAATTTAGGTTCACTTTAAATAACTTCATTCAATATGAAAGGCATCTTAAGATTAATTTGATTGAATTACTATCACATGACATATAACAAATCATTCATTTCCATCACATATAACACACATGTGATTCAATCCTAAGTGTATCTATACATGCAACATATTTTAGCACACTTAAATTATGAATGTAGATGTGTATATTTGAAGTTTATATTCTTTCATTTGATTGAATTATTTAATCATATTAATTTAAAACTCTATCCAATTCTTATACAAAAATACATAGGGTTGAAGTTAAATAGGTACGTGCCATTGTTAAACCAGGAAAGTGAGATAATCAAATGACCTCTTTGGGGCTAGCTAAAGCCTCGTATTCCTGAGATGTCCAGACTATATACCCATTTGTGTTCAAACATATGTAAATTTATATGCATGAATATAAGAAAGAAAGCTTCAAACCACATAACTAATTAATCCAAGCACTTAATCGATTATAGATGCATGCATTTTTAGTGGAAAAGAGTGATTTCCATCTTTTAGCCACACATGCATATATGTAAAGAGAAATGAGCAAGTACATGCCTTTGTTAACTAGGGAAGTGAGGTTATCAAATGACCTCCCTGGGGCTAGCTAAAGTCTCATATTCCCAGAATGTCCAGACTATATATTTTGCTATCTTACTACACATGAATGTATAGGTAAATAAGGGGAAGAAAATCATGCAAAAATTACATTTCTATTTTCTTAAAACATTTATGTATAAGAAACAAAGTTTCATCCAAATTCAAATGTAAAAACACATATGAATGAAATCAAATTTGTACATGTCATTGCTAACTAGGCGAGTGAGGTAATCAAATGACTTCCTCGGGCCTAGATAAAGCCTGGTATTCCTTGGATGTCCAGACTATATACTTATTAACATTCAAATACATGTAAAACCACATATGAATTAAGAAAAAGAAAGTTTTACTTCACATACTTAAGCTATAAGCGCAAGCAAAGCCTATATGTATTAATAACT
Organism: Cymbidium sinense; assembly: GCA_021442155.1. Lineage (NCBI taxonomy): Eukaryota > Viridiplantae > Streptophyta > Magnoliopsida > Asparagales > Orchidaceae > Cymbidium > Cymbidium sinense. Next base: position 163,998,940 of record CM038216.1, on the reverse strand, counting down.
ATTATCACTCTAATCAATGTAATTAATTTATAAACTTTGAAAAAATAATTTGAATTTATTAGTGATAATAGCAACACATATTATAAATTAGTCCAACACATGGAAGCTTACATAAAAGAAAATCATTTGATTTAATTAATTTTAAAAAGATGAATGTTTGATTTCAAATGGTATACAACATTTAATATGATTGGAAAGGAATAAATAAACATAAACACATGATTTCATTCAATAAAATTAATTCCTAAGGATAATCATATTAAATAAATCCATTTAAAGTCAACCAAAGCTTTCTTAATATCATTTTTAATTTTATGTTTTGATTTGATTTAAGGATGTGAGAAAAGGTTTGCTAATCCTAACCCATCCCCATGTTTATTAATTAATTTGGTTTAATGAATTGTAATTAAGTTGATTTTATGAGTTAATTAAGTTGTAGTGTGCATTAAATACATTGATTAACCCTTCCCTATGTTACCTTAATATAATTATCCAAATAATTATGAGCCAACATGATATGCACATGAATTGAAAATTAAATTAGCTATGATGCTAAGAAATAAAAGGGACTTAATGCAATTGGCTCACAATTAATAGTTAATTAAGTTAAGAAACTTAATTCATTAATCTTATGATTTCCCCACACATGTAGGTAAACCATAATTTCTTTAACTTTCTTTAAGTTATTAAACACCTAAAGATCTACACAAGAATCAATTAATTAAGACCTGAGATGATTTGAATTTGAATTTGATTAATTAAGTGTTAATTAATTTTCTTTGAAAGAAGTGAAATGAACTTAAGGAAAGAGGTCCCAACCCTATTCCTAAGTTCATTTATTATTTAACAATGATTAATAAACTTAATTAACCAATTTGTTACTATTCATGGGATTAATTAATCATTAATTAAATTAAAAGAGTATTTAAGATTTCATTAGTCAATTTTCTTAATTAAGTGAGCAATAAATTCCAAGAAAATCATGGGAGGTAGAGGTCATCCCATTAAATTGACCCATAAAATTTGGGATTAATTTCTCAAATAATTAAGGAGAAATTAAGCTAATTAATTTTATAATTAAACTCTAATTAAGCCTCAATTACTATTCAAAATTAATAAAGAATATTTTTAATTAATTCTAATCTAAAACACCTTTAAAATGAGTATTTATTTATTCTATTTATTCTATAATTTGTTATAATTTTTAGAAGTTTCAACCATTAAAAATGATTAATTAAGCCTAATCAAAGACAAATCTCATTGGTGCCATGTGGCGCGCTGTCGCGACACGCTTTCCACATGGCATCGTGGGATTGGTTATTTGAAATTATCTTACTCATCATTTACATGGCGATGGGAGTGGCAGGACACCTTTTCTCGTCCTCCGTTCGATCTAAGATTAGTCGGCTATAATTAAACTTGCGATGCATTAGGATAAAATCGGATTAAACTAATGGATCTAATCACGACGGTCCATTTCGATCATGTGAAATAGATGGTGCATGATCTACCATCCCTCGAGCGATGAGAGACGGAGTCCGTCCCCCATTGCTCCCTTGATCCGAGCTTACCCGAGCTCAGATCAACTTCAAAAGGATCCCACACCTTCACGACGTTGATCAAAGTGGATCCAAAAGTCAAGATCACATGAGATGCACATTTCCTTCATAAAGCTCTAACCCATTTTTACCAAACACTCAGTTTTGGAAGCATACCTCGCTGGAGCTCAAGACCAACAGTGTAAATGATTGAGAAAGCTTCATTTAGTGGAGACGAAGCCCTATTGATCGATACGAGCTTTCATTCCTTACCATTTTCTTGGAATACCAACACTCGAAGCTTGGGAGACTAGCGTTGATCGAAGTATACCCTCTGGTGGTCAGAAAGCTCAAGAGAAGATTCATTCTTGCTCGACGAGCCCTAGGGAAGGTGTTTGTAAAGTTAATTTAGTTTCTATGGAGGTTTGAGCAAGTTAGGTAGGAATAGGGGTGCTCTATTTTGGCATGAAAAAAACTGGCAACAGAGAGATTTTGGGGGCTCGGGGAAGGCTCTAGGGAACTCTCCTGAGGATGCTAGGGCTCTCATTGAGGTCTCTCTAAGCTCACTCCTCGATTTGGATTGAAATGAGGGGGCTATACCCCCTCATTCCAAAGATTGAACGAGTCAGCTTGATTTGGAGCTTTGTGGATGTCCGACTGCCGGTGGTGGATGAAGATGGTAGAGAATCATCCTAGGTGGCTTGGTTTGTTGGCCAATGCTTGGGAGGTGGCTGCCAAGAGGGATTAGTGGGTGTCCTATGCAAGCTAAGAGCTCCAATGGGGAAGGTGAGGTGAGTTCACCTCCCATGGGCCATGTCCGACCCAACCACCCTTTGGGTCAGGTAGGGTATTGTTCTTAGCACCTAAGTGGACCATTGGGAGAGTGCCAAGTGGCCAAGGAAAGGAAATGACCACTAAGATGGGTGATTTATCTCATGGGATACCCTTGACCCAAGGGTATAATGGTCATTTTATTTTGGATTTGATTTGTTTAGATTTTAAATGAGCCAAAAGTGGGTTAGCCAAATTTTAAGTGATTTGGAGTTGATTTGATTCGATTTGGCTCAATTGGACTCAAATGGGTCAAATTGGGTTGGGTTGGGTCAAGTTGATGATTGGTCAAATTAGGTCAAACCAAGGATTGAGTCAAGTTCATATGATCATTTGGGATGTGTTGGTGTCATTGGTTTATTTTAGTTTGGCTAAGATTTGATTTTGGCTCATTTGAGTTCATTTGGGTCAAATGAGTCAAGTTGACCAATTTGGCCAAATTGGTCAAATTGACTTGGGCTAGGTTTTGGTTGATCATTTGGAGTATGTTGTAGGCTTTGGTTTCAATTAATTGAGATTTGATTTTGATTTAGACCAAATTACACCTTTAGGATAATTTGGGCTAAATAGGTCAATTAGGTTCAATTGGTCAAATTGGGTTCAATTGGGGCTTTAGTCAAGTTCAACAATCAATTTAGAATAAACTTGAGCCATTTGTTGCAATCAATTTAGTTTATATCATGATTTGACCCAATTTGGTATTTAGGTCAATCTGGATCAACTTGGGTCAAGAGTGCCAATTGGGTTTGGTTTGGCTCAATTGAGAGTCAAGTCATGTTCAAATATTGATTTTGGGTATGAATCAATGTTTTGAGGGATTTGGCTTAGGTTGTAATTTGGCTAGTTTGGGTTCATATGGGTTAAGAATGTTGACTTGGTCAAAAGACCAAGTTGATTTGGTTTGACCCAATTTTGATAATTGATCAACCTAAGGTGATCAACAATCATGATAGGAGGTCTTAGTGGGCTTAGTTCAATCCAATTTGGGTAGGATTGGAACTTGGCTTAAATAGGTCAAATTGGCCACTTTGGGTCAAGTGGACCAATTGGGTTTAGTTGGCTTGATTTTGGGTTGAGTTGAGCTTAGTTGAGCTTATATATGGATTTGGGATTAATATATAAATTTAATTGCAATTGATTTGGGCTTGGATGAGTTTTGGTTCATTTAGATGGCTAAGTTGGGTTTGACTTGGGTTGATTTTGATTTGGTTTGATGATCGTAGATTTCATTTATATTTATAAACATGATTGAAGGTATGATTGATTCATGCAAAAATCAATTGACTTTGGCTTGATTTAAATGAGATTTTGGCTAAGCTCATGGAATTGGCTCAAAGGGTTTAGAAATGATTTGATTTAGTTTGATTTAATTTTGATGATTTAAATGTATATTTCATTCTATATTTATGAAGATGATTGAAGATATGATTGATTTATGAGAAAATCAATTGATCTGTGTTTGATTTGAAGGCAAATTGGGCTATGCTCATGAAATTGGCTCAAAAGGCTTAGGAAGGGTTTGATTTAGTTTGATTTAGTTTTGATGATTTAAATTTACATTCTATTTATATTTGTGAAGATGATTAAAGATATGATTGATTTATGAGAAAATCAATTGACTTCAATTGATTTAAATTTGGCTAAGGCTAAGTCCATAAGATAAAATCATAGAGCTTAGGTTCATTTTGAGCTTGGATTTGATCATGAGCTTCAATCATTTGGCTTAGAATTTGGATTTGGATTTGGATTTAGATTTAGATTTGATATTTAAATTAAATTTGAGGTTTGGTTATGGCTTAAGAAGGTGAACATGGATTGGGTTTAGGCTATATGGTAGATGGATCTCCTTAAGTCCTAAGGCATAGCCTAATCCTATGGTTAACTCTTCTAAGTCTCTAGGCTTAAGTTAAGTGTTCAGTTAACTGCTAGAATTGCCTTACTATTAAGGAAGTCTTAGTATCTAGAAGATTCCTAGGTCTAAGAAGAGGAGATTGAATTCTCACTCCAAAAGTGAGGTCAACAGGGTGTAATCGACCTCTTTCGGTAGGCTTTATAGGGAATAACTTAATTATTTTCTTATTATGTTTGAATACATAAATGTTTTTATGCTCATAATGGATCATATTCAAGTCATAAAGCCATGGTCTTTCTAATAAGATATGAGTTATTTCTATTGGAAGAATATCACACAAAATTTGATCATTATAACTACATATTTTAATGGGTGCAAGACATCTATTAGTGATAGATAGAGATGTGTGATTTATCCAACTGACTTGGAATAGTTCATGGTGAGGTTCGATTGTGAGATTGGCTCTAGCGATAGCATGGGTTAATATAATATTCATAGTAATACCACCATCTATTATTAGCTTACACCTCTTCTCCTTACAAAGAATATACAACAAGAAAATATTCCTCCTTCTCCAATCTCCTTCTTCTCTATAAGTAGTCATATACCTTATAAACATTATGTTATCTATATTTGGATTTACATATTCATCAGATAGGGGTGTATCGTTAGGTATCTCTTAGATATTCTTTTTTTTTTCTTTTAAATCCTCCAATTCATCTAGAAACATGATTTTTGCTCTACATTGATTTTGTATATGATCCTTCTTATGACATTTAAAGTAAATTATCTCTTTTGTATTTTTAGAAGTAGTTGTTTCATTGGGGTTCATTTTAGAAGGGTTGTTTGATGTAGCAGGATCAGGTTTAACGACAACATTTTGAGATTGAGATGTGAGAGGATATTTAGAAGTTACTGAAGCTTTCATCTTGGATATGGATGCAACTTTCTTATGCTTTTCTAGGAGTAAAGCAGAGTGAAAGACGTCCTCTAAGGTCTAGTGGTCATGAAGCTCTACTTCATTCCTAATATCTCCTCTTAAACTAATGACAAATTTATTAGGTATTTTCTAATATTGATCAGTGCATTGAGTTCTACCTATTAAGTCTTCAAATGTGTTCATATATTTTATTACTGACATAGTCTCTTGCTTAAGTGTAGTCAATTATTCATGGAGCCTCCAATAATGATTTCTAAGATAATATTTCACCCATAAGATTTCTTTCATTTCTACCCATGTCATGAAGTTTCTACCATATCTCTCTTCTTTAGGTAAAATATTATTTCAATAAATTTTTTCAAGACCTACTAGCTTCTATTGGTAATTATTCATATGATACTGATCAGAGAAGCCGTCCATTTAGGTTAACCAATCTAAAAATTATTAGGGTCATGAACACTATCATATGTTGGGGATTCTATCTTAACTTATTTTGTAAGTTCATATAATGTTTCTTGAACCATAAGATGGTCTTGTCTAAGAGTATTTTTTAGGTTTTGTCTTCTCACAGGATACTCATCTATAGAAAGTTCAATGTTCTCATGGGTTTTAAGTCATCCAGATGTGGAATAGTTAGTAGGGTTTGAAGCCTAGTGTATTCAAGGTTTGAAATTATGTAGTGAGATTCATGAGTAGGTCTTTTCTTATTTAGCTAATATTTTGGCACTTTTTCATATATTATTTATCAAAATGATGTGTTGAGTTCTAATCATTTACAAGCTAGTTTAATGAATTTCTTAGACTCTTTTGAGATGAGTAGCTAGTTGCTTAGTGTCTTGGAAAGTGAGTCAGTGATTGAAGCCTTTTAAACTGGTAAGATGATAAGCTCATATTTTAATAAATCTTATTTTCACCTCTTTTTGGTAAATTTCAAGGTTGAAAAACAAATGAACGAGATGTGTACTTGATCTCTTAGTGGCTTCCTAATCTTGGGGTGGCAACATTGGCGTATAGCCTCATGATGGTGCTTATTATAGTAATTTTTAATTTCATTGCTACCCTCATTGATTCATTATGTTTAATAGAGTTGACTTGAATGGAGGTGAAAACACATGGTGAATCTTCAAGCTATTTCTCAATTTGAAGTGTCTCCCACATCTTGTGGTCTCATCGAAGCCAACCAGCTTAGGAAAATAGGAGACAAGTCATCAGCCTCTCTCTCTCTCTCTCTCTCTCTATCTCTCTTTCTTATTGAGGTGGCAAGTACCCCTACCTTAAAGGAACATGATGAGCTTAGGCCTACCCATGAAGTTATTTTTTATTTTTTATTTTATCATGTACTATTTAGGTCTATGAGAAGTCTATATTGAAAGTGAGGTATGAGCATGAATCCCCAAAGAGTAACATGATGGGGATCACAAAAAGGAGAGCACTTAAGAAAATTAGGTCTGGCCACATACCTTAGGTTCAAGTGTTTATTTTTGTATAGACATCAAATCATGATGTATATATGCAAAGCCCAACTATTTCCTTTTTTTAAAAATTGGGCCATAATATAAGACCCACCTGCAGCCAATCTTTCAATATTTATTATATTATTTAGTATTTTTTAACCACATTGGGCGATTTTATTTCTTTCTTTCTAGATTTTACTTATTGTGGATATCGTTTGCATGATTAGGCTCTTATGATAAAATAATTTTATATAAAATCAATAATTATCAAATAAACTTAAAATTAATGATAAAAAACTATTTTTTATAAAATTATTTATTGCATGGCCTTTGGATGCCTTTTTTAAGAAAAAAAATAGAATCCCTCTAAGATTGGGAGTTCATAAGTAGCCTATTGTGCCTCATATGTATGTTATATGAGAGAATTCTCTTACCAACATTCATCTAGGTTTGGTTCACAAGCATAAGATGGCTTGAACAAAAGCATACTAATAAAGCCTTCTTTTAAAGGGTAGATGACATCAATTCATGTCACAAGAATTGTACTCACTTCATTTACACCTAATTAGCCACATGTTTTTTTTTAGGTCATGGTCTAAGGCATATTAGAATACTTACTGGCTTTCATAACACAAATAAGATTATAAGATCAATCTAGATAGTTTAATTATTGTGATCAAATTATCCTTTCTCTCCTCCTTTCTTAAAAATCCTCTCATATTTTAAGATGGGATAAGTCCTATATTCTTTTCCTCTAGCATAAAAGTCCTAATATTATAAGTCCGCCATAATCTTTGGCTTTAAATCAAAGAAATTTCTTTGAAGATGCAATTTGTATTGTTGATAATGGATTCATAGTAAGGTTGGGTAAAATACATTTATGGATACGTAGTTTTGAAGTTTGATAACTTGGGACAATAGATCTATAAAGTTTTGATAGGGTTATTATATGAATTTTAATTTATTTTCTATTTAATAACCTGTTTAAGCCAATTCATAGTATCTTTATAAATCACTTTGATGTCATTTCGTAGACCCTCATTTGTCGTAGAGTGGCTACCCCTTAGGATATGGTGATTTACTCCTGCCTTGTGGCATAGTTTAGCCTTAAAGAATGAGGGATACCATACTAAAATTATGATATTATCCCTAATAATTCTATTAAATGATTTTAGAACAAAAAATAAAATTGTTTAATTAATTGTATTCTTGGATTCCTAAAAAAATATAATCATCCATTAGAATAACATTCCTTTAGAAGTGCTCATGTTTCCAAAATAAATTAAATTTGATCTCTAGTTATATATAGGTGATTTTTAAAGATCTTTTTCATGGACTTACTTGTGTTAGATTTGTTTGACATTTCTAGATCATTCTTCTCAACTTGCCTAAAAAATGCTCAGTAGGAACCTTTAATACCCTTTCCTTTCCTTCTTTCTTTCTATTTTTTTTCTTTCTCACTATTTTCTATTTTTATTCCCATCTTTATCTTGTTGTTCTTCTTCTTTTTATGTTAAAGATAGGAGATTAGAAGAGATTTAGATGTAGTCATGCACAAACTGATCACTAAAACCTTTTAATATATACTTAGTTAACTCCAAGGTCAGGAGTGTCAATTAGGCCTATTTTGGGTCATATCAAGACTCAAATTGAGGTTAAGTCATGTTAATTGGTCACCAAAATTGGTCAATAAATGAGTTCATATGTGAAAATTATCCCAATGTGAACATTTGACCTATTAATTGGTCTAATTACACTCAAGCCAATTTAATTAACCTAAATGCACTCAATTAGGCCAATTTCACTAAATTGGTCTTAACCATTAAGTTGATTGAACCCATTGGACATATGAACTCTCAAAAGTGTCCTAAAAATGGTCCATGCATCATTAAAGTAAGTTTCCCCATGGCCTACACCCAATTGGCCAAAAAAAGATAATTATACTCTTTAAGTTCAATACCCATCTTTGGTAGCTGATTGTACCAAGCTAATCATGATAATCAATTAAATAATTGATAATTATTTTAGTTAAAGGTGTCATTGAAAAAAGTTTAATTTAATACACATTGATTTAACACTCTATGGTGGTCAATTTAACCAAATAGACCAACAAGGCCTTTTGGACCCAAATGGGAACATTCATTTTCAATAATTAATTAAACCAACCAAATGGATAAACCATGTCAAGTGCTTGAAAGCTATTTAATTCATAGATGTTAAAAAATATTCTTAGTTCAACCCAACTTGGTTTGATCATATTACATGGGTACAATTTTATGGAATAGGCCAACATGACTTGATTAGACTAAGTGCAAAAAAAAATGATCTTAAAATCAACTTATTAGCCAAATTATAGAACTAATACGTTTTTAGTTAATGGATAATATAGTAAATTACACTTCAACCAAAATATCACGTAGATAAATCCATGGAGTCATGTGGCATTAAGTGGCAAAGAAAGGAGAAATGGATAAGATTAAAGTACATTTGTCCAATAAGAATTTCCCAATATTGCTCCTTAAGTACAATCTATATAACTACCTAATGTACTTGCAAGGTGCATATGTGGTAAGCAAGGGATGAAGAGGATAAACTAGCCAAAATCTCTTTTGGATAAATTCTTTAACCATTAGCATTATGTGGTAAAATAAGAAAAAATAGATAAGATTGAAGTATACTTATCCAGTCAAAATTCTCTAATCATTCATACAAGTACTTTTCAAGTAAAACTAATATAACCCCCTAATGTACTTGCTCATGTATATGTGGCAAGCATGGAGAAATGGAAAGATATGGTAACTAATTGGAATTCTCAACTAATCCTCTTAAGTAAATCTACTTAGCATGAATATCTTTGAAAAAAATGAAATGTTTAACCACGTAATTAATGAATATAAGCTTTAAATAGAAGCTTTAGAAGAAAGAAAATTTTTTGGAGAGATGTATTCTTTTGGGGGTGCTCTCGGTCAAGTTATTATAGGAGAAGCTAAAGAGCCAAAGTCAAAAAATTCTCCCCTCTCGTCCCTTCAATATAAGATGTTCTTTAGAGTTTTTGATACCTATAGTTCACCCTAAGTTGTTGTTGACATCCCAACAAGGATCCAAAACGTAAGGTTTTTCTAACCAATGGCCTAGGCCATCAATTTTCAGGTGAGCTTCATTGCACTCACCTTATTGAAGGTGAGAGGATCAAAATCTCCAAGCTTAATTATTTCAATTAGTTATAATTTCTTAAACTTAGTCAATAAACATTTAGAGACTCTTAATTAGTTCAAAATAAGCCAAGCTAAGATCTTAAAACCCATGATTTCATTTTTTTTTTTTTTTTCAACTCTAATTCTAGGGAGAAATCCTATTTGGTTGACTAATATGATGTAGGCTTGTTACTCTAGTTTGAAAAGAATGGGAGGAAGATGAAGAAGAATTTTCTTTAAAATATTCAACTAGGATTTATTTTGAATATTTTCTTGATTTTTGTTTTGATTCCATTTCTACTCCAATTTAAATAAAACTTTGGCCATAAATGTATTATTTTATGGAGAAGTAAAAAAAAAATAGCAAATTGCTAAAACTTAAATATCTTTTTTTATTTAAAAATTAATTCACAATCAACTTTATTAACTTGACAAATTCTAAAAATTTCATAATAGGTTTAGTCGATCATAATAAGCTTATGTTTTAAAATATAAGCCATAATGAGTTATATTTTAAAATTAATAAAAAAAGATGTATATAAATTATTATTTCTAATTTCAATTATTATTTTGAAAAAAAATTTATTTTAAAGGCTTATGAATGCTTCCTCAGCATATATGAAGAATCTCTAATTTTTATGGTCTTATCAAATCATAAATATATTGCTTACAATTTGTTTGAGTGAAATTATCATTTTGACCTTGACCTATTTTTTCACATTCAAACTTGGTTATGTGTACATGGGAATATTATAGATCTTTTAGCATGTTTATGATATTAATTCAAGCATTATTTGAACATTTAATTATAATTTACCTTGAGTAATTTAAAATATTATATTTAATTATTAACATTTTTGCCCTTAAGATTTGGATGATTTTAAACCTTTAGTTAGGGCTAGGATCATCATAAAAATTAAAATGGATAATTCACTCCCACATGAGTCAACATATCATTTGACCCTTACCTAAATGAGTTGATGAGGTGGCCATATCATCTTAAGTTAGCATAATATACTCACTAACTTGATATGATGAAGCCTTTAGTTCATTCATATGAAGTTAATGTTTTTTATGGAAAATGATCTTCCTACCCTTAATATATCAATATTTTAATAATATACTTTCCACTTATTTTAAAGGTTACTTTTAATCCTTTCATATACATATCATATTCATCTTATGTCTTTAAAGTCATAATTCCCATGACCTTAGGTTACACTTTTTGAAAATTAATTAATAATATTCAAAATTTATTACTAAATCTAGAATATACTTAAATAAGTCAATATTTTTAAAGATAATCTCATATGATTATAACCTATCATTTTTTATTAATCATTAGAATATCAAGTAAAATTTTCAATATTATCATTATTATTTGAGAATCCATTTCATGCTTAATTTCATAATTTTGGAAAATTCAACCAATTTAATTTCATTAATTTTGATAAAATTTTAAATTATCATAATCATTATATTATAATCATGAATCATACAATCAATTCATGAATATGCATAATGATTTTGACTTTGACACTTAGCCTCCTATTTGATTTTAATAATTTCTAACTAACCAATTCAACATATTAATTTAATATATTTTAAATTTATAATTTGATGATTTTAAATTATTCAAATAATTTTGAGAGTATATAATTTCCATAATTAATTAAAAAAATTTAAAGTATTCAAAACGAAGTTTTATTTGATTTTAAAAGATATGAATAACTACAAAATTTTTATTAGAGTACTACATTACAATGGTATGGTTGCATGTCTTTCTGCATTCATATGTGCATTTAATAAAGAACATACGACTCACCATTCTATCAAAATTTTTTTAACATGATTTAATTTATTTCAAGCATTTTCTCAAATAGGGTTCCTGATCAGAACTTCACCTATTTTTGAACACTTTTGGTTTAAATATGCACCTGCAATTAGTTCTATTTTTTTTCTTTTTCTGAACAGATGGTTCCTGATCAGAACTTTACCTTCCCCTCTAGGTTTTTTGGATATTTCTCCATATACCCAAAATGTTTTTTTATCGTTAAGTATTTATATCGCACTTAAATACTTTAATATTATACTTGATGGTTGAAAGTTTTAACTATTTTCATAATATTGATGAATTTGTATTATACGAAGTGATATTGACATTTTAAGTTAGAATACATTTCACTAGAATTAAGACTTGATTTGATTACAACTAATTAATTATTTTAATTAAGTGATTTTATAGGGGTTGTATGTCAATATATGCCTAACTTATAATAATTGCTTTTACTTTCACTTTTGTAGCGGTTGTATGCCAATAATAATTATTTATGATTGGTTAATTTGTTTGTTATTTTCACTTTTTATTGTAATATGATTATTTGCGATATAAATGACTTTATACTAGACTCATATGATAAAGTGCTTAATATTAACTTTAATAAAATAATAAATAAACTAATAATACAATTAAAATTATTTTAAATTTAAAAATAAGGATCCCTTAAGTCAAATATTTTAATAATACTTTTACTCTCTCAAACATACTATATGAGGTATGAGATAGAGTTAGCCTATGATCAAAACTCTCAAATGTTGGTGCTATTAGGATGGCACACCAAAGAGGGGGAGAAAAATCAAATAAAACTTTAAAGTTCAATAAGAGATTGACCTAATAAACAAAACCAATAATTCCATATAAAGATAAGAGCAAAAAAAAAAAAAAAGAGGGCCATAATGATTTATAGTAGTTCAGCCAACGGATCTAGATCCACTCTCTAGATCTCATCCAAAAAATCCACTATCTCTCCTTTGACACAACAAGCCAAGGTGGAGATGCTTATCTCCTTAATGGGTAATGAAGAAACATACATTGCTCCCCTTCTCTTTCAATGAAAGAAGGATGAAACTTCCTCTCCATGGTACAAAGAAAACTTCTCTCAATAAAAAAAATACAAAAGTTCTCAACATGAACAAACTCTCAAGTTAAAGCATAAAATTAAAGGCAAGTTGGATGAAAAAGAACAACCAAAATAAAAGTTCAACCTTACCAACCAAAATATCTCTTATGAGAAAAGAAGATGAAACAATTCTCTCAACTTTTCTCTAAGAGAAGATCTTCCCTAAGCATCCTTTAAGCTTCCTCATGTTCAAGATGATAGGTTAGGCTCCCCAAGGGGGTATTTATAGGGATGGTGTTGAATAAAAAATAAGAAATAGTTTTCTAATTAATTGGTCTATTTGTACTATACAATCTTTGAGTCATATTGTATGATCAATTCAATTTTCCTTTTTTTATCATAACTAAATGATCCATCACCCTAATAGCTACCATAATCGTCATACATACTGTAAGATTAGTGCAAATTAAAAAATTGGTTCACTATTTGTTCAGCCAGTATGATATCACCATGTAGTTTTATGAAAACTTTCTTTAAACCAAATCCCACCCAAATTCTAGATTAAATTTAAGTAATTACCAAATAAATTCATTCTATTTAATTGAACAATGTACTATATGATTGATTAAATTAAGTAGATTAATCCTAGTGGCTAAAAATAATTAACAAAAATGAACAATCACATAATACTATCTAAACTATATAATGCGATTAGTTTAGAGTTAACTAACTTAATTGTGATGGCTGAAACTACTTAATAAAAATGGATAATTGTCTAGTATGATAGGAATCGTACATTGCAATTCCCAAAAATATTTTTTATTTTTTATTATATATTTTCTCAGATATGTGTCCTTAGTTTTTTTTATCATTCATATGCCAATTATATGAAAACAAAAAAGAAAAAAAATAAAATACCAGAAATAACTTTTGGTTCTATTTGGGTCTTTTAGCATGAGACGTTCTTTATTTATCGTCTTCATATGCTCATCCTTGATTTTGCTCTTTGAAAATAGCCATTATGCATGCTCTCTTAGTCAATCTTCATTGAATTGTTTATTTGTAATATGTATATTAAAAGCATACCATAGCTTGAAACAAAATAGATAAGTGAAAGTAATTAATCAAATAGAAATGTTTGTGATCATCAAAACTTACAATTTTATGTGAAGATTCATGGAGCCAACAATCTCCATCTTTTGATGATGATAAATATTTTTGGTAAGTTTGGGAGTTTAATAGGCAAAAGAAAAGGAATGAGATAACTCCCTCTCAATTTATGCTTTACAAAAATATGTAAAAAATTGAAAAATATGCAAAAAGTGCGAATATATGCAAAAGTATATTAAACAAACCATAAATCTCAAACAAACTTAAGTGAAATATTCTTTTCCTCCATTTGACATATCAAAAAGGGTTGAAGACTATAGACATGAGTATGTAAAAATAAATCATGCAAACTAGTGGTGGTGGAAAGACATATTATGTGAATTTAAATCAAGTAGATTATTTCTTAAACATTCTTAACATAGATACTTATAAAATAAGTATTTTTAGAAAGTATGATCAATGATCACTATAATCATACTTCATAACATATACATATATACCATCAATCATTTTATTGAATTTTTTAAACATGTTTGTAACGAAAATAAAATGTTACTTAAAATTTATTTGGATGCCTAGATATGTTATTTCATGAGTCAAGAAGAAAAAACAACTATTGTGAAGGAACACTTAATGATAGAATGGGGATCACCAAATTATTTTTAAAAGTTTCCCTCTTTGGGGATTTTTTGATAAATATATTTTTTTTACTTTGGGAGTTTTTTTATTGATAGTTTCCCACTTTTGGAATTTTTTATTTAGCTTTTATCCTAGTTTGTGCATCTCAATTGCACTTTTTTTATTACTTGATTCATTGTACAACTGACAATATTACATATATCCACATTAATATTTATACACAAATTAATTTCTTGCAAAATATAAAGAAAAATACATTAAAGTAAAAAAAAAGTGATTTACATAAAAAATTCATATTAAATAGTAATGCACATCATCATAGAAAAATTTAGTGTATTTAATTAGGTTAGTGATTCATACTTCTACTACACTGATTTTGAATTCTAAATAATACTTGATTATAAGTACATAATATAAGGAAGTTTTAAAAAATATCACATCAACTTATAATTCACAGAATATGACAAAAAGAGAAAATCACCAACTAAAAGAGTTATGTAGAATAAACATGTTGAATGTGACTAATGTAACTAATATAGTACAACATCTAGTATAAGAAATAATAACTAAGAAAGTAATGAGTGTGATATATGCAGATAAAAAGTAAAATATAACATACTACAATAAATGTAAAAAAGAAATAGAACCTAAAACTCAATAGGTTCCTCATCTGACGATGGTGGTCAAAAAATGTTGTGAAGTGAATCGAATTGACCTTGAAACCAAACACTATCCTCTACATGCTACTGTTGGCACTCCTGTCAAGGAGCTCCTTTGCTTGTCAACTTTGAGCTCAAGTAGAGCAAAATGCTTAGTTTAAGCATCTAGGGGTAATGGCAATGTGTTGATGGTTCCCTCTTTCTAGCAGCCTCCTCTTCTTCTACCCTTACTATGGCGAGTTGGTTGCCTCTTCTAACTGTAGATGATGTGGTAGGAGTGATCTATGAAGTGAGAAGGAGTGTGGTCCAGCGGCTCAAATTATGTGAGGTATTTGACATCAAGTAAATATACAATTGTATGTCCTAAGATTAGATTATATTTTCTTTTAGGTTTTGGATTTTTAATTGTGAGGTTTTCAAAGCAGCAAATCAAGATATCCATAACATTGAACCGTGTATGGGTTATGCACAAGTATGTGATAATGGAAGGAAGAGGTGTGATGTTGACTCAATCATCGGCTTTGGTAATGACATTATGCTTAGGCATGTGTTGGATAATATGGACATTTAACACAATTCCACTAATTAAAAGTTGGTGTTAATGAAGTGGTGAATCTATAATAAACATATTAATAGAAGACTGATTATAAGTGGGTTCATTTGAAATACTATGTGCATATAAATCAATATTTGAGATGTGATGGTATTTATGTAAGTACATATTAGAAAAATAGATTTCCCTACCATAGACTTTAGACAAGAGGAGAGAATAGTTAGAGTTGATAATGAGGTTGGCAAAAAAAAAAAAAATCATAAAATAGTTTCGAGTGAAAATGATGTAGAATATCATGTGGATTCAGAAATTAGAGCTCAAGGTCCATTTACAAGATCTCAAGCTAAAGCCCAAGAAAATTCAAGAAAGAAGAAGGCTTAGCCCATTAGCCTACTAAAGCCCATTTTATGATTTCATATAATTATTTGTTTATATAATTTTTAATTTTCTTCTAGAAACTCAATATTTTAATTAAAAATTCAAGGCATGACATGTGAGATGGTTGAATCCACATAAAATAATAACATGTGAAATGAGTGAATGACATAAAAAATATAAGGCAACTCAATGCTTCACATTAATATGGTCACCCACCTTTCATCCATATTTTGAATTCTTTTCTTTTGAAAGATGTTGTAATGGCTATATATAGATCTCCCCCTCTATCAAATTTGGTATTAAAGTGGAAGGAGTAAATTTGATCAAAAATTTGCTTTAACAAAGGGAGCATCTCAAGTGGTGGAATTGTCTTCAAACTTGTGAGTTTTTCTTGGACTTGTGAGGTTAACTAAATTTTTTTATATGATAGTTTAAATACATATTAGTAGCTTGGAAAGATATATATTGCTTGCAAGTTTATGGTGATAGCATAAAATTTCAATTAGTAAGCACCATTATATAATTTAGTCATTTTAAGTGGTCTTCTAAGTGGATAGTTTTCTCTATAATTTGGATTTGAATCTTCTTCGTCTATCCCTATAGGCACAGTCTGAGCAGGTATTGGAAGAGGAGTTGGTACTCTATTATTTTGTAGATGAGCTATAAGAGTTTGCATTTATTCTTTATAGCCATTACAAATATCTTTCAAAATAAAAGAATTCAAAAAATAAAAGAATTCAAAACATGAAGGGAAAGGTGGGTGACCATATTAATATGAAGTATTAAGTTGCCTTATTATTTTATGTCATCCACCCATTTCACATACTATTATTTTATATGGATTCAATTACCTCACATATCATGCTTTGAATTTTTAAATTCAAAAGTTCAAATATTGAGTTTCTAGAAGAAAATTAAAAATTGCATGAATAAAAAAAGTTGAAATCATAAAAGGGCCTTTGCAAGCTAATGGGCTATGCCTTCTTCTTTCCTGAATTTACTTGGACTTTAGCTTGAGATCTTGTAAATGAACTTAGAGCTCTAATTTCTACATTTATTTAAAAAAACTATAATTCACAAACTCTTATTTATCATATTTAATGAAATCTAAAATATTTATAAAAATTTTAACTTATATATCTAAATGTTGAATTATATTGTTTTTTATCACATTTACCATTTAAATAGAATACATAATTTATCAAATGCATATAATTTGTAAAATTTAATAAAAGTACATAAGATAAATTATTTAAAAGTAATTGAATTATCCATAAATGAGAATATTACTAAATTCTTAGGCAAATATTCTTAAATTATAGAATAAAAGGTTTACAACATAAATAACTATGCTATTTAATGTTAATATTTATATGTTGAGTTTTGTAAAGGGGTTCACTTTTTGTCAAATTTTTTTCATTTTTACCTCCTTTAACATTCTTTTATTATTTCTTGATTAATACTTAATAATATAGGAAACCTCACATAAAATCATGATGACTATACAATATTATTAATTTTTGCTTATATGGTGAAGTAATTTATAGAAAAAACATATTTTTTTATTTAATCGATTTATCATTTTGAGACCAAATCTTCATGTTGTTTAAAGATATATTGATCGCCATATGCTTTCATCCAAAAATATTTTTAAAATTTTTAATATATTTTGTCCCATCATCATTGAAAATATCGAAATATTGACTAAGGCAACAATTCCCTGATGAGTGGGAGAGAAAATTCCAATACACATAAAATAGAGATGTGCATTTAGATAACGGAAAAAAAAAATTTTTTTAGTTCTCCATCATATTCAAAGGAAAAATGAAAATTTTGTTCCATTAATAGAAAATATATGATAATTATTATATATTTTAAAAAATATTAAAAATATTTACCCATTATGATAAAATTATGTATGTTTTATTATATTTTATCTTTCATGATATTGTTTACTTTTTTTTTATAAAAAATCTTTCCTATTCTCTATAAATACATTCCCACATCTTATTAACAAATCAAAGTGATATTTTATTTACGGTGTGATTTAAATCATATCTTTTTAGATATTTGATAAAATATAATTAAATTATATTTTTTTTAATTTAATCTAATCAAATGAGAGAACAATTATTTAATTTTTTTAAATAAAAAATATAATACTCATTATAATTTTTTAAATATTAATAATGGAGGTGTCCTTAAGAGGATAAAATATTATGAGGATTTTAATAAAAATGGGACACATATACGTCATAGAATATGATTAAAATACTGATAAAAAATTACATCAAAATTTTGCATATATAATATTTTCTTCTTTAAGAGACCTACACCAAGATGTGTGGCTACTAAGCATTAAAAGCTCTGCAACTTTATCCCAACGAAGGCTTCACCGCTTCCGCCGTCGTCAAATGGAAGATAAACCGCTGTCGCCGCCGCCGATGAAGCCGCACTTCTTAGTCATAACCTTCCCAGCGCAAGGCCACCTCAACCCAGCTCTCCACCTCGCTAAACGCCTCGCTTCCTCAACCACCGCCGACGTCACTTTCTCCACAGCCATCGCCGCCCACTGCCGAATGTTTCCTTCCCTCCCTTCCCCTGCATCCCCCATCCAACACAACGGCATAACTTTCATTCCCTTTTCCGACGGCTCTTCCTCCCTTAACCCCAACGATTCCGATCTTCGCTCCTTCATGTCCCAGATTAAACAATTCGGCTCCAAACATCTAACCACCATCCTCCAAGACCTCGCTGCCTCCGGTCGCCCCGTCACTTGTCTTATCTACCACCCTCTACTGGATCCAAGCCGCCACAGTTCTCTCCATTTACCACCACTTCTTCAATGGTTACGAATCCCTCATCGTCTCCCACGCCAACGATCCCTCTTTTCCAATCTCTTTCCCCTCCCTCCCCCTTTTCCAAATCCGCGATCTTCCAACCTTCGTCAGCATCACCTCCCCGGATGATCCATTCTTCGAAATCCTCAATGCCTTCCGCAAGCTGTTTGGAGATCTGTTTATGAGAAGGGAATCAGGGGAAAAACCGAGGTTGCTTGTGAACTCCTTTGATGAGCTGGAGATGAACGCTCTGGCATCCATGGAAGAATATATGGAGTTAACCACGGTAGGTCCGGTGGTGCTGAATGAGGCGGAAGGGGAAACAGGGGATATGTTTGAGCATGACGAGAAGGAGTACATGGAATGGCTGGATTCACAGGAAGATAAATCAGTGGTGTATGTGGCGTTTGGGAGTGTGCATAAGATGAGCAAGGAAGAAATGGGCGAGATTAGTAAAGGCTTGACAGAAAGCCAAAGACCGTATCTTTGGGTTGTGAGGAAGGATAGCAGATGGCAAGATGCGAACTTTGGAGGTGAGGAGAAACAGGGGATGGTTGTGGAATGGTGTAAGCAGGGGAGAGTGCTCAGGCACAAGGCAGTGGGATGCTTTGTAACGCACTGCGGATGGAATTCTACGGTGGAGGGATTACTTTCCGGCGTCCCGTCAGTGGCTTTGCCACTTGGTCGGATCAGGTAACGAACGCATGGCTGATGCAGAGGCAGTGGGGGGTGGCAGTGAAGGCGGAGGTGGGGGAGAATGGGTGGGTCAAGTCTGAGGAATTGATGAGGTGCTTAGATATTGTGATGGGGGAAGGAGAGAGAGGGGTGGAGATAAGGAAGAAGGCGGAGCTGTGGAAGGAGAAGGCGAAAAAGGCGATTGGTGAGGGAGGGTCTTCATGGAAGAATCTGCAGGCATTTGGTTGCTGAACAAACCAAAATAAGCTGTTTTAGCATTTTAATAATTCATGATGCGCGAGAAATTCAGGCGGTTTGGTTTGATCATTTGTTTCCAAGATTTGATTTGTGATGTTCTTTTATGCCGTTATATTCTCTATGTATGCCAAACTTTGTTAATTTTTTAGGTAATAATTCATCAGCTAATAAAAAATGTATGCGAGAATTAGCATGAATAGAGGTTATTAGCAGCCATTGTTGCAAGGTGCAATAGCTTCCAAAATTATAGTGATCCGCCGAACTGTAAGCTCTGCCAGTGTAAAACGATCCGCCAACCTATATTACTGATCAAACAGCTTCCTTTCATGAACTTTAATTAACAATTTATTCTTTCGTGGCTTTTTTTCTTTTATTTGACTAAGTTCGTCTTTTGATTTGTCACTCTAGTAAATAGATATTGTATACTCAATTACCTAAAATGTCCGATTCAAGTAAAATATGCTCGGTTCGCAGCAATTTGGCTTAATAAAAAGATTAAGCTACTAAACTTGGCATTATCAGGATAAATTTGAATAGAGCGTGATAAACTCATGTTTGATTAAAATATTTCAAAAATTAGAATAAATGGGATGAAAATGTTTTAGTAAATATCTTTCATTTTTGTGAGTTTACCTAACAAAAATAAATCAAATAGGGCCTCCTAAAAGTGTGCATAAAAAAAAATAAAAAAAAAAATCCTAACATGTTAACTTCTTCTCATTTTGACAACATCAAAAAGATATAAGTATAAAAAATAAAAAATAGTTGAAATTAAATAGATTGATTTATCATGCCAATTATACTTCTTAAAGTACAAAATGATCTTCAGGTAAAAGCTCAATATAAATATTAATAATTAAAAAAATTTGTGCTATTAAATTCAATATTAACATCATTTTTACACGCATGATCTCTAATGAAATAGTATCTAATATTAATATACTTGATCTGATGAATAGAGCATTTAGTAAAAAAAAAAAATAGCATTGTTATTGTCACTTCTAATAGATATGTGTTCTAGTTTAATGTCAAAGTCGTCTGAATGTTGTTTTAACCAAACAATTTGAGCAACACAATTTTTTGCAGCAATGTAAACAACTTTAGTAGTAGAAAGAGCAATAAAATTTTATTTCTTAGAAGATCAAGACATAGGTGATGATCCTAAAATTGATATATATCTGTTGTGTTATTTATTTATTTTTTAAACATACAAAATAAGCTATAGAATAAACAATCAAAGCATATGACAAACAATTTTTAAGATACAATAAACCTAATTTAAGAGTGTCTATTGAATAACAGAATATACATTTGAGTATAGTTAAATGAGATTCTTTAAGATTTGACAGCTGAGAGCGAGCACACAAATAAACAATAAACATAATATTAGGCATAGTAATAATAAGGTATAAAAGTGAATTTATCATACTCTTAAAAAGTTTTTGGTCAATAGATTTACAAGATTCATCTAATTCTAATTTAATGGACGAGTACATAGGGGTTTTACTTGATTTGAATCTTTTTTAAGTTATTAGTACACTTAGTTTGACAAATGAAGGTGTCATGTTTATGTTATCTTACTTGAAAACTTAAGAAAAGATGAGTTCTCTCATCATACTCATTTCAAATTCTTTAGACATCAAAGAGAATAACTCATGACACAAAAAATTCATTTATACTTTCAAATAAAATATCAATCACATAAATTTACACACGGATCAAATCATCACCTATGTTTTTTAGAATAAGGTAGTATCTACTATATATTTTCTAAACTCATGGTCAATTAAAAAATTGCTCAAACTATCATATCATGCCCGATGAGCTTCAAACCATATTAAGCTTCCTTCAATTTGAATATATGATTACAAAAATTTAGGCTCTCAAAACTAGAGGATTGCTCTACAAAGAGATATCTTGGTCAATAAACTCATTCATGAATGCACTTTAGACATGTAACTTATGAACTTTAGACTTGTCATACCTTTGCTTTTTTTTCTTTCCAAGTATATTCTCTAATCTTTCGAAAAGCATGACAACTTTGTTACTATCCATCTCAAAGTTTGTGCATAGAGAAGATTAACTATTATGCCAATGATTATGTGTTGTACTATAAGAATAATGCAATGGATGTTGAATGCAAATTTTGTGGAGCACCTAGGTTCATGCCACAAGGTAAAAAATAATATAAATAGAATGATATTTCCTACAACTGATTGTTCTACTGCTATCTTCATGTCTTAAGATATTATATAAATCTATGCATTCAGTTAAGCACATGTGATAACACCATGATAGATTAAGTGTACTAAATTTTTTGAGTCATCCATTAGATGAGAAAGCACGGAAGCATTTTAATCATACCAACCTTGATTTTACAGCTAAGTCACACAATGTTAGACTTGATCTATGTGCTGAAGGCTTCATATTGTATAGTCAATTTGCATAGCTTATTCATGTTGGCTAGTGACAATTACACCTTATAATCTATCTCTAGAGATGTGCATAACCACACCTTTTTTTTGTTCATTTCTCTAATCATACTTAGATCACACAACCCTAAAGGAAAAATTGATATCTTCTTACAACCATTGATTTATGAGTTGAAAATGTTATGGGATTGTGGTGCACTCATATATGATATTGTTGCAAAGCAGAATTTTTAGAATAAGGCAGTGCTTATGTAAATTATCAAAGACTTTTCTATATATTGCATATTATTATGGTGGACCACTAATGGAAAGTTGGCGTACCTATAGCACATGAATTTATCAAAGACAAATGGTCAAAAAAAAGTTTTTGTTTGATTATCATCATATGTTCCTAACTACTAACCACCGATTCAGAAGAACAAATGATACATTCATTAAAAAATGAGTTGAAACGTTCATGCCACCATGAAGATTAATTGGGGTGAATTATGACAATTGTTAGTCCAATTTCAATTATAATTGATTCTTCTATGTTATCTAACAATCATCTTCCAAGTTATGGTGTCAACCAAAATAAATGAAAAAAATTATTTTTTGGGATCTACTTTACTGTAAGTCTAATCTAATTAAGCATAATTTCAATGTGATGCATATAGAGAAAAATTTTTTTGATAACATATTCGACAATGTGATGGATATTAAGAAAAGAAGTAAAGATAACATGAAAGCTAAATTAGACATAGATGCAAAATATAGGAGAAGGGAGTTAGAGAAATAAAAAAAATAATATGTGAGAATATTTTGAATCCATAAGCCAAGTACTGCCTCACATTAGATTAGCGAAGAGTGGGTATAGTCATTGAATTTACTATATATGTATGCAAGTTATTTAAGTTGATGCATTAATTTGAGTAGAAAAATATTTGAAATGAAGAGTTATGATTGTCATTTTTTCTAGTATACTTATTTTCAGTTGCATTCAATGTTTTATCGGATCAAATATTGAATTCTTTGATTGAACTTGGTCTATTCTTCAAAGAATAGTGTTCAAGTCAATTAAATGACGATGTTCTTAGGCTACTTGAAGTCAATATTGCATTAATACTGTTGATTGGAATAAATGATGATGTTGAGCCAATAATAAGCTTACATGATGCTAATGCTGATTATGAGGATGTTATTCAATTTGGAGAAGAAGATAATAAGGATGATGATGAACATAATAATTTAAATTCAAGTTCTAGTGATTCATTAGAGTAAACTATATAACATATGCATTAAATGTAGAATATTTTTTTATCTCATAAGTAAAAAAAATTTGTATTATAATTTCTTTACTTACTTAATATCCAGGATGTACTTGTTTCTATTTTTTACATACCATTGTTGCACACTTTCTTTTCTGCATTTCTTGCATACTATTTTGTTTTGTTCAGTTTAGTACTTTTCTTTTATTTTTTATTTTTTGACATATCTAACCATTATAAATATATTATTATAATAGATAACATCAGGTGATGATGACGATGATGTTTCATGTCAATCAATTACAACCATATTCAAGAGGAAGAAGAAGACTATTTTTTGACATAGTGTTCAGACTATCACTGCAATCATTACCACGACCTTCATTTCAATCTCGCCACCTCGGACTACTGGACCTGCTTATACATGTGCTTACCACTCTCAAGAACCTTTTGATACTACACCTTTTTACCTATATTAGATACATATAGGTCATAGGGAGCACATATTTTACCATACACCACCTGATTAGCCTGATCTATCGTCACTTATTGAGCATGGTGGAGCTGAGCCACCTATGCTACACACTTTTATTGAGATGGAGGGTGAAATATAACTTTATCTTAGAATTTTAAATTTTCTTGGTGTTAGTCATAACTTTATTTTTCTTATTCAATCATTCAAGAGAAGCTATAAATAGTATCGGAAGAGGAACTACCTCATAAAGAAGCTCAAAATTTTGACAACCTACTAGATGAACACAATGATCACTATGAGAAGGTTGCACAAACTACACTAAACTATTTGTGGTCGTAAGAATGCTAAGCATTAAAACTAAATATAATATGTCTCATGAATACTATAACAAATTTGCAAGGTTGCTTAAAGATGCTAGCACACAAAAAAAAATAGAAAACAAAAAAACATAGTTTTAGAGGACCTATACAGAATTAGTGTCAAAATTAAGTTTGAGTATAGAGAAGATTAACTATTATGCCAATGATTATATGTTGTACTATAAGAATAATGCAATGGATGTTGAATGCAAATTTTGTGGAGCACCTAGGTTCAAGCCACAAGGTAAAAAATAATATAAATAAAATGATATTTCCTACAACTGATTGTTCTACTGCTAACTTCATGTCTTAAGATATTATATAAATCTATGCATTCAGTTAAGCACCTATGATGACACCATGATAGATTAAGTGTACTAAATTTTTTGAGTCATCCATTAGATGAGAAAGCATGGAAGCATTTTAATCGTACCTACCTTGATTTTACAACTAAGTCACACAATGTCAGACTTGATCTATGTGCTGATGGCTTCATATTGTATAGTCAATTTGCATCGCTTATTCAAGTTGGCTAGTGCTAGTTACATCTTATAATCTACCTCTAGAGATGTGCATAACCACACCTTTTTTTGTTCATTTCTCTAATCATACTTAGATCACATAACCCTAAAGGATAAATTGATATCTTTTTACAACCATTGATTTATGAGTTGAAAATGTTATGGGACAGTGGTGCATTCATATATGATATTGTTGCAAAGCAGAATTTTTAGAATAAGGCAGTGCTTATGTAAATTATCAAAGACTTTTCTATATATTGAATATTATTATGGTGGACCACTAATGGAAAGTTGGCATACCTATTCCACATGAATTTATCAAAGACAAATGGTCAAAAAAAATTTTTGTTTGATTATCATCATATGTTCCTAACTACTAACCACCGATTCAGAAGAACAAATGATACATTCATTAAAAATGAGTTGAAAAGTTCATGCCACCATGAAGATTAATTGGGGTGAATTATGACAATTGTTAGTCCAATTTCAATTATAATTGATTCTTCTATGTTTTCTAATAATCATCTTCCAAGTTATGGTGTCAACCAAACTAAATGAAAAAGTGTATTTTTTGGGATCAACTTTACTGTAAGTCTAATCTAATTAAGCATAATTTCAATGTGATGCATATAGAGAAATTTTTTTTTTGATAACATATTCGACAATGTGATGGTTGTTAAGAAGAGAAGTAAAGATACATGAAAGCTAAATTAGACATAGATGAAAAATATAGGAGAAGGGAGTTAGAGAAATAAAAAAATAATATGCGAGAATATTTTGAAGCCTTAAGCCAAGTACTGCCTCACATTAGATCTGCGGAGAGTGGGTATAGTCATTGAAGTTACTATATATGTATGTAACTTATTTAAGTTGATGCATTGATTTGAGGAGTAGAAAAATATTTGGAATGAAGAGTTATGATTGTCATTTTTTCTTGTATACTTATTTTCAGTTGCATTCAATGTTTTATTGGATCAAATATTGAATTCTTTGATTGAACTTGGTCTACTCATCGAAGAACAGTGTTCAAGTCAATTAAATGACGATGTTCTTAGGCTACTTGAAGTCAAATATTCCATTAATATTGTTGATCGGAATAAATGATGATTTTGAGCCAGTAATAAGCTTACATGATGCTAATGCTGATTATTAGGATGTTATTCAATTTGGAGAAGAGGATAATAAGGATGATGATGAACATACTAATTTAAATTCAAGTTCTAGTAATTCATTAGAGTAAACTATATAACATATGCATTAAATGTAGAATATTTTTTATCTCATAAGTAAAAAAAAATGTATTATAATTTCTTTACTTACTTAATATCCACGATGTACTTGTTTCTATTTTTTACATACCATTGTTGCACACTTTCTTTTCTACATTACTTGCATACTATTTTTGTTTTGTTCAGTTTAGTACTTTTCTTTTATTTTTTTGACATATCTAACCATTATAAATATATTATTATAATAGATAACATCAGGTGATGATGATGATGATGTTTCATGTCAATCAATTACAAGCATATTCAAGAGGAAGAAGAAGACTATTTTTTGACCTAGTGTTTAGACTATCACTGCAATCATTACCACGACTTGCATTTCAATCTCGCCACCTCAAACTACTGGACCTGCTTATACATGTGCTTAACACTCTCAAGAACCTACTGATACTACACCTTTTTACCTATATTAGATACATATAGGTCATA
Organism: Cymbidium sinense; assembly: GCA_021442155.1. Lineage (NCBI taxonomy): Eukaryota > Viridiplantae > Streptophyta > Magnoliopsida > Asparagales > Orchidaceae > Cymbidium > Cymbidium sinense. The sequence continues at coordinate 163,972,370 of CM038216.1, read as the reverse complement.
GGGAGCACATATTTCACCATACACCACCTGATTAGCCTGATCTATCATCGCTTATTGAGCATGGTGGAGCTGAGCCACCTATGCTACACACTTTTATTGAGATGGAGGGTGACATATAACTTTATCTTAGTTAAATTTTAAATTTTTTTGGTGTTAGTCATAACTTTATTTTTCTTATTCAATCCTTCAAGATAAGCTATACACAAAATGAAATACATAATAAGAAGTAAATTTCATGTTCCTTATGTATCATGGAAGATTGTGCTAGTTTAAGTGTGCAACATGTGGTTTAGGGAATTCAATGTATATGATAACTTTTTGCACATATCTAACGCAGTAGATTATACTAAAATTCTATTGATTATCATTAATATGTTTTATGTAATAGAAAGATTTTATATGGTTTCCAGAGCATAGTCAGAACATTAGAAGAAATTATGAGTCTAAAAACTCAGCCTGTTTACAAGATATGTTCATAAACATATGCAAATTTGGGTAAATACTACTTCAAATTTGAGAGGATGTGTGGGTTTAGCTTTATAGATCTTGGGCCTCCCTAGATTATGTTTGCAAAAGGGAGCATGCTAAATAAAATTGAGCACATGATTGTTGGAACATGACAACTCTCTACATACTAGAGGCTCAAGGCTCATTCTAAGTATCAGAGAAGGATAGTGGGTCATTCATTACTTATAGAAATTAAATTTTTAATCATGCTTAATTAATTTCATTAGTATGTTCACTGACAAAATTTTTTGGAAAGGAGCCCGTCATTGTAGAATTACATTACAGAACACATCAACATCAGGTGGATCAGTAGTTAGTTGATGTTTGGTTATAGAGAGCTTAAGCAAGTGAATTATAATTTTTAAATTACAATTCTATTGAAAATATATTCTATTTAAATGACATCATATTTTTCTATAGGATGATTTCAAAAGATGAAGGAGGTGCATAATTAGAGCTCTATTGGTGCGTGTAGTTCTAGTGAATAGTCTGAACAGTTAGTGTTTAACATTTAGAGAGAAGCTATTGTAGATAAGAAGGGAAAAATATATGGTATAGTTTTACGAGGATTAGCCTATGATACTCACTATTTGTTCTCTGAAATGAGTAGTGATTCAAACGATGAGAGAAATGGCATGTTATTGTAGTGATAGAGGACATAGAGACTTGAAGGATTGCTCAAATGGAGGCTCAAATGGTCGTTTTTATGGTTGCCATGAATACAAGAATGGAGAAAATGCATTGAGATAAATGAAAAGGGAAAGAGCCAGTAGTGGAGGGTGAGAAGGAGGGGGATGACAATGATGAGAATGAGGAGGATGACAGTGACGATGAGGAGATCGAGGATGAGTAAGTATATGCTTGTACTTGTAGTTTATTATTCGTAGTTTGAGTATTCTATTTGTATCATATTATTTTCAATGTTTAAGTTAGATTAATAAATGATTGGTGAAATGTTACTGTTTTAGAACTATTGCAATAAAAAATTTGATTGGACTCATCTTTTTTATTGGTTGTGATTATGTTAGAGTCAATTATGTAATTATTGTACAATTTTTCTATAGGTGTAAGAATCATAACATATATTAAGCTCTTTTAATTTTTTTCAAAACTATACAAGTTTTCCATGGATTTTTGATAGATTTTTCATTATTAAGGTCGATACAAACTATCACAAAAGCCTTCTCATGAAAGATAATTTTTTGATGACAGAAATTCAAAATTCAACTAGAAATTCCATCAAAAATTTTGCTGGGGAATTTTTGGCAAAAAATTCCTTCATAGCAAATTTTTTTTGTGGGGATGTTCGTGGTTCTTCAAGAAATTTTTTGTGATGGAAAATCCATAAAAAAATTAGCCAAAAATGCTTTACTGATGGATAAGTTCACCAATAGAATGCATTTCCAACTAAGGTTTTACCGACAGGAATGAATCCATCGGAAATGAGTATTTCCTACATATTTGGCTTGATTTTTGATGGATTTTTTTTTTATAGAAATCGACAATTTTTTTTTATGTTGTCACTAGCAACTTCCAACTATAAAGCAATAGTTTTTTCTTTCTTCTTCATATCAGAAGTATCATTTAGTTCTCTTTGAGCTAAATCCTATTCATGTGTTATAAGAGAACTATGAAGCTGGTCAAGTAGACATGAAGTTAAATCTTTAGCTTCACATATAGTTGTTATCCTAGCATCTCATTCTTTTGGAAGGCATCACAAAATTTTATAGACCAAATATTAGTTTTGTATTTTTTTTTCCCAAGAGAATACAAAGTATTTATAATTTTAAAAAATGAGTGTGAGAAATAATTTTATTAGGTATCATATGAAATAATTGATATTCATGTACTAATCTATTTATGTGATCATATTTTACTTCATTAGTGCTTTCATAAGTAACAATCAATTTATCCAAATTTTTTTAATAATACTAAGCATGAAATTCTCGTGTAATCATCTAGAAGTAAAGCACAATACAAAGTATTACAAATTTTTGCATTTAACTCATTCAATTATTTTTCTTAAATATTCTATTCATCAAAAGGCATTTCTACTTTTATACTATTACTTTTTACTCTGGGCATGTGGTATTGATGTGTAAACATAAGTGACATATAAAAATCTTGACCATGAAGAAAGTACTAGTATGAATTTTTCAATAATCAAATGGAGCATTATCTTGTAAAGGTGGTCTATATGCAAATTTTCCTTCAAGTAATGCATCCTAAAGAAGTCCTTGTGCCAATGTAATCAATTCAAGAATGTTAAGCCATAAATTGAGCTAAGTCTTTGAAACAAATTGTTAAGATTCTATGACCCCCAAGAGAGGCGGAGGGGGTGAATTAGGTATTCAAAAAAATTTCAAGTTAAAATTTAGTTTTAAATTTTTTAGAATAATTAATGAAAAATGATTTGATTTTATTATAGCACAATAATAGTCCAATAACAGAAGCAATCAAATAAAGAATAAGTGTAGAAATGAAAAGAGATAAGAGGCATAAGATTTTACATGATTCAGCCGCACTCAAATATTGGCCTACATTTACACATATCAACCAAGAGTAGGATTTCTCTAAAGTAATAAGATTATAAAGAATCTCCCATACTTTACTACACCAAGCAAGTACAACCTAAAACACATACTCTGAAATCGAGCAAGTACAACCCCAAACAAAGCACATACTCTTTTACATAGGGAAAGTACAAACTCAATAATCTTAAAGTGCATGAAGAAAATACAAGGAAGAAAACCTAACTCCTAGAAGTTAAGTATAATTTTGACCACAATCCTTACTAAATAATAATAAGATAAATAAAAGACAGTTGATATAATATAATATTTTATTTATTTTAAAATATGAAATAATCTGAACTTAAATTAATTTGATACAAAGTACTTGAAATAAATCCAACCTTTGAAAACACTTGCACAAGATGAAACATAAAATCTTTAAAAATTAAATCAGTTAATCAAATCAATTTAAAAACCATTAAGATATAGACTTGGAAATCATAAAACCATTATGATAAGTGACATTCAAAAACACTTGAGAAATATAATTTAAGATAGAAAACAAATTTAAGAATTCATGATCAAATCAGATAAAAATAAAATTCAACTAACTTAATTTTATAATAAAATGATTTTAATCAAGTCTCCTAAAGATGCGAAGATGCATGAACAAGACATAAATGTGTTTCTTCCTAAACCTAGAAGGTTGCTTTAAGAAGATGAAGTCTCTCCTTTGAAAATGCTTGGAAATGAAAAAGAGAGGAGAGATCTTGAACACTTAAATCAAAGAGAGCTCTAACTTTTGTCTTTGTAAAGGGTTTGTGTTGACCTCACTTTCAATGATGCTGATATCGACTCTCTTAGTCCTAGGATCTTAATATAGGCACAAAGGCCATTTTCACTTAGGGTTAAGACACTTCTAGTAGTCAGGAAAACAAGCCAAAACCTAGAAGACTCACAAAGCCAAACCCTAGGATCAAACCCAATCAGGACTTAGTGGACCCCACTTAGCCTAAGCTCAGTCAAATCTTAATACATAAATCCCATTCAATCACAAAGTCGTAGGTGACTTCAAACTATATCTAACTAAACACAAGTACGCCTATCTAGTCCATTCAAGGCATTTTGACCCAACCTTAACCAAATCCAATTCGAGCATGGCTAATCAATACAATGTCATGCCAAGCACCTACCATATCCAAATCATACTCAATTGAGGTCCAATTTTGAGCAATTGGTCTAATTGACCAAAGTTGAACCATTTGGGCCTAAAGGGGCTAAATTATAAATTGATCAATACTACTTGAAAATAATCTTGCCCAAATAATTCACAACATGAAACAAACATAATTGAAGCATACTCTAAACTCAATTTATTAAATTAAGCCACTTGACTCATTTGACCCAATTTAAACTTTGATTCAATCCATATTGGGCTGAACTACCCAATATAATCACTCCCAAAATGATTATTAAATATGTCATGACACCAAAGTGAACCTAATTGTGCTAATTGACACATTTTTCCCAACCTAACCCAATTTGATCTAAAAGATAAAATTAAGTCAAAAATCAATGCACTTCAAATTGAACCAAACCATCACTTATAATTGATCCAAGATTGATCCTTAAACACCCCCTAACAATCAATTGGACACAATTGATCAATTTGACTGAACTAACTCAACTTAGCCTAATTTGACCTAAAAGTTAGATTGAGCTTAAATCTAGGTAAACCCAGTTTAAACCAAATCCAATTAAATCCAAACTTGTCATCAATCTCATGTCTTTTCTGGCCACAACTAGTTGACATATCCTAAACCAACCCAAATGAGTGATTCATATGGGGACGGAGGTATACACCTCCCTAGCCCTCCAAACTCAAGATACACCTTCACAAGTCTCCTAGAGATAGTCCTTAAGTAACCCTAAAACTCTCTATTCTCCCCATCGCTAACGAGAACAAGCTCCCTCAAGCCCAAATGCCTCCACATACCTAACTCTTCCAATCCTCACCTCCACTTCAATTAACTCTTCCCACACCTTCCCTACACTCTAGTGAACCAAAATGAATTGAGAAATACTCGATTCAATTATCAAAGCATTGTGCTAGAATGAACTTTGTCGAACTCACAGTGGTTTGTGGTCTCCACAGCAACCGACAAGGAGGCAAGCGAGGACTTCAATAATATAGCTTTGTCTCTTTAAGGTGAAGTTACCTCACATGTTGGACTAGTAGTCTTTAGCTCTGATGAGATATTCTCTCTCAAACCATAGAAAACCTTATGATTCTTAGTCTTTTATAAAGTGAATTTGAGTTTTAGCTTAATCAAGCCATCAAAATTGATTGAGTTTTGTCCACTAATCATTTTAGATTCATTTTCCCTTAAATTCAAGCTTTGGTAGCCTAGATCAAGCGGCAAAAGCAGATGATTTTCATCTCTCACTAGAGGAAGGGGGTGAATCACATGCCATCCATTTCACGTGTAAAGCCATATTGCATGATTAATCTCCTCCGTTCAACCTTTGATCAAATGGTTATGATTAAATTGCCTTCGTTGTTGGCTAAGTCAGCTGCCACGTGTAAAGCCATACGAGATGTTTTGAATAATGAATCGCACAACACCACGTGTAAAGTGTATCGCATCACTATTGACGTGGCACCGACTATATAATTGGGTTAATTAAGGTTAAAACATAATTTAATTACCCAAAACTTAAAAAATCATTACTAATTAAAGAAAAAATTATAAATAAAGACTCTCCAAAAAGCTTAGATATAAAGAAATTTAAGAAAAATAAAAGCCCTACTTTTTACCCATTAGATTAGGAGTAATTAGGGTAAAGTTTGAATGAAAAAAATATTAATAAAATTAATTCCTAAATACACCTCTAATTAACTTGAACTTTTTGGGAACAATCTTGATGATGTTCCCCACCTCCTGTAAATATTTCAAGTCAATTTGATTGATTAATTAAAAGATATGATTTTCTTAAGCCTAAATCATTAATTAGTTGAATTAATTAATTTTTTTAAATTCTTTAAAATAATTATGTAGTTCTCCGATGTTCAATCATCAATGATTGACATCAAAAAGCCCATAGAAAAATTTACACCCTTTTAATTATAATTAAATTAAAATGTTACACTTTAGGGCAATTATTTAATTAACCTAGAACTAAGGAAATTCATAATTATTTATTTATGTTCCAAAAAAATTATTAATGAACTATCCATGTGTTCATTTAGGTGATAATTAGGAAATGAAATCAAAATCCATAATTAGTTTGGGATATTTTGAGTGTAATTGCCTAAGTAGTAAAATCTTAATTAATGTCATTAATCACTTTATGTAAGCCCAAATGACTTAGGAATTTTGTTATTTATTTTTTCTATCCTCATGCATATTTAAAATTATTTCATAATTTTTAGGCTTACCTTTAGTGGATATTTATATTCTAGGGATTAATTGGCCTAATTGTGATATTTAATAATTAATAAATTAAGAAATTCATAAAAAATAGAAAATTTAGTTTAAAATTCATTAAACAATAGAGAATAACATTAGAAAAAGTCAAAATCATGAATAAACCCATTTAGCTTAATTAATTCACCTTAGATATTTCTTAATTTATTCTTAATCAAATCTATTATGTAGTACATGTCTTAAGCATGAGTTGAATCTTGAATGTGTATGCCTTTTTGGGTCTAATGAACATATGAGATAAACTTATTGGATGTGACTTCCCCTTGCTTAAGAGATTTAAGTTATTGAATATCATTTCATGCATATAGTTATAATCCTTAATCAAGTTAGAACTCATAATTTTAATTTTTAATCTTGAGCTCATATAGAAAAGTAATATAATATGTATTATCTTTCATGACATGCACTGATATAGATTATCACTCATGCTATGTTCATATAAAATCATATGCTTGGTACAAATCTGAGGTATATATGGTGGACAATAGGGGGTGCATGACTATTAAGTTATCCCAAAAGTGGTTTTATAACCTCATTTCCCTAGTTTAACAAAGCCATATACCTATGCATTGTAAATCACTAAATGACTAGAACTTTATGAATGCATACCATTCACTAATCACTAAACACAACTTTAAATCATAACATAAATTTGTTCACTTTCACTCAAGGCATTAACACGCATACCCATAATGTTCATTAATTAAAGAATGAAGTAGAAGGAAAATTCACATATTTAAAAGTCATATGTCTAATTAGCCCTTCAAGAGGTGTACATTAAGTCAAGATAATATTCATCTTAGGGATTTAGTTCCTCTATGATAGGGCATGAACATAGTGATTCTCATTACAATGCGGACCACTAAGTTCACTTTTTATAACATATAATTACAATTTGAATAATTAAAAATACTAAATTTTGTATTAAATTATTAACTACTTAGATTAGAATAACCCAATGGTAATAAATTAAACCATGCTTTTAGTTCATAACTCAAACATTAAAGCCTAACTCTTACTTATTACACTAGCCCTTGCACACACATTAAATTGATAGGCCATCAATCCTAGACTTTGGTTAGGTTGATGTTTCATTGTGATGTATTAATTTTATTTATTTTGTGGTGTAATGATTTATTTTAGATTGGTTGTTAAGATTATTTGTGTGCTACTCTGGATGATAGATCATTATTTATTATACTAATGATATTTTTTATAGGAGCTGTGTTGATTAAAAGGGTCTCTATAATAACAAAAAAGAATCAAATATTTTTGCTTGTAGATCCGACTTGCCCCATTAGCATAGCTCATTAGGATTAGTGTGCTTGGCACCCATGAGTGCTAAGTACAATTGTGTGATATATAATTATTTATTATGTTTGTGTGCTATAGTTAGCCTCTATTTTGTAGGTTTAGTTAAAATTACTTTAAAAATTTTAAATATAATTTTTGTATTAGTACTAGGATTAGAGCTATAAGGTTTAGGATGATCAAATGATAGAAGGTATAGACCTGAGAGACACTGTGATGCTTGGAGGATCCAATATATAGGAGACAAAGTAACATTAAGACTCTTATGGCTTGTATTTAGTTTTATTTATGTAAATATAATTTAGGCAGTAAAAGGGTTGAGCAAAGCAACCCATTTTTAAATTTGAGGCTGTATTGTGGAACCCAACTACACTAAAATTTCTTTATTCTTTTAATTTGATTGAATGTTTGGCATGTTTTCTTTATTTACGCATTAGAATCAACATGTTTTTTCTTAAGTTTCTTAAAGTGTGATGATTACTACGTGGTCTGAATTTTGTTAGACTCTTTAGAACATTAAATTTTCTATCCAATTAAAATAAGCAACTTTAATTTGAAAATTAATACAACTCACAATCTCACTGTAAAGTCATAGAAATTAATCAATAAAATTGATTTAGACGTCATTGGCCTGTGATGAATATGTATAACAACTCACAATGCTTCTTATCTTTTTCCCTTGAATATAGGGGCTCTTTACTCATTACATGATAAGGGAACTGTAGGACCATTGACAACAACCCCTTAAATGAAGAAGACTTTTCTTAAGGGTTGACCCAAAATTAAATTTCATTACACATGTAGGCATACCTGTCTATCCAAGCCTGAGTCAAACTGATGAGTCAAAAATAAATAAAATACATAATTTTTATTGTATTATTCTATGACATACCTTCATTCCAATCACGATCTAAGCTCATAGGGAGTGAGTTTAGGATATGAGATTCTTTCTTAATAAAAATAATAGCCTAGCCATGTTGCATATAATTGATTTAATTGCTTTATGATTTTATTTTTATTTTTAGGTTTATTTTTATATTAAAGTGGAATTTAAATTCTCAAGAATGAAGAATACAATAAATTTCATTTTGGGTGAAACCCATTCTATTCAATAACCTAAATCCTTATAAAATGAGACTTTCATCTTAAGATAAAAATCCATTCTATGAGTCAAACAAAGATACTAAGTATCTTAATTAATTTCTTTTGAATTCATTTGAGTGGTTTATTTTAAGTTGGGTTTGATTTGATTAATGTTTTAATTTTTCTTTTAAGGTTAGATTTTATGTAATGTCATTGAGATTTAAAGACTTCATTCTTATTTCATTTCTTTTGCTTTGATTAATGTTTTCTTAGTTTAATCTATTATCTTTAATTAAAACTTATACTTTTTCTTAAATCTTAATTAAAAGTTTATTATATAATGATTAAGTTCATTTTAATTTTTAATTTAGTTTGATTTGAATTCAAATGATTTGATTTCAAATGATTTGATTCATTTATATCTTATGTTATTTAATTTTATAATGTTTATGGTGTGTATAATTCTTAATATTTTGGTTAAATATTCATTTAATTTCATTTGTTAAAGTTATTTAATCTATTTGAATTAAATTGATCTTATTCATTTGTTTCATTAATATTTATATTTATTAGCTTGAATGAGTTAACTTAATTAAATTAATTTGATCTTTAATCAAAACTTAATTTAAAAGTTTTTATTTCATCATTCAAGTGGCTCATTATATTTCAATTTCACAGGCTTAAGAGAATTCATTATCTTATGCATTTTAATTCATCATTTGGGTTGAGTTTAATGAAATATTATATGTTAAAGTTTTATTATTTAATTGAATTTCTAAAGATAAAGTTTGTTTATTAATCATAGCCTTAAAAAATGAACTACTTTGGACACCAAACCTAACCGAGGTCATTTCAAATTTCAAAATTATTTAGATTTAACTAATTTGATTAACTTTTTTTATTTGTATTTGGAATTATGTTATTTGTTAATATTAAATGGATTTAAGTAATTTCAATATTAATGAATTCCATATTAGGGTATGAAATTCAGAAGTTAATTAGCTATAATTTTAATTAATTGATTGATTTATTATGAATTTATCAATTTAGTTATTTAAGGTTTGATTAATTTTACATTTTCTTAATCATTTCATAAACGCAAAGTGCAGAATTAATTAGACTCCTTAACTTTAGAGAGTTAGAAAATTTTTCTTAAGTGTTATGATATTAATGAAAAATATTTTAAGTTGATTTCATAAAATTTTATAATTTTATAATTTATTATTTCATTTAAATTGACCTAGAGATTGGGAATTCTATAACTTCTAATTTAGAGGTTATTTAGCCTTGAAAGTTTTATGGCAAGTGGGGTTCCTTGTCAGTTTAATCACCTTAAAATTTCATTTTAATAAGATGTGTATGTTAGGACTAATTAAGCTTTTAATTATTTTAATAAAGCTTAAATTAAGCCAAAATTAATAAAAATTAATTAGGAATTTTAATTTTCTTTGATTCCTCTCTCGAAGATGAATCCATAAAGGGTTTATTTAATTTTTTTGAAGTTTTGTTGATTTATTATGATTTTTTAAATTTCAAATCAATTAGTAGAATTAAGTAATTCATTTAATTCTTGATTAAGATCATTTTGAAGTTTATTAAGTTTGAGAGAGTTTTAATATTTATCCTAGCTTTATTGATGTTTGTTATACTATTTTAGTTGGTTCCATAATTTTTTTTTTAATTTCTTTGAATTATTATTATTTTATTTTATTAAATTAAGGTTTGAGATTAGAAATTTCATATCTCTTTTTTTAATAACCAATAAATTTTTAGATTTTTATCTAAAGTGTGTTTTAACCTTAATTTCAATTCTCCGAAGTTTCAAGTTGATTAGATTAATGGTTTGAGTCAAATGCAAATTAACCCAAAAATACTCAATAAAATTTAAGGATTTTGGGTTTAATAGATTCCTCTCACTCAGATAAATTCGTAGAGCCATTACTTAAATTTTTTAGTTGACTATTTTATTTTATTTTATAAAATTCAGTAATTTTGGTATTTGTCAACATTTATTTAATTAAAAAAATTGCAAAATTTATATTTAACCTAGTCAATACCATGTGGCGCTAACGTGACACCGCTTTACACAGAACATGGTGCCATTGGGCTAGTTGGATCCATGTGAATCTAGCTCAAAAATGACATGGGCTGAGGGATCATCTACGATCATCCGATCAATGATGGGATCCCGGAGATTTAACCCGCCTTTCTTTAAGAATTTAAATATAATGGTGTAGCCAGATCTTAGTCATCCATTCCAAATATAAGCAATGTACAATGGGGATTTCATCCTCTTCAACCCACTAGAGGCTGACCGCCCTCTATCACAAGACATGATTTTCGACAATCTAAGCTACAGCAACACATGATTTTGATTGCAAATCCTTCAATACTATATTTGGAGCACATCTATATGGTTTGATCCCACTTGAGATCAAATTCTTTTCATAGAGGACTAAACTGAGCTAAAGGGGAGGTCCAGTTTTAGGCATAGCTCATTGGTGTCGATCCTCGATTGCGGGAATGCTTCCAACACCTTCGTTGGAATGTGGCGAACCTTTAGGAGAGAGGAATTGGGTTGCCTCCTCACCAAGCACTATGGAGGCAGAGCTCCACTCATACGTCGGTAGGTTTGGTCAAAATCCGGCTTGCCAATGCCGAGAGATACAAAGAAGGGTTATTTCTTTTTCTCTTCACCTCAGGAATGTGTGTGAATGCTTAGTTTCTCAATAGGTGGTCTCTTTACCTTCTTTCCCAATATGGCCGAAAGCTCCTCTCATGGAGAATTCAAATTGAATTTTCCATGGTGATCGCTACTGTTGGAGGCTAGCTCCAAGAGGTGGTTAACTGATTAGAATGAGCCCATATCAGATTTGAATGAAGAGGTGAATGAGGCATGGATGAAGGGAAATGGGATTTAAATTTTTTGCATGGATTTTGGTTTACTTCCTTCCTATGGCATATTCCCTTATCTTTGGAATTGCTTAGCTTTATGGTACCACTTTAATGCCTCTTTGATTATTGATTGACTGCCTAAGTCAAACTCAAAGTGAGCCATGAGTCAAACAAGCTCATTTGAATTGGTTTTGGGCTTAGGTATCTAAGTTGATACTTTTTGGTTTGATTTAATCTAGATTTAATTATGTTAGATTAATTTAATTGATTGATATTAGATGATGATTGAAATTTTTATTGATTGTCATTTGAATGACTTGAAGTTCAATTGATCCATTTCACATGGAGTTTTGATTTGATTCAAGCCAATTAGACCCATTTGACCCAAATGGGTTACGTTAAATTCAATCGAGTAAAATAACCAATTTAACTCAATTAAAATATATTTGTCTTTCAATTGTGTTTAATCAAGTGTTTGTGATGATTTATATCAATTAATTTCATTTCATTTGATGTTAATTTTGAATTCAAACCCACTTGACTGAAATTGGGCTTAATGGGTCAACATGAGTTTAATTGGGCTAAATGACCAAATTGGTCAAATTAAACTCGATAATTTACTAAATTATATTTAATGATGATTTACAAATTATTTTGGATATTCAATTTGAATTGGATTTAATTTAATTTAAGTTTAGGTTCAATAAGGTTCATTTTGGCCCATTTAGATCAAGTGATCTAATTAACCTAATTAAGACCTTATTGGATTTAGATTTATTTAGATTCATGTTTAAACATATTCATTTGATGATTTTGAGCCTTTGCAATTATTTAATTTTGTCAAATTTTGGTGGGTTGACCTTTTACTTGGTGGGACCCGTATAGGTCAACTTTATGCCAAATGATTGACCATCTTTGACCTTTATTGGAATTTAGTTTTAGTTTCATTTTTATTCATGCATTGAATTTAAACTTTTGATTTGATTTGATTTTAATTTATTTTGATTTTATTTGAATTTCTTTGGGTTTAAGTGATTTTGAGCTTATGTAGGTTAATTGGGTTGACCACCCCAATTACCTTAGTCTAAACTAAATTGGATTTTAGATTTTAGTTAAAATATGTTTAATTTAATCACCCTTGAGTATAATTTTGAGTTTTTTTTCGATTCACTTAATATTTATTAGGTTAAGTCAAATCTCAAAAAAGTTTACAAGGATAGCTTAGTATAGTGTTCTTAGTGCCTGATCAAGAAGCTCCTAAAGTGTCTTAATTATTAATGTTAGGGTTGATGCTAATCTCATCCAAAAATGAGGTGAACATATTTATCTTAGGTTATTTTTATATGCATCATATAAATTTACCAATAAAATTATCTAATCATACTATAAATCAACATAATTAACTTTACGATATATAACTCAACAAGAGGGACTATTCTATACAAGTAATTAACACAATAGCATTATAACAATAATTTTAATTTATGTCTTCAAATGTTTATAAATAAAAAATAAATTTTTTTTAACATATGTCACTGATCACATTATAATTAGAAAAAGGTTTTGTAGAGTCTTACTCTCATCTTCTCTCCAAAAACAATAAAAAAATTAAAACTAAATAGAAAATAAACCAAATACTAAAAATTAAACATGTAACATACTAATGTTAATAAAACTAATAGACTAAAAATGTCAATATAATTAAAACAAGACTTAAGAGCATGTTAAGGCACTTGTAAAGTCTAAATTGCCTTCCCCCACACTTAAACCATTCATTTTCATTAATACATCAAAATTAAAATAAAAAATAAGTAGTACAAAAACATCATAGTATGACATGCTACTCATCATATTTATTATATTATTCCTCCTAATCTTTATGAAAATTTGGTGTGGGATACTATGGCTAATATAGTGAGGTGATACTTTGAGAGACTCGATAGTCGAATGGACAAGATAGTGAGGAGATAATAACACATACAAAAAAAGTTCATATACAAATTTAAAGTACTTTGTGGACAACAATATAATGCATTTTGACTATGTATGGAGATTCAACACATCCATTACAGACATGTTCTCTAATTGGAATCTGATGGCTGGGACAGAGAATATCTCATTTCCACTATAGCCATAATATCCCACACAACTTGTCCATGAAGATGAGGAGAAGTATAGGTTTAGGGTTTAGGTGGTGGTACGGGCGGTGGGGCAGTTTACACTTTACATGTGCCTTAATGTTCTCCTAGGTAAGTCTTATCTTAATTCTATTGTCATTTTTAGTCTATTAGTTTTATTATCATTCGTATGTTTCATGTTTAGATTTTAGTATTTAATCTATTTTATATTTAGTTTAAAATTTTTATTTTCTTAAGTTTTTGGAGGGAAGGTGAGGGTAAGACTCTAAATTTTTTTTTAATGTAATTATAATGTGATTGTTGATCTGTGTTATGAAGACATACTCATTTATTTTTGGAAATAATTCTGAAGCCATAAAGCTAAGATTATTTTTATAATACTATTGTGTTAATTATTTATATAGAATAGTTTACTTGAGTTGTATATTACAAAGCTAATTGAATTGGTTATAGTATTATTAAATAATTTTATTTGTAACTTTATATAATGCATATGAAAATAACCTAAGCTAAGTAGTAGATATGCTATAAAATTTCATAATATAAATTAATTTTTTTATTAATTTGGAACAATCATATATAATGATGTGATGGAAGGTAAACCCTATGTGCAAGAGTAGACGGTTACATCAATTAGTGAAGTATAAGTAGAGTTGCATTCTCATAAAGATTGAAGACCAAGTACTGAAATAAGGTTAATTTTCTATTATATAGATTATGAAAACTAGATATTGAAATAAAAACTATAATTACTCCTAAATCTACTGAAAAGAGTAACTAATTAACTAACAAACAATAGTAAGAAATTTTTGGTTGATCTCAATATGATTAAGTCTTAGAATTTGTTTCATTAATGTTGATTTGTGAAGTTATAAGTTTTAACAAAATTAAGAGTTGACTTTCACAAAGTACAATCAAGGTGGCTGCTATAATTACTCCTAAACACGTAACATACTAATGTTGATTGTTTACCATATGAATTAGGTTTTAAAAACAAATTTAAAATTTTTAATTTAACTTTATAGACAACTTAAATATTTAATAATAATGCTTTAGTGAAATGAAACAACAGAATAATAGTAACAAAAAACTAAAGTGCGAAAAAGTAAAGAAAGTGAACACAGATTTTTATGTGGTTCTGCCAAACCCTAAAAACTAGCCTTTGTCCACACCTAGCCACCCAGGCTAAGTATTCACTAAAACAAAGGTGAGATTATAACAAATATACCGCACTGTCCTTCACAGAAAAGTATAACCTAACACATACTCTTCTTAATGGGCATGTACAACCCAACACATACTTTCTTTAATGGGCAAGTACAACCCAACAAGAAATCAAGATAAGGGAAAAAGAAAGATACAAATCTAACTCTCAAATTTAAAATATTTTTGCACTCATAACCAAATCTATACTAATATTAAGGCAATTGAATATTAATGAAAAAGAGAGCTCATTTTAACTTTAAATTGAAATTTAAATAAGATCTTCAATCAAATATTTAATGCAAGTAAGTAACTTAATATTGCTTTGACAGATCTTTAAAAAAGTTGAAATGATTTTCTTGTATGACTTTGAAATGCAAACTAAAATGCAATCATAAATCTTTACTTTGAATTCTTTTTCACACAAGCTAACTTTTATTCAAATGATAAGTGTATTTGTAATTGAAATAAGTAAACAATCACTTGAATAAAAAAAATGAATGATACCACAAGAAAGCTATCACATAACCTATATATAAACCAATTGAAGATAAGTAATTAACAAGCACAAAATAATTTATGCGAGAGATGAAGTAGTCAGCCAAATAAAAAATTAAATGAGATAAGATGTTAAGCATAATCAAATTTAACCAACCTATATGAACCTTTACACCAGAGTGATAAATAATTGATATTCAAATTATTAAGCACTAGGAAATTAAAAACCTTTGAAAGAAACTTTAGCCAACAAGAAACAAATGGATTATCAAATGATTAAGCACAAAATAAATTGATCTCCTTATGTAGCTTTCGACCAAACAAAAAATTAGAAGATTATCAAGTGGTTAAGCACAAAATGAATTAATCTTTTTATGTTTGTTCTTTGCCAAACAAGAACTAAAGGTTATCAAATGAATAAACACAAGATAATTTAAATAATCTTCTAGACTTTAAAGCTAATAAAAAAAATAAAAGAAGTACAAGAACTTAGCACCTTAGAAATGTAAGATCAATGTAATGATGCTTTCGGCTAAAGGAGGAAACAAACCAAAATTCTACTTTTTCAAAATGTTTAAGCCAACTAAATGTCTAAGGGAAAGAGAAGATTGATGAGGAATGCTTGCACTTGAATCACCAAAAATCTCCAAGTATTTACTTTAGCAAGGATTGGCCTTGGTGGAGAAGATGAGCAAGAGAGCATGAGAGAATATTAGCATTTTGAAACCTTTTTCAAGTTGAAGCATGACTCTTAAATAGAGGAGGGAGGAATCTAGGGTCAGCCAAAAGATGCTTATATTTAGTATACATTTTAGGTATTAATTTAGTGTATTTATGAATTTCCTAAATTTTGGTAGTTAATTGTATTATTTTATTAACATTTGTTTGATTTATTTGATTAAGTGATAGATAATTATATTTAATTTATAGATAAAGGGGTTAATTTTTTTCTATTAACTTTTTTTATTGAGCATACTAAAGTTTAATTAATTTTTCTTTTATAAATTTTTAGATTTAATTTTATTTTTATTGTACCTTTTAAAATGTTTTTAGAAATATTAATTAAAATTTACAAGAAAATTATTGCAAATGGGAAATAACTCTAATAGTCTTCTATGAGAGTTTAGTTAACTTATTTTAACTATAATAATTTGAATTTTATTATTTCATTGATTAAGCTAAAATTGTTTAATAAAATTTAGATATTTTAATTTAATTATATTACTATATGGATGGCGAATACAAAGAGGTAATATTTGTGTTTCTTTGAATTGATTCCAATTTATTATGAGTTTTTGAAGTTTAAGTTCTCTTTTTAATTCTTTTTGTTAATTTCATATCTATAATCCCATTCAGCAGCTGACTAGGAGACTTTTTCGCGTGGCATGGCTTCCTATAGCTTATGTGGAAAATGGAATGTGGGAGTTATGCTAGTTTGATCGGATGACTGTGATTAAATCCAAGCTTGAAGAAAAGATTGAGCTGTTAACAATACAACTCAATCATTACCATTCATTTTATTTTGGGGAAATGGATGGTAAAGATTATATCTTCTTCCTCTTGCTTAAAGCAGGAGCCATTCATTTAAGTGACACTGATTCAAATGATCTAAATTGTAAAGGATCAAATAGTCTAGTGTTTTACCTATCCATTTGCTAGATTAACTTAGAATTTAAGTTTATTTCAAAAACCATGAAGCTGTAAACAAAATGAGATGGGATTGGAATTATCTTGGTATAGACTAGATGGAAATGGATTTGAAGGTTCCTGAATGTGTGGTGTTTATTTTTGGAGAAGGTTTGTATATGGGGGGACACCACGCAAATCTGAGGGTGTACTTATTGAGGCATTCAGGTATGACATTGAGGGATAGCGTACTATCTAGAAAGATAGAAGTCACTACCCTACAATGGACCTAATCACCTAATAAGGACTCCTAAGGCATGATAGGTCTTTGAATATACTAAAGATTTTTCCCCTACTTTACATGGATGAATAAAGTAAGGTTTATTTAAACCGGGTTATAAGTTTCCATATAGAGGCATGCCCCCCATAATTAATTATATCTTAAGGAAAATGAATCCCTTAAGAATACTCATGATTAAAGTAGGTTATTATTGTCTTCAAAGAATTTAAAGATACGACTATCAATACATTGGTTATATTTAGAAAATCAAGTGAGAAGAATCAAAAGGAGAGAGACTTATTATCGAAGCCAAAAGAGATAAGTAGGAGAATGCTCATGATACTAGGAGACCTAGTGAGCACTCCAATCTATCCTATGGTTGGACTTTATATTTTTGAAATTGAGAAGAATTATGCATTTGAGTTGAAATTTATTAGAAAGTTAGGACTTATAATTCCACAATATAAGATTGTAGAAATGCCTAAGAGATGAGAATTTATGCTTGTAGCTTGAGGGAAAACAATAACCTCAGATCTAAAATCTAGAGAGCTTTGGCAAGGGCCAAAGCACATCCTAAATCTAAAGTGAAAATGAGTATATTGCTCACCTCAATAAGAGAGAGTAAACCACCTAACTACTGGACTTATAACTGTCTAGAGTGATAGCCAGCTAACTCCTTCTATGCTTTAAATCCATGTAGGCAAGTCATATGCTTTTGTAAGATGATTAGGTTATTATTGTTTAGAAAAAAAAATTAAGTCTTTAAATCCACTCTCTAAGAGACTAGAGCAGGAGGGGTATGAATAATAACTTAATCTAATGAAAATCATTTCAAAATTTATTTAATTTTTTGACACTTTAATTGAAATAGTCTATAGGATTTTTATATGTCTAAATGAATGATGAAATAAGTTATGGGCCAAATCAAAAGAGAAAGAGGTGTTTTTCCATCATAGGCTCTCAAAGATTAAGTCTTTTACTATTTGGCAAAGATGGAAACTCTCTCTTAGCAAGAGTGAAATAAAATGACATGCATGATATTAAACATACACCATTCAGCTAAGGGGTTGCTAAAATCTTTTATTATCTTGATTTAATACTTAGGCTTTATGTGAGGTTATGAATTATTTTAGAAAATTTAGTTATGAGGTATGATAGGGATAAAAAAATTAATTTTTATCCTAAGAGCCTAATGGCATCTAGGTCATACAACAATCATCAATCATAAATAAACTATGAAAAGATATTTTTTTTCTAATATACAAGCTAAACAAAATATTGAACAATTTTATAAAGCTGACGAAAAAGAATAAGAGACCGATGTAGTCGGGTGCCACCGAACAACCCAAAAATAAATGGGTAGCTGAGCTCTACCCTTAAACAACTCGGTATATAAAAGAATAATTACAAATTACAAATGATAATTATTATGGGGGACCTTCAAGTCTTCAAGTCTCCATACTTCCTTCATTTGATTTACTTCTTTTGGTTTGCTTCATTTGATTTGGTAGGCTTCTAGGTGTCACATGGCATCCCAAGATTAACCCTTCTGGCCAATGTTCATCCTTTACCCCCATAACACTTAACTAAATTCCTAATATATAATTATATTAAAATAATACAAAATTAAATCTAACTACACTTGCAAAATAAGTGTTAGCCAAACACATCATACAACACAAGCAGTTATATGAATAATTTAGACTTAGCACCCTGCACATAGGTAACCAAGTCTACCTATCTTAATTTAAATTAAGCTCAGGGGTTAAACAACATGCAAAAAGAGCATATATATTTATTTTAAGCACCCCTTAAACATATATGATTAGGTTAATCACGGCCTAACATCTAGTCTACAAGGCATACACCCTAACATCCAGTCAACAACAATATATCACAAAATAAGTGTACATCAAACCATACACTGCCCTAATATAAAACTAAAAATGATGACTTAATCTAATGTGTGTGTGTTAAGACTTGTGTGGTATGTCCTAACTAGGCTTTAGAGTTAAAATTTTCTACATGTGAAGACATTTAATTTATAAAAGATGGTTTTACTTTAAATGCTTTAATTGATTTGTAAATTTTATTTGATGTTTTCTTTTATTTCATCTTATCTTACACTTAACAATTAAGTGTTATAAAGAGAAGAAAGAGAGGGGACCTCTCCTTCATCCCTACCTTAAGTCATTTCTAAAGTAAGTTAATTAGCTTGATTCTCTTTAGTGAATGACTTATTATATATTTTAAATAATCCTAAGTTTAGGTTCACTTTAAATATACTCATTCAATGAGAAAGACATCTTAAGATTATTTGTAATGAATTACTATCACATAATATTTATTTGTTTATTTCTTTCCATCATGCATAACATGCATATGATTATATCCTAAGCATACCTACACATACAATAAGTATTTTAACACACTTAAATGATGAATGTAAGCAAATGCACTTAGAATGGATGCTTTATTTGGTTGAATTATCTCATCATATTAACTTAGAGCTCCATTTAATTCCTTACATAAAAGAATAAGAAAAGAACTCTAAATCATATGGCAAATTAATGCAACCACTTAAACAAAATATGAATGCATCTCCTAGAAAAGTGGTGTTTTCATTCATTAGCTAAATATATATTCAAATGAATAAAGTTTTAAGCAAGTATGGCGCCATTATTCTGCACTAAGGGAGTGAGATAGAAACCTCCTTAGGGCTACTTAAAGCCGTGCATCCCTGAGATGCCCAGACTAATATACTTGCTATTCTTAAATGTATATGAATGTATAAACAACTACAAAAATAGAAAATCATACCCTTCTTTAATCAAATATGAATGCATGTCTTTTTAATAGAAAATTAGAGTTTTCATTCATTAGCTAAGTACATATTCAAATGCATATAAGTTTTAAGCAAGTACGACGCCATTATTCTGCACCAAGGGAGTGAGGTAGGAACCTCCTTAGGGCTACTTAAAGTTGTGCGCCCCTGGGATGTCCAGACTAATATACCCACTATTCTTAAATATATATGAAAAAAAATAACTACAAGAATAAAAAAACCATGTAAACATTGTACTTGATCTGATTGATTTATTTTGTATAAATGAATTAAAGCTCTATATAAATTTTAATGTTAAAATGCATAAGAATGAAATCAAATAAATACGTCACCATTGTTCTACACCAAGGGAGTGAGGTAGGAACCTCCTTAGGGCTACTTAAAGCTGAGTGTACCTAGGATATCCAGACTAATATACCTATTAACATTCAAACTTATATAAATCAACATATGAATGTGAGAAAGAGACTTCATTTCATACACTAAGATTATATTCAGTTGCATTTCTATGCATATATATATATATATATATATATATATATATATATATATATATATATATATATATATATATATATATGTGTGTGTGTGTGTGTGTGTGTGTGTGTGTGTGTAACCATAATCATAATATACAAATAAATTCATTCATTAATAAGTCATTGAAAATATATTTGGAACTTAATAGTGATACTAACCACATATATTTTTAATTAAGCCAACACATGCAAATTGACATAAAGGAAATCATTTTTTGCATTTGATTTATTTGAAAGACATGAATGCATGAATGCAAGTGACATACAACATCTAAGGTGAATGGAAAGAAATAAAATAGCATAAGCATGTGATTTCATTCAATCTAATTAAGTCCTAAGGAAAAGCATACTAAATAAGGTTAGTTAAAATAAATTAAAATTCTTTAATGAAATTTTGATCTTTATGTTTAGTTTGATTTAGGAAATGTGAAAGAGGTTTGTTAATCATAATCTCATTCCCCATGTGTGAGTTAATTTGATTCAATGAAGAGCAATTAGGTTGATTTTATGATTTGATTAGGTTAGTGTATGAATTAAGTCAATTAATTAACCCTTACTTATGTCACCTTAAGTTAATTAACTAATTAATGATGAGCTAATATAAGATGCAACCACATGAAAAATAAATTGGTAATGCTCCTAAGAAATGAAAGGAGCTTAATGTAATTGGCCTATGATTAATAGTTAATTAAGCTTAAGGAATTAAATTAATTACTCTTATGGTTTCCTTACACATGTAAGTCAATCATAATTTCATCAAATTCCTTTAGAATACTAAACATCTAAAGGGCTACCCAAAAAATTGATTAAAGGTAACTAGATGTGAATTGGTTTATAGATTGAATTAGTAAAGCTCATTAATCCATTTGGTTAAGCATTAAGCATGTTCAATTAAAGAAATGAAATTAACTTAAAAAATATCAAGAAAGAGGCTTTAATCTCAATCCCTAAGTCCCATATTTGATCACTTAAGCTCTAGTTTTATTTGAAGATTAATTAATTAATTAAGCAATTAATTACTTCATTAATCATTAATCAATTTGTTTCCAAAAAGTAAAGAAAACTTAGGAAATGAATTTAAAAAAAATCCCAATCACATTTCCTAAGATCTCTTATTGTTTGACAGAGGTACAACAACAACAACAACAACAACAACAACAACAACAACAAGCCTTAATCCCACTAGGTGGGGTCGGCTACATGAATCCCGTCTATTATGTCCTATTATGTGTCAAATTCTCATCTAATTCAAGTATACTAAGATCATTATTTATACATCTTAACCAAGTCTTTTAGTCTACCTCTACCTTTCTTAACATAAGGCAAATCTAATGCATCTACTCTCCTAATCGGGTCATCGGACGGCCGACGCTTAAATAGTTAATTAAGTCAATGTTCATTCACTAATTATCATTAATTAAATTAAGAGAGTGATTAAGGATTAATCAATTAATTTTCCTAATTAAGCAACCAATAAAATCCTAGAAAATAAGGGAGGCAAAAGTCATCCCCCTAACATCTATAAAAAATTTATAATTAATTGGGTGATTAATTAAAGAGTAATTAAGCTAATTAAATTTTCAATTAAACCTTAATTAAGCCAAAACTATTATTTAAAATTAATTAATAATAATTTTCCTAGGTTCTACTCTAAAATACCTTCAAAATAGCCCTAGTTTGTATTTTTGAATTTTTTTTATAATTAGTTATGAATTTAGGAAGATTCAGCCATAAAATTAATTAAAACAACCTAATTAAAGCCTTAGTCCCGTAGGGCCATGTGGCAGCTGACGCGGCATGCTTTCCACATGATGTGACGGGAGTGGCTATTTAAGTAGTCACGTCGGGATGCTGACTCATATTATGGCGGATGCGCTTTGTCGTGGACCTTCTGATCTAAGATCGGAAGGCCACAATCAGATCTCATAGTAAAGGGAGAAAAGGGAGGATCTAAGCATGATCTAATCAAAGCCATCCATTCCAATCATGTGGAATAGATGACTGATGATCTATCTCCTATGAGTGGCGGATGACGGAGCCTATCCACCATGGATCGCTCGATTTGAGCTCACCCAAGCTCGGATCCACTCCAAACTCAACCCACACCTTCGCGCGAAGGATCCACATGGATCCAACAGCTAGGATGGGTTTAAATGTAACTTCTCTTCGAAAAGGACCAACCAATTTTCACACAAGGCTCAGTTTTGGGAAATTACCTCACCTGAGCCTATGACTGGCAGTTTCAATGATTGAGGAAGCTTCGTTTGGTGGAAACGAAGCCCGTTGAGATGCACTACCTTTGATTTGAGGTAGATTGTTCATGAGGTCAAACTCCTCTTATTTGGCAATCAGTCTTGGCCGAACTCCTATCTCTGACTGCTTGGAAGCTTGGAAAATGGTTCGTTCGGACTTGACTAGGTGCGGTGATGGTGTGGGTAAAAGGAATTGAGGTTTGATTGCGTGGAGGGGAAGTATTGCTCGAAGGAAGGCTGCCCTATTTCAATTTCACATGCAGAGAGGAAGTTTGATTGAGGGAGGCTTCGAGAAAGCTTGGAATGGCTTTGAGGAGTTTCAAAATTGCTTTTTGAACTCACATATTGCCGAATTACTCAATCGCCGCTTGAATTGGGAGAGTATTGGCCAAAAATGTGCATGAAGGATGAAGGAGGTGGGTTAGCTTGTTTCGGCCGACAGGCTGCCATCAGGCGTCGGGGAGGTCATGTCTAACTCCACGTGCCTCAACTTGAGTGGAGGGAGCTGTGGGAGGAGTCTCTAAGGTTGGTGTGCAAAGATCTTATTTTTTTTGTCCGAGGGGTGCTCGATTTGGCTTGAGTGAGGAGTAGGTGAGCTCCCTTGGGTCCATGGCTGACCTAGGGTGGGTTAGGTGGGCTAGGTGGGTCAGGTGGTGTCACGACCCGGCCCGAGAGCTTGGAATACCAAGGTGAGAACAGACGGTCGGATAGATAAAATAAAATATTTCTTAACATTTTCAATCATAAATAAAATCTCCAATCTCCAATCATAAAAGAGCCACTACAAACCACAAATAATTATACAATTTGTCCATACTTAAATATTCTACAAAATTGGGAGAAAACACACTTTAAACATAACTCAACATGACATAATTACTATCTCACAGAAGTCCATCTGTAAACATGACTTTCCCTTCTATCAACCATTTAATTAGTAGGATTACCTGAAAAAGATTAAGCAATTAACAAATGAATATAATTCAGTGGGTCAATTATGCTATTACACTATAGTAAATAAGAAGAAAGAACTAATATGCATGTAAGTTTTCTACTGTCACAGGTACATAAAAGAAATATGCTCAAACAATCAAACCTATGGGAGGTAAGTATACATAAACATTTATCAGTAGCATATGGGGGTTGGTATACAAAAACATTTATCAGTAGTATATGGTACATAAAAGAAATATGCTCAAACAATCAAACCTATGGGAGGTAAGTATACATAAACATTTATCAGTAGCATATGGGGGTTGGTATACAAAAACATTTATCAGTAGTATATGGGGGTCGATATACATAAATATTTATCATATAAACTTTTATTCTTTACTTTTATCATTCTTCCAAGAGTTACCGTCAAAATACTCATTCAAAGAACAAGTATCTATTACTATTATTCGTTTGCCATTTGTTTATGGCCTTTTGAATCATTTTATGCACAGGTACATTGCGTCCCCAGCTAGTACCATAAAGGGGTGAACTCCAGTTTCAACATATGCATTCATAACATACAATTATACCATTATGCACATTAATTCATGATTAACAGTAAATCAGTAAACTTTATAAAATGATAACGTGACAATATGAACTAGCATTTTGGTTATTATCCAACATGAAGAAATAGTATGCTACATCACAGTTTAAGAAATAAACATGAAAAATCATCACAACTTGCAGTATATGAAAAAGTCATAATCATATGAACATACGTTTCATCATTAGAAATTAAAGATATTTTTTACCATAAATGTAAGAACATAATTACCCACTTTAACTTGTAGTTTTCTCTTGAATCTCCTTTCCTTTAATATTTCGTTCCTTAATTGAAATTCCTATAGAATCAAATATTAATTTAATCAATACTCTTGAACCTCCTTACATATAGCTTAGCATAGGTTTAAGATTTTTATTACATTTGAAATTATTTTTCATATGTGAGGGTTTAACACTTAATTACTTAACTATGATTCATCCTACAAATTCCCAATTTACATTTCTTTCTTAAATCTATAGACCCTAAGTCAATTTATAAACCCTAAATTAAACTTGAAATAGCATTAAAATCAAAGTTAATAATATTAAAATCAAATTTTTAATTAAACACATACTTAAATAACTCATTTATTTACCTTGTATCTCTCGGTTGCCCTAAGGACCGTTCAGCTTCTTCATGCACACCCCATCCGGCTCTTCCTCTACGCCGATCCCAAGTAGGCTTCTCCTCACGCGCACACAATGCGCAGCTCGACTCTCCTTTATTCCCGTCAGCACGCTTGGCCCATCGTTCTCCTCCTTCCTCGGCTGATAGCACCCACAAAAATTCGAAATCTCCTTGTCCTTCCTCGGCCATGGTTGTGCTGGACGCGGGTAGAGCCTTCTCCCTTCCTTTCTCCCTCTCTCGCATGCTTTGGGAATTTGGTTTCGGTTTGTCATGACCCGAACTGGCCCTCCCTTTGAATCCCTTTCTTTCCTTTCCGTGGCTAACCAGCCGCGGTAGTTATGAAATTTCCCCTTTTTTATTTTTTATTTTTTCCGATTATCACAATCTCTCCCTCTTATAAAAATTTTATCCTCAAAATTAAATGACATTAATAAAAATGAACATACCTTTAATTAAACAATTGAGGATAAAGTTCTCGCATTTCAGATTCCTTATCCCACATAGCTTCTCGATCTGATCCATGTTTTCACAGTACACGGACAAATAGAATTTTCCTATTCTTGAGATGCTTGACATCATAATCTATAATTCTTTCTGGCTCCTCCACAAATGTGAGATCAGATTGAATATCAATAGGATCAGCAATAATCTTGTTGGCTTTATCAGTAATATATTTTCACGGAAGAGAAATATGTAACACATTGTGCACTCCTTGCATGTGAGAAGGTAAAGCCAGTCTATAAGCCACTTTCTCAATTCTTTCCAAGATTTTATATGGACCAATATAGCATGGGCTCAACTTTCCAACTTTGTCAAATCATTTTATACCTTTCATAGAGCTGACTTTAAGAAATACAAATTCTCCCACTTCAAACTCTACTGGTCAATGTTTAGCATCATAATATTTCCTCTGCCTATCTTGAATAACTTTTAATCTATCACGGATCAATCGATCTTTTCAGTGGCTTCATCTACTACATCTGCACCAATGATTCTTCTTTCACCTGTCTCCACCCAACAAAGCGGTGTTCTGCATTTCCTTCCATACAATGCTTCATAGGGAGCCATACCAATACTTGTTTGAAAGCTATTGTTGTAAGCAAACTCAATCAAAGGCAAATGAATTTCCCAATTTTCTCCAAAATCAAGGATACAAAGTCTAAGCAAATCTTCAAGTGATTGAATTATTCTTTCTGACTGGCCATCAATTTGAGGATGAAATGTAGTGCTGAAAGTAAGCTTCGTACCTAAAGCTTCTTGAATTTTTCTCCACAGTCTAGATGTAAATCGGCCATTGCAATCGGATACTATAGATTTTGGCATACCATGTAACTTCACGATTTCATCAACATTTCTCCTTGCTAGCCTTTCAACGGCATCAGATTGTTTGATAGATATAAAGTGTACAGATTTAGTCAACCTATCAATAATAACTCAAATAGTATCGCATCTTTTTCTGGATCTAGGTAAGCCAACAACAAAATCCATAGCAATATCATCCCATTTCCACTCAGGTATCGGTAAGGGCTGTAAAAGTCCACTTGACTTCTGATGTTCAGCTTTAACCATTTGACATTATTAACATTTATAAACAAATTTAGCTACACTTCTTTTCATTCCTGGCCACTAAAATATTTCCTTAAGATCCTGATACATTTTGCTACTGCCTGGATGAATTGTATAATTTGAATGATGTGCTTCATGTAAGATATCTTTCCTTAAATCTCTGACATTTGGAATGCAAACCCTACCATGATACTTTAGTAATCCCTCTTCATTGATTTCAAAATCTCCCGTATGGCCTACTTTTACCAAATCTAAAATTTTCTGAAAGTCATCATCTTGAGATAGAGCATCTCGTATTCTGTCTTTCAAATTTGATTGTATAGCCATTTTATTTAACAATAAAACATGATCATTTGTAGATTTAATAATTGAAATTTTTAATTTTTCTAAATCTTTAATCAATTCCTCCTGTTGAGAGACCAACCAATAAGCACTACGAGATGTTTTTTTACTTAAAGCATCAGCAACTACATTTGCCTTTCCTGGATGATATTGAATATCCAAATCATAATCCTTAATGAGTTTCAACCATCACCTTTGCCTTAAATTTAGCTCCTTCTAAGTAAAGATATATTTCAAGCTTTGATGATCAGTAAAAATTTCACACATTACTCCATATAAATAATGCCTCCAAATTTTTAATGCAAATACCACTACTGCTAGCTCTAGATCATGGGTTGGATAATTCTTTTCATGATTTTTCAATATCACTCTTCCATTCTGCATAAGTACACATCTCAAGCCTCTTAATGATACATCACTATAAAATTGAAATCCTTCACGATGAAATAGTTAATCTGCGGTCATTAAATAATTCTTCAATTTTTGAAAAGCCTCTTCACACTGATCTGACCATTCAAATTTGACTGCTTTCTGAGTTAGACTTGATAGTGGCATGGCAATCTGCGAAAATCCTTCAACGAATCTCCTGTAATATCCTACCAATCCTAAGAAACTTCTGACTTCTATGACAATAGTCTGCAGGCCATTCATTTACTCGACTTTATTCGATCCACAAACCCTTCACTACTAATCATGTGCCCCAAGAATATGATGTTATTTAACCAAAATTCACACTATGAAAACTTTGCTTACAATTCATTTCCTTTCAGTGCTTGTGAAATAATGCGAAGATGGTTTTCATGAGCTGCTTCATCTCGTGAATAAATTAGAATGTCGTCTATGAATACAATCACAAATGAATCTAAAAAGGGTTTAAAGATTCTATTCATAGGATCCATAAATACAGCTGGAGCATTTGTTAAGCCAATACATCATCACAAACTCATACTGTCCATACCTTGTACTGAATGCAGTCTTTGGTATATCTTCTTCCTTGATTCTCAACTGATGATAACCTGATCTTAAATCAATCTTTAAAAATACTGAAGCTCCTTCTAGTTGGTCAAAGAGATCATCAAGTCTTGGCAAAGGATATTTATTCTTCAATATGAGTTTATTAAGCTTTCTATAATTGATACACAGCCTTAAGCTCCCATCTTTCTTCTTCACAAATAATACAGGAGCTCCCTAAGGAGATGTGTTAGGCCTGATAAATCCCTTAATTCTTCTTCTTCTTAATTCTTTAACCACCATTCTATATGGTACTTTTGCTACAGGTTTTGTATTTTGAATTAAATCAATAGAGAAATCTATCTCTCTGATTAGAGGTAAACCTAGTAAATCATCTAGAAAAACTTTTGGATACTCTTTTACTACTGGTACATCCTCTATCTTCTTTACCTCTTTAGTAACATCAGTAACTTGAGCAAGAAAACCTTCATAGCCTTTTGCTAGCATCTTTTGAACTTTTAAGCAAGACACCATCATAGTTAATACTCATTTATGCCCCACGAATTTGAATTCTTCTTTTCCAGGAATATTGAATTTGACTATCTTTTTAGAACAATCTATAGTAGCAAAATGTTTAGCTAGCCAATCCATTCCTAAAATTACATCGAATTCATATATTGGCAGTACTATTAAATCTGTATTCAAGCTTCTTTCACAGATGTTTAGGTTCACACTGCAAACATTTTCAACATTCATTTGAGACCCATTTGGCATTGCTACTGAAAGTACTACAGATATTTTCATAATTTGTAATCCTAAAATCCTCACACATTCTTCAGATATAAATGAATGTGATACTCTAGTATCACATAAAACTCTAACTGATTTACTTCCAATTAAGATGATACTTATAATTGAATAGACATATAAAACAAATATATATCTAGCACAATACAAAATTATGATGATGCTAATTTAATTAAAAAAATATACATGTGATGACATCAGGTGAGTCTTTTGTTTCTTGTTGTGTGAGTGCATAAACTTGAGGTGTATTCGGTTCGAGTTTGAGATGGCGATGTAGTCGATTCAATCATTCTTTACCACTCCTCGAGGAGGTTGAACACTTGTCCTAGCATCCCTTAAAGGTTCCTGACTGAAGATAGGGCAAGATTTTGCCATATGTCTTGGCTGATGGCATCGATAGCAAGTGTTTATGCCTGAGAGGCACTCTCCTTTGTGTGCTCTTCCACATTTTGGGCATGTGGTATCATCTTTATTGTATCGACTTAAGCTTCTTCCAGTTTGATTTTTTAATTTGAACATTCTACCCAGATTTTAGCCTAACATCATTCCTCCTCTTCTGAATATCCCTTCTTCTCTGAGTAGCTTGCACATCCAATTCTATCCTTCTAGCCCGCTCCACCAGTACAGCATAGTCATCAATACCCAAAGGAATCAAGGGCTGTCTAATTATATCCTTCAGTCCACATAAAAATCTATGACATTTTTCTTCTGCATTTGGTATCAATTGAGGTGCATACCTTGAAAGCATTGTAACTCAGCTTCATATTGCATTATAGAGCAATCTCCATGTATTAATCTGATGAATTTGTCCTGCATTTGTCTCCTAGCTGAGAGGGGTACAAACCAATCTCTAAAAGTCTTCATAAAGTCCTCCCATGAAATAAGATTGTAAGACCTCCCTTCAAATTTCTCTTGTAACTGTCCTCGCCACCATCTCTCAGCTTCGCCCTCAAAAGCAAAAGAAGCCAAAGAAACTCTTCTTTCTGAAGGGCATGACATACTTTCTAAAATTTTCTCTATTCGCATTAATCAATTTTCTGATTCTATAGGTCCTCCTGTACCTGAGAAAAGAGGTGGCCTCATAACTTGAAATAGTTTCAGGTACTTATCAATAGAAACTCCACCACTTCCACTAGCTTGGGTACGTTGATTCCTTATCATCTGAGTCATTACTTCCATCACTTGTGTAAATGCATCCGTAGCTAGTGAAGGCGATTGCACCAAATTCGGGTGCTCAGTAGTTTGTGCCTCTCTATGTTCTCTTATAGCATATTCCTAAATTAATTCCATAGGCCTGAGAAGCACAATTTAATTATAACCATTACACATTAATCAATCTAATCATATGCAAGTTTATTCATAAAATTTATCCTCTTCCTAATGGCTCTTTGATTTTTTTTTTAAATCATTACTTATGCCCCTAAATCTAAAATCTAGCTCTGATACCACTCTTGTCATGACCCAGCCCGGGAGCTTGAAATACCAAGGCGGGAACAGACGGTCGGACAGATAAAATAAAATATTTCTTAATATTTTCAATCATAAATAAAATCTCCAATCTCTAATCATAAAAGAGCCACTACAAATCACAGATAATTATACAATTTGTCCATACTTAAATATTCTACAAAGTTCAGGAGAAAATACACTTTAAATATAACTCAACATGACATAATTACCTATCTCCTGAAGTCCCTCTACGGCGATAAACATGACTTTCCCTTCTATCAGCCATTTAATTACTAGGAATACACGAAAAGATTAAGCTAACAAATGAATATAATTGATTAATTATTATGCTATTACACTATAGTAAATAAGAAGAAAGAACTAGTATGCATGCAAGTTTTTTGCTATCACAGGTACATAAAAGAAATATACTCAAACAATCAAACCTTTCGGAGGTAGGTATACATAAACATTTATCAGTAGCATATGGGGGTTGGTATATATAAACATTTATCAGTAGCATATAGGGGTCGGTATACATAAACATTTATCATATAAACTTTTATTCTTTACTTTTATCATCCTTCCAAGAGTCACCATCGAAATACTTATTCAAAGAACAAGTATCTATTACCATTGTCATTTGCCAATTTCATTGGCCCTTTTGAATTATTTGCCAATTTCATTGGCCCTTTTGAATCATTTTTTGCAGTGCATTCGTCCCGCCATCTGTGGGTGAACTCCAACATACATACATTCATAGCATACAATTATATCACTATGCACATTAATTCAAGATTAACAGTAAATCAGTGAACTTTATAAAATGATAATATGAAAATATGATCTAGCATTCAAGTTATTATCCAACATGAAGAAACAGTAAGCTACATCACAGTTTAAGAAATAAACAGAAAAAATCATCACAACTTGCAGTACATGAAAAAGTCATAATTATATGAACATGCATTTCATCATAAAAAATTAAAGATATTTTTTACCATAAATATAAGAACATAATTACCCACTTTAACTTGCAGTTTTCTCTTGAATCTCCTTTCCTTTAACGCTTCCTTCCTTAATTGAAATTCCTATAGAATCAAATATTAATTTAATCAATACTCTTGAATCTCCTTACATATAGCTTAGCATAGGTTTAAGATTTTTATTACATTTGAAATTATTTTTCGTATGTGAGAGTTTAACACTTAATTACTTAATTGTGATTCATCCCACATATTCCCAATTTACATTTCTTGCTTAAATCTATATACACTAAGTCAATTTATAAACCCTAAATTAAAATTAAAATAGCATTAAAATCAAAGTTAATAACATTAAAATCAAATTTTTAATTAAACACATACTTAAATAACTCATTTATTTACCTTGTATCTCTCAGTTTGCCCTAAGGACCCATTCGAGCTTCTTCACGCATGCACGCGCACGGCTCCGGCGGCTCTTCCTCCTAAGCTCGATCCCATCCATAGGCTTCCTCACGCACACACACAATGCGTGGCTCGACTCTCCTTTATTCCTGTCAGCACACTTGGTTCGTCCTTCTCCTCCTTACCGACGGACTTGCAAAATTGAAATCTCCTTGTCCTTCCTCGGTCGTTGATGTCGTCTGCGGTAAGACAGCACTTCTCCCTTCCTTTCTCCTCTCTCGCATGTTTTGGGAATTTGGTTTTGTTTGTCACGCGACCGGCCCTCCCTTTGAATCCCTTTCTTTCCTTTCCGTGGCTAACCACCACAACAGTTATGAAATTTCCCTTTTTTTTTCGATTATTACAGGTGGAGCCTCACTTGAGTGCTTGGGGGCTGCCATGGTGATGGGTTACTTTTGCCTGTTAACATGAAGATCCAATGGAAAGAAGAGTTTGTCCAATGGCTAAACCCCTTGGTGGGGTCCACTGTGGATTTGGGCTGATTTGGGAATGAATTAGGACGTGTTTGGGTCTGGTTTGATCAAGTTCTAGGGTCCCATGAGTTGTTTTTGAATTATTTGGCTTCATTTAGTTAAAATGGGTTCATTTGGGTTAAGTTGGGTTGGTTTGACTAATTGGTCAAATTGGGTCAAACCAAGGCTTGGGTTTGCTTCATATGGTGATTTGGGATGTTTTGGTTCAATTGGTTTTGGTTAATGTGGCATAGGTTTGAATTAGACTCATTTGGATTCAAAAGAGTCAAATGGGTCAAGTTGACCAATTTGACTAATTTGACAAAATTGGGTTGGGTTAGGTGTTGAGTCAAGTTCAATTGGTTGATTAAAATTGATTGTAGGCTTTGGTCTGGTTTAATTTAAAATTAATTTGAAGTTTAGCCAATTTTATCATTTAGGTCAATTTAGGCTAGGTTGGGTCAAGTTGACCAATTAGTCAAATTGGGCTCAATCATTGCTTTGGTCAAGTTCAATAAATGATTTGGGATGAACTTGAGCCATTGGTTACAATCAAGTTGGATTAAATCATGATATGACCCATTTTAGTTTTTTGAGCCAATTTGGGTCAACTTTGATCAAATGGTCAATTAGGCTTGGTTTGGCTCAAGTGAGGGTTTGATAATGTTCAATCATTGATTATGAGTGGGTTTGAGTTAATGGTTTCAATCAATTTGATATATGGTAGATTTTGGCTAGTTTAGATTTCATTTGGGCTAAATGTTGACTTAACTAAAGGCTAAGTTTGACTTGCTTTGACCTAATTCAAGATGGTTGATCACCCTAGGATGATTGCTAATCATGATATGAGATTTAAATGGGCTTAGTTCAATCCAATTTGGGTTGTATTAAGACTTGGCTCAAAAGGGTCTTTTAGGTCACTCTGGTCAAGTGAACCTAAATGAGTCAATTGGTTTGATCATGGCTTAATTCAAGTTTAGTTGAACTCACACATGAGCCTATGATTGAAATATAAATCCAATTGTAATTGATTTAGAGCCAATTAAGTTTTGATTTGTATGAGAATTTCAAGTCAAAGGGGGTCAACATGGGCTTGACTTGGGTTGACTTGGGTTTAATTTGATAATTATGATTTGTGTTTATATTTGGGTAAGTGATTGAAGGAATGATTGATTCATGAAGAAATTCATGGGTTTTGAATTGATTTGAGTATCATTTGGCCAATTTCAAGAAATTGGCTAAAAAGGTTAAAATTAAGAATTTGATTTGATTTATGTTTGGTTTTAGTTATTTGGATTTATATTTCATTTATATTTTTGAATATAAATAAAGATATAAATGGTTCATAAGAAAATCACTTGAGTATGGAGTAATTTGGAAGCAATTTTGACCAAACTCATGGATGTAGGTCAAAAAGGCTAACTTGGATTTTGAATTAGTTTGATTTATGTTTTGATCATTGGAAGATAGATTTCATTTATATTTATGAATATAAATGAAGAAATGATTGATTTATAAGAAAATCAATCAATTTTAGGTTGATTTGGATCAAGATTTGATTAAGCTTATGTAGGTAAGCCCATAAGGCTTAAGAAGGGTCTTGATTTGGTTTGGTTTATTTTTATTTGGTCCGAATGGTTTGAACTTG
The DNA here is from genome assembly GCA_021442155.1 of Cymbidium sinense. Classification (NCBI taxonomy): domain Eukaryota; kingdom Viridiplantae; phylum Streptophyta; class Magnoliopsida; order Asparagales; family Orchidaceae; genus Cymbidium; species Cymbidium sinense. The sequence continues at coordinate 163,938,362 of CM038216.1, read as the reverse complement.
GATTTCATTTATATTTGTGAATATAAATGAATGAATAATTGATTTATAGAGAAATCAACCAAGTTTGATTTAGTTTGAATGAGTTTTGGCTAAGCATGTGAAGATAATTCATATAGCTTAGATAGGGATTTTGGTATCTTGAATTTGATTATTGATTTCAGTCACTTAGAGTTGAATTTGAGTTTGAAATTGATATGTGATATGAGGTTGAATTGATCTTTGAGAAAATCAATTGAATTAAGATTAATTTGAGTTTGGTTAAGGCTAAGTCCATAAGATGAAATCAAAAAGCTTAGGAAGTGTTTTGGAATTTGAATTTGGTCATGAATTTCAATCATTGGATTTGGATTGGAATATGGATTTGAGTTTTGAATTTAAGGTTTGGTTTGAGAAGGACAGCATGGATTAGATTTAGGATATAGGGCAGGCAAGTCCTCCTAAATTCCTAAGGAACAACTTATACCTATGGCTAACTCTTCTAAGTCTCTAGGGTTAGGTCAAGTGTTCACCTAATCACTAAAAGTGTCTTAAGACTAAAGAACTCTTAGTATTTACAAGAGTCTTAGATCTATGCTGAGGAAGTTGAGAGCTCAATCCAAAAGTGAGATTAATAGAATGTTTATTAGATGGGTGAAATCATGAGCATCAATGACAAGTACTTTAGCGCTGAAGATGAGACTATGGCCCATTTGGGACAACTGTAGCTATTTCAAAAATAGTTGTGAAGTTGCTGTAGAAGATGCTTATGGAAAAAAGTTATTATTGCCTGAAGCTATGATTCTATTTGGAGAATTGAGTTAAGAATCTATTGTGCTGCAGCTATTTATGCATAAAAGACTAAATTGCCCTCATGTGTTGAATAATATGAAACAGAAAGAAGAGAAATACACTATATAATATTCATATATAATGGTAACTCCAATGATTTACATTAAGATACTACACATCACATAATTAAAAATACTGATATTAAAATTATAAGTGCAACAACTAATAAAATCAAAATAGTAATTTTGTTATCCTATATGTCAAATCATTTAATAATTTTTTTTCTCAAATGCTACCCTCTAAATATGATCATTGTCTGAAGTATCATCATCCATTTAAAATAGTTGTAATCATCCTCTGATCGATTTTTAGGATACCTATAAAATCTTCTTCCATAATTCCCTTCTCTACGTGAAGAGAATATATAGCATTACAAACCACAGTTGCAATAGATACTTCTGGAGGCAGTTGATATCCTTAAACTCATATTTCTGGAGATAAATTTATACTAATAATAAATATATTAATATGTGAGTAGTAATATTACAAAAGAGCATGACAACGATAAAAGATAGAAGCAAAATTTTAAAAATATTGATCGTCTAAACACAAAACATAGACCTTAAAAAGTTGAAATATAGCTTACGAAATCCATTCTTCATATTAAAAGTGTGGGACTCCATTTAAGGCTATCAAAAGTTTCATATGCAGGTGCAATATATTTGATGTCTCAATGTATTAAGAAAAATATATTAATTTCGCTTGTTGTAATGAACACTGTCAACACTGCAAAGTTTAACATAGCTAGTCCAACCATCTCAAATACCAAAGTTGCAATGAAGACCTCGAGTGAAAACAAACAACCAATAGTTGAAAAACCAAGAAGTAGTAGTGGAGTCTATTGCCCCAAGGCATTATCAAGTGTAACCATACCGACAACTAAAGTACAGAAAGCCCCCAAATAAAAAAATAATAGATAAGAGCAAAGAAAAAATGATAGCCAATTGAGACCCATTCAAAAAGAATTTCATCATCATCCGAAAATAAAAAAAGCAAAAGAGAAACAATAAGAAGCACCAAACTTTTCACATAAGTACTACAATAAAGATAAATAATTTCAATTATAAACTAAGTGTCGGCATAGAAAGCTTAAATTACTAATAAAAAATAATATCATAATATGTAAGTTAATTATTAGGTGCTACTCACTCCAACCCTAAACATTAACCATATCATTTGTAATTTGCTCTCGTAACTGTTTCATTTCCTTAGCTCCTTCTCCATCACGAGGTCTAAGTCTACATTTCTTGATTAAGTTCTAACATTGATTGTCTTATTCGAAGCTTTTACGCTTCCTGTGGGACATATGGCTGATCTTCATCTACAATATTAAATTCAACATCATTTGACGAATAATATCGTCTGATGAAAATATGTAAAGCCATCATAGCTATAACTATTTTAACTTATTTTTTGAAAGAATACGTGGGCATATCACATAGTACAACCCACTTTTTTTTCCAAACACTAAATGCCCGTTCAATGACACCGCGTAGTGATGAGTGTCGTTTATTAAACATCTCTTTCTTTCCATGAATCATATTATTGCTCCTTTCAAAATCTGGTATATGATATTTTGTACCAAGATATGGCTTAAGGAACCCTCGTTGCATTGGGTATCCAACATTAACAAGGTAGTATTTACCTATTTAAAATAATAACAATATTGATTGCGACACTTATTCAATATTAATAAAGAAGTGTAATTACAACTAACCTGAAGGGCGCATAGGAAAGTTATATTGCGAATGTTGTGTTACAAATTTAAATATACGACTGTCATCTGCACTTCCTTCCCATCTGGCCATGACGAATATAAAGCACATGTTAAAGTCACATGTTGCCATTATATTCGGAGTGGGGGGGCCCACAACAACAAATGTATGTAATTTTTTTCATTGTTTGGGACACGAGCATTAATGTGTGTCTTATCTATAACTCCAACATAATCGTGTATCAGGTTACAATCTCATATTCTTATTTACTTAAACATAATACTAGAAAACATAACTTAAAAAATTACCTTGAAGTATGACATATACTGACATTCATGACATATCTCTCTCGCCATACTTTAAAATGTTGAATCGATTAGCTTCACATTTTTAGTTGATAACCTAACAATTATTTCAAGGCCAACTAACAAATATCTACTTATTATTTCAAATGAGTGTTGGAACCTCTCACTCATAGCTCTGATAGATTTATTATGTAATAAAATATAGAGTGTCAAGGCTAACACTTCCTTTGTTGTTGTCCCAGAAGATCTGTGAAGCCCATGAAAGCTTTCTAATTCAAGTAAAGATCCAAAAAAATGGACTATGCCATACAGAACATGTTATGAAATCTACCAAGATGGTTGTTGAGTAATTCAGTAATCCACTTTTCACCAATTAAAATGGATGTCATGTAATGTGTCTTGTTAATATAAATTTCTTCATGCTCATTAATTAAACATAAAATTGTGACAATATTTCACATATTGCTCTCTTTCATTATTATTCATAACTTCAAATATTTAGAAAGTCATCACAGTTAAATGTGTAGAATCAAAAGTACACAGTTAAATGCGTAGAATCAAAAGTACAAGTAAAAAGGTTACTGAACAAGAAAAAATAAGGTACTTTAGATAACATCAGAATGACAATATATCATAATTTTTTGTTAAAGCATAATTCATAAGGAAAATATTGAGAACACATTCATCTAGTAATGTTATATAACACGATTCTCGAAGTAATGACGTAAATTTTGAATCCTTTGCTCAGGCACCATAGCCATGAAAATCTCTCTCTTATTAGCATCCTCAAGTAATTTGGTAGAGTGCAAGTAAAGAGAAAAATTCAAATACTTCCTTAATTTGATCCAACACAATAATAACATCTGAAAGAGAGGGTGGTGTACGAGAAACACTAGACATGAATGTCATAGCGGTGCATGTAGTTATTAATTGAGCAATCTAATTTCATAGAAATCTTTCTCCCATTTTCTTTACTGAAAAACTTTTAGGACGCAATAACTGTTGATCCTTGAAATGACTTGATTCAGCACATGCATCAGAGCATTGCATAGACTCATCAGTGTGATCATCTAAAATATCTAGATGATTAGA